>JAOWBW010001664.1:210408-312544 GCA_026119855.1 Campanula takesimana | reverse complement strand
CCTGGACTTAACGAAGTCAGTCAGGAACTTAACGGAAGTGACAGGAACTCACGAGGAACACATAAAAATGGGGAGAAAACACAAATCAAATGTGCAATCGGGGTGAGAGGTTCAAGAACCAATACCAAGGCAACACCACTCACCGGCCGCACACTCACGGCCCACAAGGAAGAGCTAGAGAACACTACTCAACGAGACAATGAGTCCTTCATCGACTTCACAAGGAGATGGAATGACAAACTCTCCGAAATTGTTGAGAGGCCGAACACAAAAGAGCAAATGGAAATCTTTCTCAAGTGTCTCAAGATTGATCTCCGCAGTCACCTAAGTGGAGCTTGCTACTCCGACTTCTCCCAAATGTATGAGGCGGGGGTACGCATGGATGACTGCTCAAGGAGATTAAGAAGACCACTCCTACTTACCGCTACAAGGCCGCTTCCAACTCACAAAAGAGGCCTCGGTCAACGCCGTCACTATTGACAAGGGGAATTACCAAAAGGTTCCTCCACCTCAAGGGAAAAGGCCCCGAAGTGACCGTGTGTACACGCCTCTCCAAGGCATGACTCAAACCGAAGTGTTCGAGGTCCTCAAGGCAAAGGGTCAAATCACACCCGTGCAAGGGTACCAACCCAAGACGATCCACGACAATCATGCTCACCACAAATATTGTGGCTACCACCAATATAGTGGCCACACCACCGAGGAATGCTTCGTTCTCCGCAATGTCATTCAAGATCTCATAGATAAGAAAGAATTTGTAGTGACTAATGACGAGCATGTCAATGTAATAGAGATAGGAGAACTTGAGGGGACCACCCATTCAATCCCAATTGTGAATGGGGGCCCCAATGTTATGAATAAAATTGACAATTCTTGTTATGTAGTGACTTATGATGAGGTAATGAGGGAAGTACTAGAGAATAGGAAAAAGAAGCAAGATGGGAATGTCAATATGCTAACTCGATCCGGTCGAGTCATAGCAAGCAACCCTTCCACTTCCGCACCGAGCTCCTCTTCTCAAAGGCCGCAAGCTCACAACACTCCCGAAGATCCTCTACTTGTCCAACTCAAGAAAACTCAAGCCAACATCTCTATTTGGGACCTCATTGCATCCTCAAAGAAACATCGAGATCTTGTCATTCGCAATCTCGATGATACATCAGTTTCTCCCGATACTACTCCCGAGGACCTCACAGCAATGATTGGTCACATTCACTTTGGCAACGTCATCACCTTTGCCGATATGGACCTTCCACCATTTGGTTCCGACCACAACGAAGCTATTTACCTCAAGGTACGAGCAAGGGGGAGGTCCGTCTCAAGAGTCTTAGTGGACGGCGGTTCTGCACTCAATCTCATGCCTGGTAGAATCATGGGCATACTGGGGCTTAAGGATTCTGATTTAAAGCCCTCTACTCAAGTAATCCGAGGTTATGACAGCACCGCCCGTACAGTCATGGGTATGATCGAAATTGACATTGAGTTTGGGAGCATGGTCATGTCCGTTCCATTCCAAGTGCTTGATATCCCGGCCTCGTTCAACTTACTGTTGGGTCGACCATGGATTCATAGTGCTAATGCCGTACCGTCAACTCTCCACCAATGTGTCAAGATCCGAAACGGTGATGAAATAGTGACCGTAATGGCTGAAAACATCACTATCCACAGAAAAGGTGAGCCCGTCCACCAAGTTCAGCATGGTCTACCAGACTCCACTCTCTCCGGCGTCTCAATCAACGCCATTGACAAAGAAGCGGGAAACGGATCATGGACCCCCAGCAATCACAAAGTACTCCGCATGATGAGGGATATGGACTACTTCCCTGGTTTAGGCTTAGGGAAATATCAGCAAGGAATCCTACATCCCGTGCAAGTCCCATTTGTCAAGAACACATTCGGTTTGGGTACGAGCCTTCCGAAGAAGACTTGAAGCAAGAACAAGCAATCAAAAACGAAAAGGCCCGAGCTCGTAAAAAAGGCCGTCGTTATGAGGTCCCTAATCTAAGGCCTTACCGCAAGACGTTGAATGGTTATTCTGTCCGCCAAGGGGAAGACGTTCCATACATGATCTTTCCCGAACCATGGGTTAACAATAAGGGTGTCAAAAAGCCTGGCCTCAAAATCTTCTCCGATTGTGAGATCCAGAAATCCGAAAGGGAACCAACTCCCATGTCACCCCGTGAATGGTGGGGAAGGAAGGTGACTATAGAGTCCGAGACAGAAATCACCGTGGGGGAAGAACTGACAGATTTAGCCTCCATGTTCGAAGAGCTTGCCGTAATGAACGAATGCCAAGTCAACGCCATCCATAACACCGTCATCATGAACGAGACTATCAGTGAATTCCCGCCAAGCTCCGAGCCGATCAACAATTGGTATTCAACAAAAGGGCCCGTGGTATCCGAGGAATTCTTAGTCCAAGAAATGGGTTGCATACCCCGAACAGCAACAAAGGAAGAGCAGCTTACACTTACTTTCGAGTCCGAGAGTGTCTCTAATACCCTCACCCAAGAGGATTTGGAGGCCATAGCCGAGCATGTGTTTCCTTTCTTTTGCTAATGAAAAATTTGATATTTCTGAGTACCTGAGATTGCAAACATCATAAATGATGAATTAACTAATAATGAACTTAACGAACAAGTTAATAACGATTCAAATTATGATGAAATAGACCACGAAAACACAACATACTTAAATGAACTTGCTCAACAAGTCCGTAGTCGTGGCGAGAATGGTCCAAAGGCTGACGAAGAATTGCAGGTTGTTAATCTGGGTACCGAAGAAGAGCCAAAAGAAACCAAGATTGGAAGCTTCTTCAAGGGAGACGACAGAGACAGATTGACTGCATTACTACGGGAGTTCGTGGATGTGTTCGCATGGTCATACAAAGACATGCCGGGTTTAGACAGAAAGGTAGCGGAGCACAGGATTCCGATCAGAGAAGATGCCAGGCCAGTAAAACAGAAGCTCAGGAAGATCAAGCCAGAATGGTCTCTGCAGGTCAAAGAAGAGATTGAGAAGCTCCTCAGCGTGGGTTTCATCAAGGTTATCGAGTATCCGACGTGGTTAGCCAACATTGTGACAGTCAGGAAGGCGAACGGCAAGGTCCGAGTTTGTGTAGACTTCCGGGATTTAAACAAAGCTTCCCCAAAGGATGATTTTCCACTCCCTAATATCGACATGCTGGTCGACTCCACTGCTGCCTACGAGGTTCGCTCATTTGTGGATGGGTTCGCTGGGTACAATCAGATTCTCATGGCCGAGGAAGATCAACATAAGACAGCCTTCACAACACCGTGGGGTACCTTTTGCTACACAGTCATGCCATTTGGGTTAAGAAACGCTGGGGCTTCCTACCAAAGAGCCGTGACAGACTTGTTCCACGATATGATTCACGAAGAAATCGAGGTCTATGTGGACGACATGATCATTCACTCCAAAGGGACCGATGGTCAACATTTGACCGATCTCCGCAAATTCTTCGAAAGGCTTCGTCAACACAAGATGAGGCTCAACCCTGCAAAGTGCACATTTGGGGTTATCCGAGGCAAAGTTCTTGGTTATATGGTCACAGAAAGGGGAATCGAAGTAGACCCCTCCAAAATCAAGGCAATCATTGACATGCCTCCTCCGAAGACGCAGAAAGAGATTAAAGGTTTCATGGGCAGACTACAATACATCAGTCGGTTTGTGCACCAACTTACTTCCATGTGCGAGCCAATCTTCAAGTTACTCAAGAAGAACGTGGCTCTAGAATGGACCGACGCGTGCCAAGAAGCCTTCGATCAAGTGAAGCATTACTTGACGTGCCCTCCTGTTCTAGTTCCGCCACACAAGGAGAAACCTCTGTTGCTTTATCTCACCGTCAATGATGAAGCCCTAGGGGCTATGTTAGCACAAGAGCAACGAGAGTCCACAAAGGAGAACGCCATTTATTTTGTCAGTCGCCGATTCCAAGGAGGCGAAAAGAACTACTCTGTTTTAGAGAAGTCATGTGCAGCATTGGTTTGGGTCACTCAAAAGCTCAAACACTATATGGAAGCTTTTCCGATCAAGCTAGTAGCAAAGGTGGACCCGCTCCGCTACATCTTCGAGAAGCCTTTCATGTCAACAAGAATAGCCAAATGGTACTTCATGCTCGCCGGCTATGATATCACTTACGTCACACTAAAATCCGTCAGGGGGAAAGTGTTCAGTGACCATCTTGCCGAATTCCCGTGTGACGAAGTGAAGGGGGAAGATGTACAGTTCCCCGACGAGCATTTAATTTGTACTGCAACCGAGGAAGACAAGTGGCAACTTTTTTTCGATGGCGCCGCCAATAAACACGGTTTTGGTATAGGGGTACTGCTTGTCGATCCAAAAGACATCTACACTCCCATTGCCATACGCCTGGAATTCGAAGCTACCAACAACATTGCCGAGTACGAAGCATGTATAGCGGGGCTAGAAGCAGCTCTCGACAGAAACGTCACGGAACTAGAAGTGTTCGGCGACTCTTTGCTCCTTATCAATCAGCAATCGGGCAAATGGCGAACCCAAGACCCGACTCTCCAACAGTATGGTCAGCACCTTGAAGAACTGGTTGAACAATTCCAAGAGATCACTTTCAACTACCTGCCAAGAGATAAGAATCGCTTCGCCGATGCACTGGCCACTATAGCTTCATTAGTTGAAATGCCCAAAGGAAAAATGGTGAAGCCTTTCAAAATTGCTCGAAGGAACAGTCCGGCATATTGCATGAGCATCGAGATCAACAAGGTCCAAACAACTCTCCGTGGTATTCAGACATCATGAACTTCCTCAAAGACGGCACTTATCCCGAGAACATCAATAAGAAGTCTCAAGCAGCTCTGCAAAGGTTAGCCTCTCGGTACGTACTGATTGGGGACCGAGTCTATAAAAGGCACCACGACGGGATCAATCTCTTACGCGCCAATGAGACCGAAGCTCAAGAGATAATGTGTGAAGTGCACGAAGGAGAATGTGGACCCCACATGAATGGGTTTATGCTAGTCAAGAAGATACTTCGCATTGGTTACTATTGGAGCACTATGGAACGAGACTGTATCGAGAAAGTCAAAAGGTGTGCCAAGTGCCAGTTCCACGCTAATCTACAACATGCTCCACCCTCACAACTTTACAACATGGTCACACCTTGGCCTTTCTCTTGTTGGGGGATAGACATCATCGGTAAAGTTCATCCTGCCGGGAGCAATGGGCAGTCATTCGTCCTAGTAGCAGTCGACTACTTCACAAAGTGGGTCGAAGCACAAGCCTATCGAACCCTCAACGCCAAGAAAGTGGCCGAATTTGTAAAGATTAATATCATGTGCCGATACGGCGTGCCTCATGAAATCATTTCCGACAACGGCTCTCACTTCGAGAAGGAAATGGATGCACTTTTGGTAGAATACAAGATCACCAAGCACAAGTCATCTCCTTACCGGCCCCAAGCAAATGGCGCAGTCGAAGCAGCAAATAAGACCATCGAGACCATCGTCAAGAAGATGGCCTCGACGGGAAGGGATTGGCCCGAAAAGCTACCATTAGCATTGTGGGGCTACCGCACGTCAATACGATCCGCAACAGGAGAAACTCCTTATGCATTGGTCTATGGTTCTGAAGCCGTGCTCCCTATCGAACTTGAAGTCCCATCTCTACGGGTCCTCCTCGAGAATCAAGTCAACGAGGTCAACTGGATGCAGAGTCGATACGAACAGCTAGCCTTACTCGACGAGAAAAGGTTAAGGGCACTCGAACGCACGAGGGCATATCAGCAAAGGATGGCAAGAGCTTTCAACAAAAAAGTGAAGCCTCGAAACATCAATGTGGGAGATTTGGTCTTAAGACAACATCCTCCTAATGCCATGAATCCCCTGGGGAAATGGGGACCCCGATGGATCGGTCCGTACGTGGTCAAAAAGATACTAAGCGGTGGTGCAGTCCGGCTCGTGGATTTAGATGGTGACCAGCTCCTAAAGGAGGTCAACCTCGACAAGCTCAAGAGGTTCTACGCTTAATAAACAAAGACCATTAAAAAAAAAAAAAATCGCTCGCTAGGTTGAAAACCCGCAAGGGCGGCCTAGGCAAAAATTAGAGCACGTGCAAAAAAGAAGCCCGCTAGATTGAAAACCCGCAAGGGCGGTCTAGGCAAAAAACAGGGTGCACAAAAAAAAAAAAAAAAAAAAAAAAATGGTCTTTGTTTGTTTGAACTACGAAGACCTGAGCCTCCCAACTGGAGGAACGTAGGCAACCTTCGGGTGCGGTCTAAAACATATCAAAAATACCCAATTCACTTCAAATAACAAAATGCAATTTTTATTCATTCAATGAATTATTCAAACCATTACAACGGATTTATTGAGCAACAAAAGACATCAAAACATTAAATCTTAAACAAAGTGGTCTAAATTGCAATCTCTTAGGGTACTAAGAAAAATCCAATTTTCTCTTAGCTTTCAAAGGACCGCCCGATCGTCTCTCAATCCTTTTCTTCTTGGGTAACGAAGGAGCACTAATACGCACTGAAACCTTCTGTGCTGCAGCACGTCTCCTAGAATAAAAGTCATCCAAAGGAGTACCGAAAGGGTCAGCGAGAATGTTACTCGAATCAACAGCAGCCTCTCTATATCTCAAAGTGCTGCTAGGCTCAAAACCCTGTCCCAACAACTCGGCACGAAGCACATCAACCCAAGTGATGCCACGGTAAAGGGTGCCAAATAAATAATCCAAGTAGCTCTCGGGAAGGAAGACACTCCCCCGATGCAGAGGAGCGAAAGCCCAACGATTGCGGTCATCTCCCCAAGCCGACTGAAGCTCACTCGAGAAGTCAGGACCCATGTAAGCAACTGGACGAAGCATTCCATCCCTCGGAAAAGGAATTGTCTGTTGGCGACCAAACTGTCGCAGAACCCGCTCTGGCTGGTAAAAGGAAGAATCTCTCAAACCGGGCACAACCACGTGCTGAAAACCAAGAGTCCATTCCACAAAAGGACGAAGACCCCAAGAAGGAGGACACCACTCAATATCGACGGTCACCCGAGAGGCAAAGAATTTCTTCCAATCCTCTTCAGATAAATCCCGGATCAACAACTTCCTCCTATGAACAGCAAAAGGAGACAAATCACCATCCGGAGAATAAATTCTGAAATGTTCTCGGAGCCATATGGTCAAGAGCAAAGGGCTTCCCCGACACATCTTGCCCGTCCTGTGTAACTCATCAAGACCATGCAACGTCTCCCCTACAATAAGAGGAATTACACTAAATCGCTGGTCCTTAGCTTGCAAAATAATCTCAGCCAACTGCGCGTCCGCAGTCCCGAAAGGTGTAACAAACAGTACTTCGCTGAAGAGACAAACAGCCATGGCATTTCTTTTGAAAGATTGAACCACCGGGTCCTCCGAGTGCAAACTGAAGAACATCGGCAACTCAGTTATGTCAATCACGGTACCGTGCAACATCTTCCTCACATCCTCAACAGGGAGATTCAGTAACTCAACCCAAGAGTCGACGGCACCACGGTGATATTTGGGGACGGCAATCCGACCGGCCAAAGGCACGCCAAGGATGGCCCCGAAATCGTCAACAATCGGCACCATTTCATTAGCTGAAAGGTTGAATGGCTGTCGCAATCCCAGAAAGCCACGGCAGCTCTCAACAAATCCCAATCCGGTTTCAACGTCCGCAAAGTGAAAAGAATTCGGAACCCGAAGTCTTTAATGAAGGATTTCTTGGGATGGGTCTTGAAAGAATACACAAAAGTGCCCAAGTCCTTTTCATACACACTAACGACCTTGGCGTCAAGAGCAAAAGAATTGGAAGCCATGGAAAATGTTGATCACAAGCGAAGTTAATCAATAATATGATGTTCAAAAATGGCAGAAAGGAGCTGTGAGAATCAAGTGGTCGAACAGAAGATGATATTATAGCTGTTGGAGGCACTTTTGGTCAGCAAATATCAAGCCCGGAATTCCGCCTCCCAGACGCGCGCGCCACCCGCCAGCAGTATGAAGAGCGCGCGCGTCCCAAGCCCATATAGGAAGGCGCGCGCCTCCCAGGTCTAAATCGCTTGAAGAAAAGGGCCTTGTCAGAGATCTCCAGCCTAAATCAAGACACTGTCCCGATCCTCGGACACCCAGTTGGGCACACCTTTTCTGGTCCGCCCTTAAGGCACGTCAAAAATCGAAAGCAGGATAGAAACTCCCACTCATAAGTAGGCTGTCCTCTTCAAAAATCCGAACTCCCTAAGTTCTGTCACGGGTACCACACCCCCCTTAAAAGTCAATATCAACACTTCATCCCCAGCAGGAACATTTTTTTTTTTTTTTTGGTCGCAGTCAACTGTGCCCGGACCCCACAATTCAAAAGTCAAGTGTGACTCCAAATGGCACGAGACTTCAAAGCAATATTTCATCAAACGGATTCACTAACGGATTCGTCAACAAGGGTTCACCAACGGACTCATCCAAAGGGTTCACCAACGGACTCATCCAAGGGATTCACTAACGGATTCATCAAACGGATTCACCAACGGATTCGTCAACAAGAGTTCACCAACGGACTCATCCAAGGGATTCACTAACGGATCCATCAAACGGATTCACCAACGGATTCGTCAACAAGGGTTCACCAACGGACTCATCCAAGGGATTCACTAACGGATCCATCAAACGGATTCACCAACGGATTCGTCAACAAGGGTTCACCAACGGACTCATCCAAGGGATTCACTAACGGATTCATCAAACGGATTCACCAACGGATTCGTCAACAAGGGTTCACCAACGGACTCATCCAAGGGATTCACTAACGGATTCATCAAACGGATTCACCAACGGATTCGTCAACAAGGGTTCACCAACGGACTCATCCAAGGGATTCACTAACGGATTCATCAAACGGATTCACCAACGGATTCGTCAACAAGGGTTCACCAACGGACTCATCCAAAGGATTCACTAACGGATTCATCAGAAGGTTCACTAACGGCCTCATTCAAAACATTCAGCCGGCAGGTTCACCTAACGGATCATGCCACCCCCTCTATCAACAAAAGCCGCTCACACAGGGAGCGCACCACTATCTCTCACAATCTCAAATTCCTGCTTTCATCGAGTCTTTGCCTTTTTTGGTGATGTCCTCGGCGGGTGTTTTTAACTTTCATCGACGCGTTTTGCTTTGCAATCCACGTCGCCGAGGGGCTCTGTAGACACCCCGCCTTGGACCTCTCACCCCGATTGCACATTTGATTTTGTGTTTCTCCCCATTTTTAGTGTTCCTCGTGAGTTCCTGTCACTTCCGTTAAGTTCCTGACTGACTTCGTTAAGTCCAGGGACTAAACTGAATAACAGGGATGACTTTCTAGTCCATTCTGTCAAAATTGCCTTCTCTGAGTCGCGCGCCTCCGACAGGAGGAGCCAGGCGCGCGCGCCTCCCGCCCCCAAAGCAGGAAGCGCGCGCCTCTGGGCGTCAGTTACAGATTTCTGGCCAGGATTCCCTCCCTTGCTCAATTTACAGGATTTTGCCCGGGAAGGATTTCTTGGTGACTGAGTTTTGGCACCAAAAACACCCCTCTTTCACCTATAAAAACCTCTCTTTACCTCCATTTTCAAGGATCGAAAACTAGACAAAAAATCACTTTCTAAAGGTTCTCCAAGGATCTCATCAAGCAACGTTTGAAGTTCTTCAAATTGTAGGTAAAAGTCCATCTTTTCCTTCCTTGTTTTACTTCATCTCCTCTCTCTCTTTTACTTTAATCAAATGTGCAATCACCCAAATCATTTTGGGACATGACTCTAATGATCACCTCATCTCATTGAGGTTGGTTAAGGAGTTACCTCCTACATTCCAAATCATATTTTAAACCCCCCCATTTTTATGACTTAAAGAAGAAGAAGAAGAAGAACATTTTCATTTATGTAGATTTTGATCAAGCAAGACCAACTTAAGTTGGGCGAGATGGGTGTTTCGGTACTTCCCATCTCGTAATCTAACCCCCGGACCTCAAAACAAAGAATCTCTGTTTTCGTAACTAAAACTTAGGCTACAATCGATAGCTTTTTCTTATGTTCCTCAAAACATAGGTGGCGACTCTAAAACAATCTAAAATCAAGTTAGACATCCTAGCATACCAACGGACTCATCCAAGGGATTCACTAACGGATCCATCAAACGGATTCACCAACGGATTCGTCAACAAGGGTTCACCAACGGACTCATCCAAGGGATTCACTAACGGATTCATCAAACGGATTCACCAACGGATTCGTCAACAAGGGTTCACCAACGGACTCATCCAAGGGATTCACTAACGGATTCATCAAACGGATTCACCAACGGATTCGTCAACAAGGGTTCACCAACGGACTCATCCAAGAGATTCACTAACGGATTCATCAAACGGATTCACCAACGGATTCGTCAATAAGGGTTCACCAACGGACTCATCCAAGGGATTCACTAACGGATTCATCGAACGGATTCACCAACGGATTCGTTAACAAGGGTTCACCAACGGACTCATCCAAGGGATTCACTAACGGATTCATCGAACGGATTCACCAACGGATTCGTCAACAAGGGTTCACCAACGGACTCATCCAAAGGGTTCACCAACGGACTCATCCAAGGGATTCACTAACGGATTCATCAAACGGATTCACCAACGGATTCGTCAACAAGGGTTCACCAACGGACTCATCCAAGGGATTCACTAACGGATTCATCAAACGGATTCACCAACGGATTCGTCAACAAGGGTTCACCAACGGACTCATCCAAGGGATTCACTAACGGATTCATCAAACGGATTCACCAACGGATTCGTCAACAAGGGTTCACCAACGGACTCATCCAAGGGATTCACTAACGGATTCATCAAACGGATTCACCAACGGATTCCTCAACAAGGGTTCACCAACGGACTCATCCAAAGGATTCACTAACGGATTCATCAGAAGGTTCACTAACGGCCTCATTCAAAACATTCAGCCGGCAGGTTCACCTAACGGATCATGCCACCCCCCTCTATCAACAAAAGCCGCTCACACAGGGAGCGCACCACTATCTCTCACAATCTCAAATTCCTGCTTTCATCGAGTCTTTGCCTTTTTTTGTGATGTCCTCGGCGGTGTTTTTAACCTTCGTCGACGTGTTTTGCTTTGCAATCCACGTCGCCGAGGGGCTCTGTAGACACCCCGCCTTGGACCTCTCACCCCGATTGCACATTTGATTTTGTGTTTCTCCCCATTTTTAGTGTTCCTCGTGAGTTCCTGTCACTTCCGTTAAGTTCCTGACTGACTTCGTTAAGTCCAGGGACTAAACTGAATAACAGGGCTGACTTTCTAGTCCATTCTGTCAAAATTGCCTTCTCTGAGTCGCGCGCCTCCGACAGGAGGAAGCCAGGCGCGCGCGCCTCCCGCCCCCAAAGCAGGAAGCGCGCGCCTCTGGGCGTCAGTTACAGATTTCTGGCCAGGATTCCCTCCCTTGCTCAATTTACAGGATTTTGCCCGGGAAGGATTTCTTGGTGACTGAGTTTTGGCACCAAAAACACCCCTCTTTCACCTATAAAAACCTCTCTTTACCTCCATTTTCAAGGATCGAAAACTAGACAAAAAATCACTTTCTAAAGGTTCTCCAAGGATGTCATCAAGCAACGTTTGAAGTTCTTCAAATTGTAGGTAAAAGTCCATCTTTTCCTTCCTTGTTTTACTTCATCTCCTCTCTCTCTTTTACTTTAATCAAATGTGCAATCACCCAAATCATTTTGGGACATGACTCTAATGATCACCTCATCTCATTGAGGTTGGTTAAGGAGTTATCTCCTACATTCCAAATCATATTTTAAACCCCCCATTTTTATGACTTAAAGAAGAAGAAGAAGAAGAACATTTTCATTTATGTAGATTTTGATCAAGCAAGACCAACTTAAGTTGGGCGAGATGGGTGTTTCGGTACTTCCCATCTCGTAATCTAACCCCCGGACTTCAAAACAAAGAATCTCTGTTTTCGTAACTAAAACTTAGGCTACAATCAATAGGTTTTTCTTATGTTCCTCAAAACATAGGTGGCGACTCTAAAACAATCTAAAATCAAGTTAGACATCCTAGGATAACATCACGCGCCCGAGCCTAAGGCCGTGGTGTTCCCGCCCGGGGTATCTACACAATCAGTTGAGTACGGATGGAGGTCTTCAATCCCCGAATAAATCTCATAGCTTTTTGCTCCTCGGTCCTCACCAAATAGTCGCAATACCGGGCTAATTCTATGAACTTAGCCGAGTATTGTGCTATAGACAACAATCCTTGCTCCAAGTTGAGTAGCTCGATCTCCTTTCGGTTCTGATCAACAACCGGAATGAAATGCTCCTTGAATTTGCGCACGAACAACTCCCACGCATACACCGTGTGAGTATCATCCCAAGTGGCTTTGACACCCTTCCACCAATGCTCGGCGGCTCCCACAAGCTTGTAAGCCGCGAACCGGACCTTATCCTCATCCGAACACCCAAATACATCATAAATCTTCTCCATCGACTCAATCCACAACTCAGCCTTCCTTACATCGGGCTCCCCATTGAATTCAATCGGTTTCAACTTCAGAAATTGCTCCAATCCATAGCGGGGTGGTGCTTGCTCTACCCTCGGACCTTGATCATGTATGGCCTTCATGGCCGCCTCAAACATGCCTTGGAACATGGCACGTGCTTCTTCCCTTGTATCATTCTGATTCTGTGCCCCGTTAGTACCTCCTCTGTTTCTTCTTCCAGACATTGAGAACAATTACCTGCATAAAACATCAACCGTTAATCACTCCGCACACTACTACCCACCTAGGTCATACTAATCCACCTAGACTAATTACTTAGAGCTAATTCCATAGCTCTGATACCAACTGTCGCGACCCCGGACCCCGCGGGCCCCGAGACCGCGAGCTGGACGTCGACTCTAAAACCAAAACTCAGAAATACTAAAATTAAAAATTTCATTTGATACCAAAAAGGGTGATGATCCAAAGTTTTACAAAACCAAGTTTGATAAAAACCATTTACAACTATCATAAACTTCCACAAGTTTATGCCCAATAAAATACAAATATACAATTCTTAGTGACGTCATTGTTTGGTACAACTATCCCAAAATGGTTATACATTTACATAATGTAAACCAACCTATAATAACCTTCCCCAAAAGAACAGATCCACACTCGACGCCCTCGCTCTCGTGATCAGCGAGACTAATCCTTAGCACCTGGGGGGGGTTAAGGAAAAACAAAGATAAAAGAAAGGGGGTGAGATAAATCTCAATAAGTTACTAATGCAACTACATGACATGCTATGATGCAATAAGCAATAAACCATAATTATTATCACATAGCACATAACAGATAGCAGCGGAAATAAACACATAACAAAGGATATAGCCAAGGTTTTCCAAACCGGAACATCCAAATAAAGGATCGCTGCGCAGCTTCAATAATCAACCAATCAACATCTTCATAATAGCATGAAAGCCGAAGAGAAAACCCCGGTACCGGAACCAATAACATAAAAGTGTCACAAGGGACAAGGACCATGACACAAAGTCACGCCCGCTAGCCAGATACATTCACAAAGGAACGCTGACTTATCCTTTCCAAGGCCAATCTCGAGAAGGGGTAAAGAAGGGGGCAAAACAATGGTCAACATTATAATGGACTTGGCTTTGCCATTATAATCTTTCCCATCGCCCAAACACACACAAAATACCAGCTGGACTTTCAAATAAATGCTAAGTAATAATAATTTAGCATGAATGAACAACTTAAGGTTCCAAAGTAGGGAACCAATCAAATTAAGTTACCACAAAGGTCAACCAATGCAAACAGCACATCAAAGATGAACTACATTACCAAAACGGTACTTAAATACATTTCACATCATATTTATTCACAAAAGAATCAAATCCACACAATAAAGTGTTCCACGGTGTTATCTTAAGTTAATTAGAAGGATTAAACCTAAACTAGTTAAGCCTTAAGTCTTAAACCAAGCAAAAAGGTCAAATTCCTGGAACAGGGGGCGGGCGGGCGCCTGGAATGGGGGCAGGCGGACGCTTGTTTGTCCAGTAAGTTTGGTCATCAGAAAATGACATGTAGGCGGGCGCCTGGAAAGGGTCAGGCGGGCGCCTGGTCTATGGACTGGCAAGAAATCTCAGCTGGGTTCATCAAAATGCATAACCATTTCCTCACAAATTCCATAACACTCAAAATCAATCCTCCCACCAAGATTTCTAAGGTACCCAAACATCATTTATAACTAAAATGGGAATCCAAATACACCATTTACAAACCAAAACCAAGAATCCAAAACCCAACATTCCAAAATCACCATTTCTTCCCAAGAACTCAAATAAATTCAAAACTCAATCAAACTTCACAAATAACACATCAAACATCACATGAACATGATATGAACATTTTAGCATCAAAATGGGGGAAAAGTAACTTACCCGGATTTCTCAAAGTTGATGGATTTCGATTCTTTTTGGCTTCCTACGAACCTATCGACGATCTAAACAAGGTTCAAGTTTTAAGAAATGAGAGAAGATGAGAGGAAGGGGAAGATAATGAAGAGAGAAGAACAAGAAATGCTTACCTTTCACAAATGGAGAGAGAGAGAGATAAAAATGCTGGGAGAGGGTGAAAGGGTGAGGGAGAAGGTGAGGGAGTAGGGGGAAATTATTTTTGAAATGTTGACTAGAACCCCCCCCAAACTAACACAATTACTTACACTCCCGACTAACAATTAAGATTCAACACTTCCACACTAGCCCAAATAACTCGAATAAAATGCTAGGCATAATTATTATAACACATAAATTGCACATAATATTATTTAAATAAATAATAATTTAAATAAATAAATAAGCAAATAATTAAACAAAAAGTCATTTAATTACTAATAAAATAGAGCCTATATTTCGGGTCGTGACACAAAATGTGTCACGCTAAGTTTGTGCATATAGTGCTTGTACTTAGTGTTCTTGCCTGTCTTGAGAAATTGTTTATCATGAGAGAATTTGGCCCTAACAAGGGGATGGGTTTCGAAACGACTATTTTTTAAAATGTCTTTTGAATGATTTTCAAAGTGACCCTCAAATGTCTATGCAATTTGGAAGGGGACGGAACATATTTTTCAAAATGACCCTCAAATGTCTATGCAATTTGAAAGGGGACGGAACATATTTTTCAAAATGACACTCAAATGTCTATGCAATTTGAAAGGGGACGGAACATATTTTTCCAAATGACCCTCAAATGTCTATGCAATTTGAAAAGGGATGGAACAACGTGGTGACTCTTAATAAATTAAATTCCAACTTGTAAGGATCCCGTCCCTCGGGGGCGAAACAAGCGATGTTCGCACGAGGAAGAAATGTCAAACACGGGTAACTTTCCTAACGAAAAAGAAACAGAGTCGCCACATTTGTTAATTTTAAACCAAACAAATGAAAACGGTTAGAGAATGTGAGTTCGGAGGTCAGGTTACACTTTGGGAAGAACATATTCGCGGTTCACCCAAAATGCCTCGGAAAAACTGAGTCTCCCTTGTTAGTTTGAAAATGTGCATGTGTGTGTGTGTATTTAACGGAAAAGTTTCTGTTATTGGTTTTATTTGGAAAAACTTAACTGAAAGGTTCTGTTTATTAAGAAAATAGGGATCAGAGGGCAAAACAGACATTTTTCCCCCGGTTCCAACACAGCCGTACGGATGTATGGGCATTTTCCTGGGATTTTACAGTTCAGTCAAGAACAGTCCAGTTTCAGAGCAGAAACAGAACATTCTGTTGAAACTGGACAGGGCTGCTTTGATTCTAGTTTGTTTTAAAACACTTTATGAGTTTAAATGCAACATTCCTATGCTAAATGATCATCACTTAGTCCCCAAAACAAGTATTTGGGTGTGATCATAAGCAATCATTGGAGAAAATTGAGAAAAGTTGATGAACATGCCCTTTGGGCCAAAATTGACCATTTGGTGATTAAAGATTGAAACTTTATCCCCAAGATGGCATTTTTATGACTTATTAACCTTCAAGGAGTCAAATTAACACATAAAGATTGAATCTTTATAACCCCAAAGGGGACTTTAGAGCTAGATCAATGTTGGATGATAAAGATGGAAGCTTTATCATCCAAATGGTCATTATTATCAACAAAAGCATCATTCTAACTAGACAAGAATGTAAATGACAATCAACAAGCCATGATCATCTAGGTTTGAAACTCTTCCACACAAGGCATGGAGGGCACCTTGGATCATCTCATGGCTTGGATAAGAGAAATATAGAATAATATATGTATATTTGCTTGAATGGACAAGTCTTGCATAAATGTAAAGTGGCTTGAATGGACAAGTCTTGCAAGTAATGTAAAAGTGCTTGAATGGACAAGTCTTGCAAGTAATATAAAGATTAACATAAACTTAAGCAAAGATTAAAGAGAAAATAGAGTTATAGATGAAGAGAAGGGAGGGGGAGAAGGTGGCTTTACCTATCTTGGTTTAGCCAATCTTCCTTTCTCTCTTTCACTCTTTGTTTCACTCTTCTCTCACACTACTGCAGTGATTTTGACAGAGTAATCCTTCCTATCTTGTTTCTCTCCCCCCTGAAATGATCGGCATGGGGTTCAATTTCTAAAGGCTGAGGGTGCCCAAAGTAGCCGTACGGCTAGGGACCTCATGTGCCTAAACCATCCGTACGACTCGACTTGGCGAGCTTCTGGATTTTTCCAAGTTTAATTCCAGTTCAGTCCTGGAATATCAAGTTTATCTTAGTGAGGTCCTGGCCCATTGGTTTATCCTTAAATGGTACCAAGAATTCCTCTAAAGTAGGTCGATTTCAGATTGGGGTACTTACAGAGCCCCTCGGCAACGTGTCTTTTGAAGAAAGCGGGGTTATCGATTTGTTCTATGGCTGGACCTAGGGGTATAGGATTCCTACGTATCCCTATTCGAGGGAATCAAGCCTATCGTGGTTCGAAAAGGGTGAGAGATTTTAGGGCTACTCAAACCTATAGGCGACCGTCGAGGTCGAATGGAGAACTTAGCGTCTTAAGCCTAAGGGTGACCATTCAAGGTCGGGTGGAGAACTTGGCGTCTCAAACCTTTGGGACCTAGGTGGATATTTTTCATCCTTTCCTAAGGAACATGCATGACTCTCCTTTGGTCAGAGGCGGGAACTCAGGCATGACACTCGTTTGGTCAGAGGCGGGAACTCGAGCATGACTCTCATTTGGTCAGAGGCGGGGACTCGGGCATGACACTCACTCGGTCAGAGGTGGGGACTCGGGCATGACACTCATTTGGTCAGAGGCAAAGGTTCGGGCGTGACACTCGTTGGGTCAGAGGTAAAGTTCGGGCGTGACACTCATTTGGTCAGAGGCAGGGACTCGGGCATGACACTCATTTGGTCAGAGGCAAAGGTTCGGGCGTGACACTCATCTGGTCAGAGGCAAGTTTCGGGCGTGGCACTCATTTGGTCAGAGGCAGGGACTCGGGCATGACACTCACTTGGTCAGAGGCAGGGACCCGGGCATGACACTCATTTGGTCAGAGGCAAAGTCAATCATGGGCTTACGTCAAGGACTGCCCTTCTCATTCTAAGTTTTTTCTTTTCTCAAGATGGGCCATCCGGGCGACCTAGATTTTGCTTCACACGGGGCCACTCGGGGGGACCTAATTCTAATTTCAAAACGGTCGCTCGGGGAACCTAACTCTTATCTCAAGACGGTCGCTCGGGGGACCTAATTTTCATTTCACAACGGTCGCTCGGGGGACCTAACTTTTACCTCAAGACGGTCGCTCGGGGGACCTAATACTTTTCAAGACGGTCGCTCGGGGGACCTAATTTTTATCTCACAATGGTCGCTCGGGGGACCTAATTTTTATCTCACAATGGTCGCTCGGGGGACCAATACTTTTCAAGACGGTCGCTCGGGGGACCTAATTTTTATCTCTACTGGGCTTACGTCAGGGACGGCCAATTTTCCTGGACATTCAATTTGACTCTCAATGAGTCAAAGTCGGGGCTTGACTCTCTTTTGGTCAGTAATTTTTAAATGGCCTTACGTCAGGGACGGCCAATTTTCTTTGACATTCAATTTGACTCTCAATGAGTCAAAGTCGGGGCTTGACTCTCTTTTGGTCAACCGAATAATTTTTAACTGGGCTTACGTCAGGGACGGCCAATTTTCTTTGACATTCTATTTGACTCTCAATGAGTCAAAGTCGGGTCTTGACTCTCTTTTGGTCAACCGAATAATTTTTAACTGGGCTTACGTCAGGGACGGTAAATTTTTCTTTGCATATTCAATTTGACTCTCAATGAGTCAAAGTCGGGGCTTGACTCTCTTTTGGTCAACCAAATAATTTTTAACTGGGCTTACGTCAGGGACGGCCAATTTTCTTTGACATTCAATTTGACTCTCAATGAGTCAAAGTCGGGGCTTGACTCTCTTTTGGTCAACCGAATAATTTTTAACTGGGCTTACGTCAGGGATGGCCAATTTTTCTTTGCATATTTGTGGGTTAATTTCAACAAAGCTGGTCTTACGTCCATCTATGGACTGCCCGGACACATTTTCAGTGGGAACCTAATTAATTTTCTAGGTCCAAGGCAAATTGCATGAGCCGAGAGGGGCATTTCAGACATTTTCCAAAGGGCGGGGGCCTAAGTTCTATTTTGGAAACCTAGGGGGAACCATGTTCAAGGCGTCAGGGGCCAGAATGTAAATTGTGGGCTGAGATTCTTTCTCACCCAAACCAGCCGTACGGTTTGGGAAGGCGTCTCCTTCTTTTTCAAAACAGCAGCCATACGGATGGTTGCTGTATTTTTCAAAATCCAAGCCGAAAATCCTAGAGAGAGAGGCGATTTCGAGAGGGAAAATCATCAAAATTCTCCAGATTTCGTTCTCCAAATCGTTCAAGATTCACTTATGGATGCTAGGGCGCGAAGGGGCTACCCGAGAGGGGAGGACAATCGGCTCGACATGGTCCGCAATTTTCGGGGCTACACCATTGCCCTTAATGACGTGAAAGCGGGGTTCTATAAGTCCCCTAACGCTCATTTATGCCATGACCGAGGGGTAAGTCTTCTTTCCCACTCGATCTTTGTCCATTTTGTGCACCCCTCTAGTCCTAGGATTCATGTTCATGAAATTTGGGCATTTTGTGCTTCTTGGTGCATTTTGTGAAATTGGTACCATCATGATGGAATTGGGATTGTTAAGATTGTGGGCTTGTGTTCGTTTTGTCGATGGGTCATGCCTAGCTATACTTTCCGAAGTCAAAGTACATTGCCCGTAATTTTGTGCATAAAGGACTTGTACCTTAGGTTCGACTAGTCATTTTGACACATTCGGGTGCATGCTAGCATTTCCTAGGATAAGTCGTTGCATGTTTGTAGAAATTCGGGACACTGGGTCTCAAAATGGGGACGGATTTCATTCTTTGGGACAGGGGGAAATCTTTTTGAACAAAACCTCACACATCCGTTTCATAAGCAACACACCCTTAAATGCCCAACGCAGTTTAAAAGGGTAAAATCACATTTTTTTTGCATGATTCATTCGTCATATCCATTTATCATACGCATTGGTATCTTAATATTGTGTTATTCATACCTTGCTGTGTTTACCTGCAGGACGGTGATTCCAAATCTCGAGGATCTCCCGACATGTGCTATTCCTTGTGGGAGGTCATGCCTGAGGCAATTGGCGACGGGCCTGGTCCGAGAGAGTGGGTAGAGCGTACCGATTTGGTGTTCATCCATACCGTAGGCCAGCTAGTTAGCACTAACAGGAGCCTGGGACTCATTTCTGCCTTGGGCGAGCATTGGTGGGATACGACCCACACCTTTCATTTGAGCTGGGGGGAAGTGACCGTGACTCCCGCAGACTTTTCTGCCATTACCGGGCTCTCCTTCGGGTGGTCGACCAGTTATCTGGGCTGACCGGCTCTCGGCCGCGGATATTGAGGCACTCATTGGATTTTTGGGCCCTACCAAGGGCTTGAGGATCCTGGTGCAGGATGTCGACCGGGCCATTCGGGCCAGAATTTCGGAGTATTTGGCGGGTTTGGTGACGGCGGAGCAGCTCGGGCGAGCTTACGTGTGGCTCCTTCTCAGCAACACCCTCTTTTCCAACGCTGATACCACATGCATGTTTCCCCTACTGGGATCAATGTCCACTCCTGAGATCGTCTAGAGTATTGCTTGGGGAGAAGCCGGGTTGGCTGAGCTGTACATGGAGCTCGATAAATTCAGCAAGAAAGCGAGCAAATCCTTGGCTTGTTTCCAGTTCGCCTTAGAGGTACATTCCTTTCCCTCCCCATTTTTCTATTTTCTTCTTCTCATTCACCTTTTCGGTTTTCGGCGCCTTAATGATTTTTGGCCTTTTCCTTTCAGGCTTGGTACTACGAGGTCTTTGGTGGCTATCCATGGGAACTGACCGTCGATCCCGCTATCACATTCCCGGCCATGGTCTGTTGGGCTCGAGAGGCCCGAAAGAAGAGGGGATCCAAGGGACGAGTCTCTGTCCGTCATGCCGATGTCAGGGCAGTGCTAAGGGGGGCAATGCCGGCTGAGCTTAACCTCTTTCCTTGGTCGAAGTATGAGGGGAAAGGGCTAGGCATTGACCCGTCCGATGCTCTACAGGTAACCCGGGAGAGGAGACTGCTCGTAGGGTTCTGGGGAGAGGAATTTTACTTGGGAGAGAGGGTGCTCTGGCAGCACGGGCTCGGTCTCATGCAGAGGGCTCCCGTCGACCCTCCTGACACCATGTTCTTAGTAGACCGAGGGAGCGACCCCTACCTTATGGGGGCAGATGCATCCCATTTTATTACCGATGAGCCATACGGACGTTTCGTGGCCCGGAGGCTAAGATCACCGCAGGTAGTGGCTTCTGGGGTGGTTCCTCCGATGTGGCAGGACTTCTCATAGATATACTCAGATGGCCAGGTCCACATGGTGGCCACATCTGTGGCGGGAGAGGGGGCCCCTCCTGAGGATGCTCCTGAGGGCGTGGTATGCTTTCATTCATTCCCTTTGCACACACTTATCACATACCCATGTTCCTTTTCACTGAGCAGTTTCACTTTCATGTGCAGGTCGCTGCGCGAGCTTTGCTGGAGAAACCTTCCCTCATGAAGCGGGCCAAAAGGTGGCTCAAGAGGTTTGTTGGTCGCTCTTCCAAGGGGCCTCGGACTGAATCACGATTCGCGCCGGGCAGAAATTCGGTGAGTGGTGGGGAGAGGTCTTTCCGACGAGCCTCAAGCATGGAGCTACCCCCGTCTTTTGTTCGTCGCCACACCTTAGGCGGAGCTGATTTGGAGGCCTTTCAGGACTCGCTCCGTGACCCCGGCTTTCACGAGCTCGCCTCTGATCTTTTTGCTCATTTGGCCTTGGAGCGTGTGGAGCCTCAGCCGATCAGACACCCCGATCCTCCTTCCCAGGTTCCTCCTTCCTTTTTTCCGGGTCAAACCTGTTCAGGTGAAGACTCGAGCTTGGCAGAGTCCATCTTCTTCTTCAACCCCATTATGTACCCATCTCGCCCCTTGGAGAGGGTTCACTCGCCTCCGGAGGATCCTTACCCAGATTCTGATTAGGAAGCACCAACCTGAACAATTTTTCTTTTGATTTGTTTTATTCAAAACATTGTATGAAAATTTGTTATCTTTGGTTGTTTAAAACATTGTCCCTTTTATTTTTAAGTTCACCATTTATGCATAGCTTGGGCCTCGAGAGGGCTTTGGGGTCATTTCTGGACTGTCGGGGATTCCCGAAATGTGTTTGGACTCAATTATTTGGAACTTGACACGTATCTGACAGGTTTTTTTTTTTTTTTTGCACAGGTGGGAGTGAGTTTTACCGGTGGGGAAATCAGCTGACACAGGCTGCTGGTATGAAACTTTTCACATGGCTAAACCAGCCGTACGGATCGTGCAAGCACGGTTGACTTTTTTTTACCAAACTTTCTGAGGGCTTTTGGGGAATTTTGACAGACGGGAGACCTTATTTGACTCAGACCGTTTTACCCAAAGCATGACTCTTCGTTGGCCCTTCCATTTGCACGATTATGGCTTGCCATCCCTAGTGCTTTACCTTTATCGGGAACTACTCCTCGGGTCCCACCTTGTTCTTTTGGGTGCGTGTTCTCTTTGCCCGGGACATGGTCTACCTTTGCACGGGCTTTCCTCTTCCTAATCAATCCAAACATGTCATTTTTCCCTCTTCCGCATATCCCATCATCTTCTCTTCCTGGGAGTGGCCTAGTTGACTCTGACGCGGATAAGAGCAGATCATGCTTGCTCACACGGATAGACACGCATAGGCATTTACGGGAGTGAGTCCCTTTTCTGAGGAAGGAAACCTATGGATAGGAGTTCAAGTGTTTGGCTCTTTCCTAAGATGGGGAAAAGAAGACTTGTCGAGGCATTCGAAATCAGCCTTAGTTAATGTCATCAAGATGATTGCTTGAATGAGCCGTGTCCAGCATTAGGCTAAAATTCAAGCAATTAGCCTTAACATGCATAAACGTTGTGATCATTTGAGATTCAGACTCGATCAATGGCAAGATCGAAGTGTGTTTAGGAGGGATTAGTCATTATCCGGGAGATTGGTCGTTGACGGGACCAAGGGAAGAGAGCCGGGTATTCTTGGGAGGACCGAGGCTTGATGGATTCATTTCGTGCTATGACCGGACCCGAAGGTTGCCTATGTTCCCCTCGATGTGAGGAGCTCAGGTCGCCGTAGTTCGGCTATGGGCAGCTTTGGCCGGGATTGGTTTCCTTTTGCTGTCTCGGAGGACGTTGTTTCTCACTTTGCTTTGCGACGATCCTTTTGAGATGGATCTCTTGGGATGAACCCTCTTGGGTGTGGATGGGTTTCTTGAGGCAAGCGTTTTCTTTTTGCTATTTCCTCTCCTCCTTTCCTTTCTTTCATTTTCTTTTCTCATCATTCAATTTTTCTTTCTTTTTTTTTTTTAGGACGAGGACAATACTAGCCCTAGCTCTTCTTTTCGGGTATTAGCTCCTTTGCAGCCCCTTGGCGGTGTGCCTGTCACTTTGGGCTGACTTTGAAAGTCCGGGAAGCCCCTTTGCCTGACTGCGCGCATGTTATCACGGTTAAACCTTGGTGGTTGAGCAACAACGCCCTCACTTTTTCACTGTCTCGGAATGTCTTTGGCATGTATCAGGGATTTATTTTGGCAAGGTGTATGGGGTTGTGTATCGGGAGAGTGTATAGGGGAAGATTAGCCATTGATGATTTTCTTCATGCCAATTGATCACAACATTTATCCATATTAAGATTAATTGTTTGCATTTCGTACCCTTTTGCGTTTTGGGTCCATTCATCCTTGAATGAGTCGTCGTTGACTATTGTGTTTGGGAGTCAACTCATCATTTTGGGGATATAGCAATCACTTCACAACATTAATCAAAGCGATTCCGAGAGTTAATGTAATTTTCAAATAATGCCTCAAGTCTAGAGAGAATAGAAGTAAAAACGATCCATTTCACGAAAGATTCAATTTTTACAAACATAGACTCAACTATTGACCCTATTGACTCGATCATTCTACTATTCACTGTTTCGACCATGCCCAACTCATGGCTTTTCACATAACATTTGCCTCGCAGGGCTTTTCGTAAGAGAAACAAAATACTTTGTCCACAACGGACTTTTCATGGATTTTCTAGAACCTACAACGCTAGACCACTCCCAAAATCCTTTTCCTCTTTTTCCTTTTCTTCACCTCACACCCATTCATCGCCTTGCTTGGTGATAACCTCCTTATCGATGAGCGATTGGATATGATTTCTCAAGGTGAGACAGGCGTTTGTAGAATGACCCGAGGCCTGGTGATACTTGCAGTGTTGCTTAGGATCATGGTGCGCTCCGAGCGGTTCAGCCCATATTACGTGGCGACCCAGCAGTTCCATCTTTCCTATCCGGAGCAAGTGCTCCAACATTTGTTCCCTCGGCATTCCTAACTCATGGAACCAACGATAATGGGCCCCTTTCCCTTGGGGGTGAAATCCTCCTACAACCACCGCGGGCTCCCCATGGGATACTGTAACGGGCTGGAGCTGATCTCGAGACTTTTGCCCATCTCGGACTGAGTGACTGGGGGTGGTCCCCGGGGAGGGAGACAGCTTCTCCAAGGGCCTTTTGATTTCCTTGATAGATTTTATAATCTCGTGCAGGCATTCTCGGGTGCTCCTCGAGTTGTGCCTTTCCAGTTCATCTGACAACTCTGATCGGTTATGTAGAAGTTCGCACCGGCCATCGTATTTTTCCTCGAGGTCCTTCCTGAGCTTTGTGTTCTTCTCCAACAATTCTTCGACCCTCTTGTGGAAGAGCTCTTTAATTTCCTCACAGAGCTATTGGACCACTTTGATCGCCTCATTACGATCAACCTCGGCCCTCCGCACTTGCTCTCTCATTGTGCTGACTGTCCTTTCTAAGAGCTTTACTCTGCCCTCCAATCGGGCATGTGCGTCCAATCTGATGTCCATCTCGTTTGCTTGAACTTTTCTTGCCATTGTTTCCTATAGCACAAAGGATCGATAGGCCGTAAGGGCACCGTGGAAAGAATCTTGAAAAGTCATGCTTTGAGTAAGGTGGGGACTTGACACAAATGAGATTTCGAATCATTGAGAGAAACGAGTTTGACCCTTTTGGGGGGGGGGGAAGCCCAAGCCATGCATTTTGGATGAATTTAACAATTTCCACCTTTTAGAAAAGGATTTTGCTTATTCTCTATAATCATTA
The DNA here is from genome assembly GCA_026119855.1 of Campanula takesimana. Classification (NCBI taxonomy): domain Eukaryota; kingdom Viridiplantae; phylum Streptophyta; class Magnoliopsida; order Asterales; family Campanulaceae; genus Campanula; species Campanula takesimana. The sequence continues at coordinate 287,731 of JAOWBW010001664.1, read as the reverse complement.
TTAAGCGGTTTTGTCACACGAGCAAACGTTAGCGCACAATTTAATGACTTAACACTTATTATTCATGTACCCTCGAAACACGTTTTGTTCCTAATTGGTTGGAAAAGATTTCTCTTCTTTTTCGCAACTATTCTAAATCCTGGATCAGTGGAGGCCATCACTACGCCTATAGACCCCTCGTTTTTCACCTGTACTGCACACTCCCAAGGACGGACTATCCCGGGAGAGGGTCCTATAGGGAAAGCGGCTTCCACCGACCGAAAGAAATGATCCTAAGGTCTAGTGCGTCACAAGGCTCCTGATGTACGGGTCATCCTAATCATGTTTAAGCCCCAGTTGGGATCGAGACTGTTCCGAAGACTGCACCGATATTCTGACATGACCCCATTTTGAATAAGGTGTCTCAATCCTCGACCATGAGCTTAAGGATGACCCGTTCATTAGGGCTTAACGCCACGGTGTTACCCTATCTTTAGAACATCACCTTTGTCAATTGTGGTCGTCATTAACACACGAGTTAGAGGCAGGTTAGGCCACGCTTGCATTATATCAAGGAGTCGTAACCCGGGCATTAACTTGGCCACAATTGACTTTGGACACATACTTAAAGATAATGGCAACGTGAACTAGACCAAAAACCAACCAAAGTCACGGTATTTGTGTGTCACGGACATGTGTGGTTGACTCGGCTCGGAAGGGGAGGTGGAATGGACCCGTGCGCGCTTGAAGGGAACAAGAGCACCAATCGATCTGCATCTGGCATCCATCCCGGGTTTAATGGGTATTTGGAATGTGCAAGGCCAAGTGCGCGTTGTGTGAAGTCAATTCTATATTCCCCTTTTGAGTCATAATAGAGATTTTATTTTGTTTTTTCAACATGATGAGCATGGCATAAGCAAGATATGAACAAGTATGAACAAGCATGGAGCAAGCAATTTATACACAATAAATCAAAGAATACAAACAAAGACCAAAACTTCTATATGTACCAAGTTGTGCACAACCAAAAAATTTTCGAATCAAACATTTTGCCAAAAGAAAAATCTTTACATTGAAACCATTCGTACAAAGCAAGTTGTGCACAACGCGAAGAGTCAAGAAATTTTTACAAAAAAAAGGGGGTTATGCACAATGAGATTTTGGAAATCATTTTTATTGACAAAAGATCATGCATAACCAAGTTTTAAAAACAAAGTTTTGGCCAAAAGGATAAAGGTAATGTGCACAAGTAAGGCTATAAATTTGGAACCTGGACAAGCAAAAGCAGAAGGCAATTCAGAATGTTGCTGCCCTGCACAAAATTGTTAATTTGCAACATTCTGGCCCTTTACCAAAGTAGCCGTACGGCTAGACCAAGAGGGTTGAGATTTTTTCTCAGTTTCTCCAACTTCTGATCATCATGCTCCAATTCATTGCATTTCCAGAAATTATGCACTCAAAACAGTTCAAACAGAAACAGCAAACACACACAATCATGCACAAAGTTAACTAACGGAAACAGGAGTTTGACCCACACAAAAGTGCTTCCAAAGCTTCTAAAGAGAAGTTCGTAAGCACTTTATCTCCCCAGCGGAGTCGCCACTGTAAGGATCCCATCCCTCGGGGGCGAAACAAGCGAAGTTCGCACGAGGAAGAAATGCCAAACATGGGTAACTTTCCTAACGAAAAAGAAACGGAGTCGCCATATTTGTTAATTTTAAACCAAACAAATGAAAACGGTTAGAGAATGTGAGTTCGGAGGTCAGGTTACACTTTGGGAAGAACATATTCGTGGTTCACCCAAAATGCCTCGGAAAAACTGAGTCTCCCTTGTTAGTTTGAAAATGTGCATGTGTGTGTGTGTATTTAACGGAAAGTTTCTGTTATTGGTTTTATTTGGAAAAACTTAACTGAAAGGTTCTGTTTATTAAGAAAATAGGGATCAGAGGGCAAAACAGACATTTTTCCCCCGGTTCCAACACAGCCGTACGGATGTATGGGCAGTTTCCTGTGATTTTACAGTTCAGTCAAGAACAGTCGAGTTTCAGAGCAGAAACAGAACATTCTGTTGAAACTGGACAGGGCTGCTTTGATTCCAGTTTGTTTTAAAACACTTTATGAGTTTAAATGCAACATTCCTATGCTAAATGATCATCACTTAGTCCCCAAAACAAGTATTTGGGTGTGATCATAAGCAATCATTGGAGAAAATTGAGAAAAGTTGATGAACATGCCCTTTGGGCCAAAATTGACCATTTGGTGATTAAAAAATTGAAACTTTATCCCCAAGATGGCATTTTTATGACTTATTAACCTTCAAGGAGTCAAATTAACACATAAAGATTGAATCTTTATTACCCCAAAGGGGACTTTAGAGCTAGATCAATGTTGGATGATAAAGATAGAAGCTTTATCATCCAAATGGACATTATTATCAACAAAAGCATCATTCTAACTAGACAAGAATGTAAATGACAATCAACAAGCCATGATCATCTAGGTTTGAACCTCTTCCACATAAGGCATGGAGGGCACCTTGGATCATCTAATGGCTTGGACAAGAGAAATATATAGTAATATATGTATATTTGCTTGAATGGACAAGTCTTGCATAAATGTAAAGTTGCTTGAATGGACAAGTCTTGCAAGTAATGTAAAAGTTCTTGAATGGACAAGTCTTGCAAGTAATATAAAGATTAACATAAACTTAAGCAAAGATTAAAGAGAAAATAGAGTTATAGATGAAGAGAAGGGAGGGGGAGAAGGTGGCTTTACCTATCTTGGTTTAGCCAATCTTCCTTTCTCTCTTTCACTCTTTGTTTCACTCTTCTCTCACACTACTGCAGTGATTTTGACAGAGTAATCCTTCCTATCTTGTTTCTCCCCCCCCCCTAAAATGATCAGCATGGGGTTCAATTTATAGAGGCTGAGGGTGCCCAAAGTAGCCGTACGGCTAGGGACCTCATGTGCCTAAACTAGGGATGGCCAAACCGAACCGGAACCGGACTGGAAACGGAAAACCGGACCGGAACCGGACCAGAAAAGCCCAGAACCGGAGCAAACCGGGGAGGAAACCGGAACCGAACGAACCGGAACCGCAAGTCATCCGGGCCGGTTTAGGGTCACATATATGCCGAACCGGACCAAAATCGGAACCGTAACCGGACCGAAAATCCCTTGTTTTTCAATAATTTTAAAGGGGGGGACCGGAACTGGACCGGAACCGTACCGAAACCGGGCCGAACCGGAACCGGATTGTGCCAAACCGGAACCGGGGTAAGCGCGGGCCGGTTCAGGGTCACCCTTTTGCCGAACCGGAACCGGTTTTGGCCATCCCTAGCCTAAACCATCCGTACGACTCGACTTGGCGAGCTTCTGGATTTTTCCAAGTTTAATTCCAGTTCAGTCCTGGAATATCTGGTTTATCTTAGTGAGGTCCTGGCCCATTGGTTTATCCTTAAATAGTACCAAGAATTCCTCTAAAGTAGGTCGATTTCAGATTGGGGTACTTACACAACTTGAATATCCTAATTCCATAGAAAAGATAAATAAAAGAAAGACTTCCCGTGCGTCGCCCGCATCGTGGGAAAGGGGTATTCACAGTGGCGACTCTGCTGGGGACTAGCTTTGAACATCTTCAAACATAGAGGGTCAAACTTTCGTCAATATCATGATTGTACTTACTTCTTTCTTTCCCCCTTGTACTTTATCTCTTGTACATATTTGCTTCCCTTGTACTTTAGTGCGTTAACATCTTAACTGTTTCCTATTGTACCCTTTCTAACTATTTTTCATTGCATACATGTAAATACAAAAAACTCCCTGTTTTCTCCCTCAAAGATAACTAGTTTTTGTCCGCACACTACCACTAGGTCCGTGTCACACTGCATACCCTACTGGATACTCCGCTGAGTGTACAGATTTTGGTGATCCTGTCGCCTCTATCTTCGTGGCACCCGGGCTATCTAACTCACTGTTTTCACTTGTGAAGAAGTCGAGGTTAATCCCTTGTTCACTTCTAAACCATGCACTCACAGAGTCTAGGACACTCCCAAGTTGACCGGTTGGTTTGACTAGCTTTTCTTTATAGACAATTAACGTATTATTCATGCCATCATCCATTAAGTCTTTAATGAGTCGAGATCCTCCGAGAGAAAAAAGCAAAAAAAAATGAAATTCCTTACAAGGGTGTGCAAATGGTAAGCCGAGTGATACTTTGTACAAGGATCTCAACTCGTTAAATACTTAACGGAAGTAACATAAACGATGACTCCATCATCAGAACCTACTACTCCTATTATCTCCACTCCGCCGGTCTTCGCTACCTCTGACAATCCAGATATCGCCGCCAGCATCAAACCCTCGGACATTCCACCACCTCTCCATGCTTTCTTCACCAACCTCATGCTAAAGGTCTCAAATATCAAGGACCGAAGCAAGTCTTTAGAAAGGGTCAACCAAGAACTCAAGGATCATCTTCACACTGAAATGAAGAAGAAAGGTGTAACAACTAGTTTCCATAATGGGGAGGCTATTCTTATCGAAGACGAGACAGTACCTGTGACTTACCCAGCCAATGATGATGCTATCCCTCTCAAAGTGCCCAATTACCAAAGGGTTCTGCCTCCTGATTTCGGCACTAAAGCAACCTCCAGTAAGGGTCCGTATGAGCCGTCACCAGAATTGATGGGTAGTTACTTTTCCTCTACCAAGTTGCCACCGCCTTCACTACCGTTGAGCATAGGTGCCACCATTCCTACAATCTCCACTGCTCCTCTCACTACTCAAGCCTATGGTATCACATATTTCTCCAATCAACCTTTAGTGGTTGCCATGCAAGAACTGATCCGTAAGCTGTCCGACACGGTCTCCAAGAAATCCGCTCCGATAGTCAAAACTATTGACCCAAGCAATGTGGGTGCTATACCTAGAGACTTCAAGATGCCGAAGGTCTCTACATTCCATGGTATTACTTGTCCCAAGACTCATCTCGACAGTTATGTGCTAGCCATGAGAGCCGTGACTGCACCAACGAGCAAATGGCCCGAGTCTTCCACACCACCTTGGACGGAATCGCTCTCCGTTGGTTTTTAAGTTTGGATCCTTCCGAACGAGAGACATGGGACCAAATCACCACTACTTTCTGCGAAATTATCAGTCAAACCGAGATTGGCACGTCAACCGTACTGATTTAGAGAACACAATGCAGAAGCCCGGCGAGCCTATTTATGACTTCTACAAGAGGTGGAATCACAAGCTAGCAGAAGTGCAATACCCTCCTAAGGCAAAGGAACAAAAGCAAATCTTCTTCAAGTGCTTGTTTCCCGAGCTTAGGGTTTCAATTGGTAATGGTTACTTCCCCGATCTGTAGGAAATGGTTGACTCTGGGGTCAGACACGAGGCCGGCATTACCGGTGTTGTTAAAGAAATTGCCAAAATGGGGAACTCTTCCTTCCGTTACAAAGCTCTGACAAGTACCGCTCCCAAAGCCAAAGAAATCACCGGTCAAGTGAGTATGGTCCAAGACAACTCCGCCGTTGATGTTCAAGCAGTGACAAACAGTTTTCCTCGGAAAGAAGATAATTTCGATGACTTCGGCATGCCTACTAGCAAAGTGTTCGAAGTTTTGATAAAAAAGGGTTTAATCAAGCCGCTTGAGAACTATGAACCATTCAACAAGTCGGTCAATCTTGATGCAACTAAGTTCTGCAAGTATCACAAGTACATGGGCCATACAACCAATGAATGCATTCATCTCAAGCGTGCCATCCAAAAGCTCATAGCCGATGGCAAGATTGAGAAGCCTAAAGGTCCGAACACCATAGCAAACCCGCTCCCTAACAATGGTGGCGTCAACATGGTCGAGCTCATCGGAGGCGATATTGGTATTCTAGAAATGTCACGACCCGAAACCTAGGCTCTATTTTACTAGTAATAAATGATTATTATTTATTTATTTGCTTAATTATTTATTTAAATTATTATTTATTTAAATATTTATGGGTGCAATTTATGTGTTATAATAATTATGCCTAGCATTTTATTTGGGTCATTTGGGCTAATGTAGAAATACTGGGTCTTAGTTGTTAGTGGGGAGTATTGAGTTGGGTAGTTTTAGAGGAGGGGGTCTTTGTGTAAGTTTTTAAATTACTCCTACCCTCTCCCTACACCTCCTTCTCCCTCATACACTCCATCCCCCATCATCCTCCCAGAAATCTCTCTCTCTCTCTCCATTGATTGGGTAAGTTTTTCTTTCATTCCTTCTCTCTTCATTTAAACATTCTTCCTCTCATCTTCTCTCATTTCTTAAAACGTGAAACATGTTTAGATCGTCGATAGGATCGTAGGAAGCCAAAAAGAATCGAAATCCATCAACTTTGAGAAAATCCAAGTAAGTTACTTTTCCCCCATTTTGATGCTAAAATGTTCATATCATGTTTATATGATGTTTGATGTGTTATATTTGAAGTTTGATTGAGTTTGGAATTTATTGGGAATTTATTTGGAGTTTTGATCAAAAATGGTGAAATCTTGAATGTTGGGTTTGATTCTTGATTTTGGTTGTTAAATGTTGTTATATGAGTCTTTTTAGACTTATTAGTTGTTTTGGTACATTAGTATATGAGTTGGAAGGTTGGATTTTGGTTGAATGTGTTTTGGGTTTGAAAATGGAAGAACCCATGTTGTTCTTCCCGATTTCTGGCAATTCAGAAGATTGGGCGGCCGCACAAAATAGTCTGGGCGACCGCACATCTATCTGAGAGCTTTTGTTCTTGTTTTGAGGTATTTTGGGCGACCGCACAGTCCAGTTTGGGCGGCTGCACAGAACCCCTGAAAGTTTACATTTGTTAATTTTGTGTGATTGAAGAATGCGTTTTGGTCCAAGTCTTGGGTGTCCTTCTAGTTGACCTTAGTGATCATTGTAGTACACTTTAGTGATAGAATTGGGTCCTTTGTGATCAAGTTTGTGTTTGAAATTCATTAATTGATAATGGAGACTTTGAAGCACCTTTATTGTGTATTGTTGGTCCATTTCATCTTCTTGGTGATTATTTGGCATGGTTCCCTACTTTGGAACCTTAAGTTGTTCATTCATGCTAAATTATTATTACTTAGCATTTATTAGGAAGCCCAGCTGGCATATTTGTTGCATCGGGCGATGGGAAGGATTATAATGGCAAAGCCAAGTCCATTATAATGTTGACCATTGTTTTCCCCCTTCTTTACCCTTTTCCAGATTGGCCTTGGAAGAGATGAGTTAGCGTTCCTTTGTGAATGTATCTAGCTAATGGGCATGACTTTGTGTCATGGTCCTTGTCCTTTGTGCCACTTTTATGGTTATTGGTTCCGGTACCGGGGTTTTCTCTTTGGCTTTCATGCTATTATGAAGATGATGATTTGTTGATTATTGAAGCTGCGCAGCGATCCTTTATTTGGATGTTCCGGTTTGGAAAACCTTGGCTATATCCTTTGTTATGTGTTTATTTCCGCTGCTATCTGTTATATGATAATTGCTATGTACTATGTGATAATAATTATTGTTTATTGCTTATTGCATCATAGCATGTCATGTAGTTGTATTAGTAACTTATTGAGATTTATCTCACCCCCTTTTCTTTTATCTTTGTTTTTCCTTAACCCCCCCCCCAGGTGCTAAGGATTAGTCTCGCTGATCACGAGAAAGAGGACGTCGAGTGTGGATACATTCTTTTGGGGAAGGTTGTCATAGGTTGGTTTACATTATGTAAATGTGTAACCATTTTGGGATAGTTGTACCAAACAATGACGTCACTAAGAATTGTATATTTGTATTTTTTTTTTGTTGTGCATAAACTTGTGGAAGTTTATGATAGTTGTAACTGGTTTTTATCAAACTTGGTTCACCCTTTTGGTATCAAATGGAATTTTTAACCTTGGTATTTCATAGTTTTGGTTTTAGAGTCGACGTCCAGCTCGCGGTCTCGGGCCCGCGGGGTCCGGGGTCGCGACAGTTGGTATCAGAGCTATGGCATTAGCTCTAAGTATAAGTCTAGGTGGATTAGTATGACCTAGGTGGGTAGTAGTGTGCGGAGTGATTAACGGTTGATGTTTTATGCAGGTAATTGTTCTCAATGTCTGGAAGAAGAAACAGAGGAGGTACTAGTGGGGCACAGAATCAGAATGATACAAGGGAAGAAGCACGTGCCATGTTTCAAGGCATGTTTGAGGCGGCCATGAAGGCCATACATGATCAAGGTCCGAGGGTAGAGCAAGCACCACCCCGCTATGGATTGGAGCAATTTCTGAAGTTGAAACCGGTTGAATTCAATGGGGAACCCGATGTAAGGAAGGCTGAGTTGTGGATTGAGTCGATGGAGAAGATTTATGATGTATTTGGGTGTTCGGATGAGGACAAGGTCCGGTTTGCGGCTTACAAGCTTGTGGGAGCCGCCGAGCATTGGTGGAAGGGTGTTAAAGCTACTTGGGATGATACTCGCACGGTGTATGCGTGGGAGTTGTTTGTGCGCAAATTCAAGGAACATTTCATTCCGGTTGTTGATCAGAACCGAAAGGAGATCGAGCTACTCAACCTAGAGCAAGGTGTGTTGTCTATAGCACAATACTCGGCTAAGTTCATAGAATTAGCCCGGTATTGCGACTATTTGGTGAGGACCGAGGAACAAAAGGCTATGAGATTCATTCGGGGATTGAAGACCTCCATCCGTACTCAACTTATTGCTCAACGGATTGTGACTTTCCAAGATGCGGTGGACCGAGCCTATTTGATAGAGCAAGATATTGGGGAGCATAAAAGGAAGACCGAGGTAGCTAACCCGAGTAAGCAAGGAGCTCAAGGCAAGCCACATCACCGTTCCGATAATCGAGGTAACCCGGGAGCATCATCTCAGTTTAAGGGGCAAACCTCACTGAGGAATTCGGGTACTACTCCGGGGATTCAGAATAGGAAGCCTTGTACCTTTTGTCAGAAGGTAGGCCATGCGGAGGATAGGTGTTGGAAAAAGCAAGGCAAGTGTACCAATTGTGGTGAAATGGGGCACTTTGCGAGAGAGTGCACGAGGTACCGAGGTCAGTCATCCGGGTCAGGAGTGGGTACTAATCAGGGTCAGAAGAGGGATGCCGTTGGGAAGCCCAAAGTTCAAGGGAAGGTTTATGCCATGAATCAACAACAAGCTACCGATGATCCATCCGTTATTGGAGGTATTGTTTCTGTGTCTAATGTGAGCGCACGAGCGTTAGTAGATCCAGGATCATCTCATTCATACATTTCTGTGCAATTTTCTTCCATGTTAAATGCTGCATTCGAGTCTTTACCGTACGTGCTAGAGGTGTCGACCCCTATAGGAGAATGCTTGATTTCTGATCGAGTCTTTCGTGCTTGTGATGTGGTTATTTGTGGTCGTGTCCTTTGTGCGGATTTGGTAGTTCTTCCTATCCAAGACTTTGATGTCATTTTGGGTATGGATTGGTTGAGCAAGTTTCATGCTTCCGTTGATTGCCGTAAGAAAACTGTTACTTTTTCTATTCCCGATGTGCCTAAATTTGTGTTTGAGGCTAGTCCTCTGAGTAGAAGGGTTCACTTAATTTCTTTTATGAAAGCGAGAAAATTATTGCATAGTGGTTGTGAGGGGTATTTGGCTAGTGTTCTTGATACTAGGAAAGAATCCCCTAGTTTTGATAGTGTTCGGGTAGTTCGGGAATTTCCCGATGTTTTATCTACCGAGTATGATATGCCTCCCAATCGTGAGATAGAGTTTTGTATAGATCTTTTGCCGGGTACGGCTCCAATTTCGAAAGCACCTTATAGGTTGGCTCCCGCCGAGTTGAAGGAACTAAAGGTTCAGATGCAAGAGTTGCTTGATCGAGGGTTTATCCGCCCTAGTGTTTCCCCGTGGGGAGCACCGGTTTTGTTTGTGCGGAAGAAAGATGGTTCGTTGAGATTGTGTATCGATTACAGAAAGTTGAATCAGGTTACGGTGAAGAATAAGTATCCTCTACCGCACATTGACGATTTATTTGATCAGCTTCAAGGGTCCGTTGTGTTTTCCAAACTTGATTTGAGAAGTGGGTACCATCAGTTGAAGGTTAGATCAGAGGATATTCCGAAGACTGCTTTTCGCACTCGTTATGGTCATTATGAGTTCTTGGTTATGCCGTTTGGGTTGACTAACGCGCCGGCCGTATTTATGGATTTGATGAACCGAATTTTCCATCCCTATCTTGATTCGTTCGTGGTAGTCTTCATCGACGACATTCTTGTTTATTCGAAATCCCGAGAGGAGCACGAACAACATTTGAGGACAGTTTTATCCGTTCTTGCGAGGGAGAAATTATTTGCGAAGTTTAGTAAATGCGAATTTTGGCTCGAGAAGGTGTCATTTCTGGGGCATGTTATTTCGAAAGATGGGATTTCTGTGGATCCTTCAAAGATTGAAGCTATAGTGGATTGGAAGAGACCCTAGTCAGTGACCGAGATTCGTAGTTTTCTGGGTTTAGCCGGTTATTACCGAAGGTTTATTGAAGGGTTTTCGAGGATTGCTACTCCGATGACTCAGTTGACCCGGAAGAATGTTCCGTTTGTGTGGACCGAGAAATGTGACAAGAGTTTTGAGGAATTGAAGAAGAGGTTGACTACCGCACCGATCTTGACTTTGCCTAATGGGAGCGATGGCCTAGTGATCTACAGTGATGCTTCGAAAGAAGGTTTGGGTTGTGTGTTGATGCAGAACGGGAAAGTAATTGCTTATGCTTCGAGGAAGTTGACCCCTAGTGAACAGAATTACCCGACTCATGATATGGAGTTGGCTGCGATAGTATTTGCGTTGCACAAGTGGAAGCACTACCTTTATGGAGCGAAGTTCGAGATTTTTACCGATCACAAGAGTTTGAAGTACCTTTTCTCCCAGAAAGAGTTGAATAATAGGCAGCGCCGATGGATGGAATTGTTGAAGGACTATGATTGCACGATTTCTTATCACCCGGGAAAGGCGAATGTGGTAGCCGATGCGATTAGTAGAAAGTCTTATGTGGCTTCGATGATGGTCCGTGAATGGAAAATGCTTGAGGATGTTCGAGATTGGTCTCCTCGTGAATCGAGACATGGGGCTATTTTTGCGAATATTAGGGTGTCTCCGACCCTAATTCAGAGGATAAAGGAAGCTCAGAAAGAAGATCCCGAGTTGGTGAAGATAATGGGTAAATTGAAGGAAAAGAATTTCGAGGATTTTTCTATTAGCCCGATTGGAGTGTTGACTTTCCGTGGTCGTTTGTGTGTTCCGGATGTTGATGGAATTAAACAGAGAGTTCTTGATGAGGGTCACAAATCGAGGTATACTATTCATCCGGGTAGTACGAAGATGTATCAGGATTTGAAGCAACAATTTTGGTGGATTAATATGAAAAGGGAAATAGCCGAGTATGTATCGAGGTGTTTAACTTGTCAGCAGGTCAAAGCCGAGCATCAGAGACCCGCGGGATTACTTCAGCCGTTAGAGATTCCGGAGTGGAAATGGGAGCATGTGACTATGGATTTCGTTACGGGACTACCTCGTACCCGTAGGAAGTATGACAGTGTTTGGGTGATAGTGGATAGATTGACCAAGAGCGCCCATTTCTTACCTATTGACATCAGATATTCGATGGAGAAGCTTGCGACCCTTTATATTTATGAGATCGTTAGATTGCATGGGGTTCCGGTTAGCATCGTGTCAGATCGAGACCCGAGGTTTACTTCTAGGTTCTGGAAGGCGTTTCAGGAAGCTTTGGGTACAGATTTGCGATTCAGTACAGCTTTTCATCCCCAGACCGACGGTCAATCCGAGAGGACTATTCAGATTCTTGAGGATATGTTGCGAGCTTGTGCGATAGACTTTTCCGATTCTTGGGATTCGCACCTACCGTTAGTGGAATTCTCGTACAACAACAGTTATCAGGCTAGTATCGAGATGGCGCCGTTTGAGGCCTTGTATGGAAGGAAATGTAGATCGCCTATTTGTTGGGATGAGGTTGGTGAAGCGAAGATTGTGGGTATTGATTTGCTTCAGGATTCAGTTGAGAAAGTTAAAGTTATCCGGGATAAATTGAAGACAGCCCAGAGTCGACATAAGAGCTATGCAGATAACCGAAGGCGAGATCTTAGTTTTCAGACCGGCGATTTTGTGTTCTTAAAAGTGTCTCCAAAGGTGGGTATTCGTAGGTTTGGGAAGAAGGGCAAATTGGCTCCGAGGTTTATTGGTCCGTTTGAGATTTTGGGAAAGGTTGGACTTCTTGCGTATCGTCTTGCGTTACTGTCATCCTTAGACCGGTTGCACAACGTGCTCCACGTTTCTATGCTTCAGAAGTATGTTCATGATCCGTCTCACGTGTTACCGAGGATACCGGAGGATATTGAACCCGATATGACTTATGAGGAACGACCGGTTCGGATTTTAGATTCCAAGGTTCAAGAGTTGAGGAACAAAAGCATTGCGTTGGTTCGAGTTCTTTGGAGGAATCATAACGTCGAGGAGTCGACGTGGGAGCTCCGAGATGAGATCGAGAGGAAATTTCCGTGGCTTTTTGTTTAAGGTTAGTCTCGTTAAAATTCGGGTCGAATTTTCTTTAAGGGGGAGTGAATGTCACGACCCGAAACCTAGGCTCTATTTTACTAGTAATAAATGATTATTATTTATTTATTTGCTTAATTATTTATTTAAATTATTATTTATTTAAATATTTATGGGTGCAATTTATGTGTTATAATAATAATGCCTAGCATTTTATTTGGGTCATTTGGGCTAATGTAGAAATACTGGGTCTTAGTTGTTAGTGGGGAGTATTGAGTTGGGTAGTTTTAGAGGAGGGGGTCTTTGTGTAAGTTTTTAAATTACTCCTACCTTCTCCCTACACCTCCTTCTCCCTCATACACTCCATCCCCCATCATCCTCCCAGAAATCTCTCTCTCTCTCTCCATTGATTGGGTAAGTTTTTCTCTCATTCCTTCTCTCTTCATTTAAACATTCTTCCTCTCATCTTCTCTCATTTCTTAAAACGTGAAACATGTTTAGATCGTCGATAGGATCGTAGGAAGCCAAAAAGAATCGAAATCCATCAACTTTGAGAAAATCCAAGTAAGTTACTTTTCCCCCATTTTGATGCTAAAATGTTCATATCATGTTTATATGATGTTTGATGTGTTATATTTGAAGTTTGATTGAGTTTGGAATTTATTGGGAATTTATTTGGAGTTTTGATCAAAAATGTTGAAATCTTGAATGTTGGGTTTGATTCTTGATTTTGGTTGTTAAATGTTGTTATATGAGTCTTTTTAGACTTATTAGTTGTTTTGGTACATTAGTATATGAGTTGGAAGGTTGGATTTTGGTTGAATGTGTTTTGGGTTTGAAAATGCAAGAACCCATGTTGTTCTTCCCGATTTCTGGCAATTCAGAAGATTGGGCGGCCGCACAAAATAGTCTGGGCGACCGCACATCTATCTGAGAGCTTTTGTTCTTGTTTTGAGGGATTTTGGGCGACCGCACAGTCCATTTTGGGCGGCCGCACAGAACCCCTGAAAGTTTACATTTGTTAATTTTGTGTGATTGAAGAATGCGTTTTGGTCCAAGTCTTGGGTGTCCTTCTAGTTGACCTTAGTGATCATTGTAGTACACTTTAGTGATAGAATTGGGTCCTTTGTGATCAAGTTTGTGTTTGAAATTCATTAATTGATAATGGAGACTTTGAAGCACCTTTATTGTGTATTGTTGGTCCATTTCATCTTCTTGGTGATTATTTGGCATGGTTGTCGCGACCCCGAACCCCGCGGCCCGAGATCGCGAGCTGGACGTCGACTTAAAACCAAAACTCTAAAATATAGAAGTTAAAAATTCCATTTTGAACCAAAAGATGATAACACAAGGTTTTACAAATCCAAGTTTAAATCAACAAAGTACATCTAACATAGGCTCCACAGCCTTTACCCAAAATAATAAAATATACAATTCTTAATTACGTCAATAAAGGTAAAACTATCCCCAAAAGGTTATACATTTAAATAATGTAAACCGATCCATAACAACCTGCCCCAAAATCTCTATCCTCTCGACGTCCTCCTCGAACCGCGAATCCTAATCCTTTTCCTCCTGGGGGGGGGGTTAAGGAAAAACAAAGATGGAAATAAATGGGGTGAGATAAAATCTCAGTAAATTACTAATGCAACTACATGACATGCTAATGCAATAAGCAATAAACAATGATAAATATCACTTAGCATGAACAATTAACAGTCAACAGATAGCAGCGGAAAGTAAACACATAACAAAGGATATTAGCCAAGGTTTCCCAACTGAAAGAACCAAATAAAGGTCGCTGCGCAGCTTCAATAATCAACAAATCATCATCTTCATAATAGCATGAAAGCTGAAGAGAAATCCCCGGTCAGAAGCGACCAATCAACCCATCAATCAAACAAACCATCTTCGTAGTAGCATAAAAGCTGAAGAGAAACCCGGTACCGGAACCAATAACAATGATAAAGTGCCACAAAGGGCGGGAGCCATGCCACAAAGTCATGCTCCAAAACGATTAGCTAGAATACTCACAACTGAGCTAGCTCATCCCAACCAAGGCCAATCTGGATGAGGACAGAAGGACCAATGGGCGATGCTATACTGGACTTGGCTCGTGCCATTATAGCATTATCCATTGCCTGACTCGATACACAATTAACCAGCTGGACTTTCAATAATGCTAAGTAATAAAATACTGGCACGGTAAACAGCTAAGGGTTCCAAAGTAGGGAACCATACCAATTAATCACCATAAAAGATGTAAACGATTACTCAAGAAGAGTTCAACAACAATAGCACAAGGAGTTTCTCATAAAAGAGTCCAACAACATTGACCATTAAAACATAATGATTCAAAGATAAGGCACGTACCAAATACATCCTAAATATGATACCCACAAGTAAATCATAAAGAGCACAACCCAAACGGTCGCTCACAAATAGCACAATGACTATCACCAAAATGACCATAAACATTTACTCAAAAGATATACTAGGACTATGAACTCAACCATCTCATCACACCTGGGATTCCAAATAAGAAGTCCGAACGAATACATCTTAAGGTTAATCAAACCGTAGGTACCCAATTGCCAATTCACGCTTTATCTCCGTTCATAACGAACCCATCCTAAACCCCCAAACGAATTCGAAAGGTTGCCCTTATTGGAACATGATCACGACAGGACTAAACCCTAAACCTTGGTGTTCAATAAAAACCCTCTAGGTACTATAGGACATCGCCTAAAACCTAGGCAAAGTCTTACGCGAAATTCAATTCGGTTGGAACAAACGCAAATACATCATAAGATGCCCAAACAATACTTGACCAAATTATATAACACTATTGTTCACAAAGGAACCAATCTTAATTACTAAAGTTTTCCACGGTGTTATCTTAAGTTAATTAGAAGAAATAAACTTAAACTAGATAAGCCTTAAGTCTTAAACCAAGAAAAAGGGAGAATTCTGAACCAGGGGGCGGGCGGGCGCCTGGTAGGGGGCGGGCGGGCGCCTGTTTCAACAGAAGGTTTGGCTCTGGACAAAGTGGGAGTAGGCGGGCGCCTGGGCAAGGGCAGGCGGGCGCCTGGTCTACGGGCTGGGAGGAAAACAGAGCTGGGTTTTACAATTTCGAACCAAATTCTCCCAAAACCCCAAATACTCAAAATCAACTCCATATACAAGTTCTAAAATGTACCAAAACCACTTATAACTAGAATGGGAATCCAAATACAACATTTATCAACCCAAAACCAAGAATCAAACCCAACATTCATCAATCCACCATTTTTACCCAAAACTCAAATAAACTCCAAATAAATTCTAAACAAATTCAAAACTCAATCAAACTTCAAATATAACACATCAAACACCATATAAACATGATATGAACATTTTAGCATAAAAATGGGGGAAAAGTAACTTACTTGATAAATCTCAAAGTTGACGGAACTCAATTCTTTTTGGTTCTACGCGATCCTATCGACGATCTAAACAAGGTTCATGTTTTAAGAAATGAGAGATTATGAGAGGAAGATGATCAAAATGTAGAGAGAAGTAGGGAAAGAAAACTTACCACAAAACCAAGAGAGAGGGAGAGAGATGGCTGGGAAGAGAGAATGGAGAGAGTGAGGGAGAAGGTGAGGGAGGTGAGGGGGAGTAGGGGAATTATTCAAAACTTACACTTAGGCCCCCTCTCTCACACTACACACACAACTTACACTCCCTACTTACAACTAAGACCCAACAATACTACACTAACCCAAACAAAATGCTAGGCATAATTATTATGACACATAAAATGCACACATAATTATTTAAATAAATAATTTAAATAAATAAATAAATAAGCGAATAATTAAATAATAATTATTTATTACCAATAAAATAGAGCCTAGTTTTCGGGTCGTGACATTCACTCCCCCTTAAAGAAAATCCGGCCCGAATTTTAACGAGACCTACCCGCATGATCAAGTAGCTATTAATACGATAGTTCCGTCATTTCCCAAATTCCTCAATCATCCATTCTAAACCACCACGTAGTAACCTTAACTAATGTTCACCATGCCACGACCTCTCGCACAACTCCCTTCAATCATAACCTTCACTACTAATTAGAATCCATAATCAAAATTGGAGAATCCCAATTGCTCCCAAACATAACTCTCGAGGTATCCTAAGCTCATCTTATTCATAACCTTAATTACACTGCAAAGGTGTTTCCTTTTGTAAATCACATACTTAGTAGTATTCCCCAGAAATTCAAAACATCACCATCCCGAGCCTAATTAGCTTTTAAAATATGAAAAGGCTAAATGAATTTCTATTTCCACAATATTCATCGAAATGGCTACATCTCTATGGATTACCATTATAGTGCTTTCACTTTGAGTTGACACCTTAAGTTAATAGTACCATACAACCCCAAATTTCCTCGTACAAGGTGTCCACTTAATCTATGTTATACTCTCATCCCTTCATTAATCCGGTCTTAAAGCCTAAACAATTCAATATACTCAATAGTCCGCAAAACGATCCAAATTTCATCTTCAAAAGATTTTCTCTAACTCCCACTTAAATTATAATCCGTGCTCATGTGCCCAAAGGAAATCGACGAACCCTAAATTCAATAGCTAACTCCAGTTAGTCTCTCACGCATACATTTATTAACTTAATGATACTTAAGCTCAATGGTACTACCAAAGTCATAAACCAATTAGCTAGCCTCATTCCAATAGATCCATTACCAAATCACAATATTCTTTAATTATGCCCAAATATTGGTACTCAACTTTCTTCACCTACCCTTGGTCCAAATCGCGAAACGCCACCAAGGAGAGATTTAGGACCATAGAACCACTATCTAACCAAAAGTCAAAATGCCTTTAACATAAATCGAGAAATTATTACTCTCCCAAAATGTACTTAGTCCTTTCTAACTTAACACGCTTACCACCATTAATGATCATAACTCCTACAACAAACTCATCATCCATAACAAATCGTACACCTCTCCATACTAATCCATTGCGATGCATTCACGGAGATGTACTTAAAAGGAAACGAAATCTCTTAACAAGAAACCCTCGGTTGAATCCTCAACTTTTACAACCCAACCGTTACGATATGGATATTGTTCTAAATATTAGCATTACAACCTTGTACCACAACAATTCAATTTAACCCAAGTTTCCCTTAAACACTAGGTACTATACGGAGGAAAATGGAAATCTTACAAATAATAATTACACCCAACAAATTGACCGAAACTAAATACTCGGATTTCATTTAAGAAAAGATAGGTATAACTCTACCCAAAGGAACGGTCTCAAACAGTTTTAAGAAATTAGGAATGGAGAATATAACAATCCCCCTACAACAATAGACTAAAGCAATAGCAGCATCAAAATCTTGTAATAGCAACATAGCTAATTTAGCAGGTGAGACATAACCATACTTAAGCACATCATAAGCACATAAGACTTCATCAGATACCCTAAACTCCTCCATAGGAGTAGACACCTACAACACATAAGTCAAAGACTCAGAAGAAATAAATGCAACTAATGCACAGAAACACATAAATGCGATGATCCTAAAATGCACGCGCTCGCTCTCACGACGCAAAATAATACCTCCTAAAATTTATCCGTTACCTGGTGAGTGCTGATTGGTCGCAATTACTCTGCCCTATACCTTAGGGTTCCCCGAAGCATCCCTCTTCTGACCCGGTGAAGTACTGGTTCCTGTTCCTGATGATTGAACCTTAAACCTCGGACAGTCTTTTATGAAGTGACCCAGTTGACCACAATTAATACATTTTCCTTGCTTCTTCCAACACTTATCCTCCAAATGGCCTTCCCTCTGACAGTAAGTGCAAAGCCACCTACCTTGTTTCCCTTGTTTCCCCATAGTAGTACCCGGATTCCCTAGCGCGGTTTGTTCCTTAAACTGAGATGGTGCTCCCAAATTACCTCGGTTATCTGAAGGGTATTGTGGTTGAGATTTAGCATGGCTTACTTGTTTACCCGCATTTGTAACCTCGGTCTTCCTCTTATGCTCCCCAATATCTTGCTCGATCAAGTATGCCCGGTCTACCGCATCCTGAAATGTCACAATCCTCTGGGCTATAAGCTGAGTCCGAATAGAAGTCTTCAAACCCCGGATGAATCTCATAGCTTTCTGCTCCTCGGTCCGCACAAGATAGTCACAATACCGGGCTAATTCTGTGAACTTAGCCGAGTACTGAGCTATAGACAATAAACCTTGCTCCAAGTTGAGCAGCTCGATCTCCTTTCGGTTTTGATCCACTACCGGAATGAAATGCTCCTTGAACTTTCGCACAAACAATTCCCATGCATGCACTGTGTGAGTATCATCCCAACTCGCTTTAACACCCTTCCACCAATGCTCGGTGGCACCCACAAGTTTATAAGCCGCAAACCGGACCTTGTCTTCATCGGTGCAACCAAAGACATCATAAATTTTCTCCATCGACTCAATCCATAGCTCGGCCTTCCTTACATCGGGTTCCCCATTGAACTCAACCGGTTTCAATTTCAGAAATTGTTCCAATCCGTAGCGGGGTGGTGGTGCTTGTTCTACCCTCGGACCTTGATCATGTATGGCCTTCATGGCCGCCTCAAACATGCCCTGAAACATTGCACGGGCTTCATCCCTTGTTTCATTCTGATTTGCATTACCAGTATTACTTTCACCACTTCTCCTTCGAGCCATTTCAAACAAGTACCTGCATAAAACAACAATTGTTACTCACTCCGAACACACTACCCTCCTAGGTCATACTAATCCACCTATACTTATACATAGAGCTAAACCATAGCTCTGATACCAACTGTCGCGACCCCGAACCCCGCGGCCCGAGATCGCGAGCTGGACGTCGACTTAAAACCAAAACTCTAAAATATAGAAGTTAAAAATTCCATTTTGAACCAAAAGATGATAACACAAGGTTTTACAAATCCAAGTTTAAATCAACAAAGTACATCTAACATAGGCTCCACAGCCTTTACCCAAAAGAATAAAATATACAATTCTTAATGACGTCAATAAAGGTAAAACTATCCCAAAAAGGTTATACATTTAAATAATGTAAACCGATCCATAACAACCTGCCCCAAAATCTCTATCCTCTCGACGTCCTCCTCGAACCGCGAATCCTAATCCTTTTCCTCCTGGGGGGGGGGGGTTAAGGAAAAACAAAGATGGAAATAAACGGGGTGAGATAAAATCTCAGTAAGTTACTAATGCAACTACATGACATGCTAATTCAATAAGCAATAAACAATAATAAATATCACTTAGCATGAACAATTAACAGTCAACAGATAGCAGCGGAAAGTAAACACATAACAAAGGATATTAGCCAAGGTTTCCCAACTGAAAGAACCAAATAAAGGTCGCTGCGCAGCTTCAATAATCAACAAATCATCATCTTCATAATAGCATGAAAGCTGAAGAGAAATCCCCGGTCAGAAGTGACCAATCAACCCATCAATCAAACAAACCATCTTCGTAGTAGCATAAAAGCTGAAGAGAAACCCGGTACCGGAACCAATAACAATGATAAAGTGCCACAAAGGGCGGGAGCCATGCCACAAAGTCATGCTCCAAAACGATTAGCTAGAATACTCACAACGGAGCTAGCTCATCCCAACCAAGGCCAATCTGGATGAGGACAGAAGGACCAATGGGCGATGCTATACTGGACTTGGCTCGTGCCATTATAGCATTATCCATTGCCTGACTCGATACACAATTAACCAGCTGGACTTTCAATAATGCTAAGTAATAAAATACTGGCACGGTAAACAGCTAAGGGTTCCAAAGTAGGGAACCATACCAATTAATCACCATAAAAGATGTAAACGATTACTCAAGAAGAGTTCAACAACAATAGCACAAGGAGTTTCTCATAAAAGAGTCCAACAACATTGACCATTAAAACATAATGATTCAAAGATAAGGCACGTACCAAATACATCCTAAATATGATACCCACAAGTAAATCATAAAGAGCACAACCCAAACGGTCGCTCACAAATAGCACAATGACTATCACCAAAATGACCATAAACATTTACTCAAAAGATATACTAGGACTATGAACTCAACCATCTCATCACACCTGGGATTCCAAATAAGAAGTCCGAACGAATACATCTTAAGGTTAATCAAACCGTAGGTACCCAATTGCCAATTCACGCTTTATCTCCGTTCATAACGAACCCATCCTAAACCCCCAAACGAATTCGAAAGGTTGCCCTTATTGGAACATGATCACGACAGGACTAAACCCTAAACCTTGGTGTTCAATAACAACCCTCTAGGTACTATAGGACATCGCCTAAAACCTAGGCCAAGTCTTACGCGAAATTCAATTTGGTTGGAACAAACGCAAATACATCATAAGATGCCCAAACAATACTTGATCAAATTATATAACACTATTGTTCACAAAGGAACCAATCTTAATTACTAAAGTGTTCCACGGTGTTATCTTAAGTTAATTAGAATAAATAAACTTAAACTAGATAAGCCTTAAGTCTTAAACCAAGAAAAAGGGAGAATTCTGAACCAGGGGGCGGGCGGGCGCCTGGTAGGGGGCGGGCGGGCGCCTGTTTCAACAGAAGGTTTGGCTCTGGACAAAGTGGGAGTAGGCGGGCGCCTGGGCAAGGGAAGGCGGGCGCCTGGTCTACGGGCTGGGAGGAAAACAGAGCTGGATTTTACAATTTCGAACCAAATTCTCCCAAAACCCCAAATACTCAAAATCAACTCCATCTACAAGTTCTAAAATGTACCAAAACCACTTATAACTAGAATGGGAATCCAAATACAACATTTATCAACCCAAAACCAAGAATCAAACCCAACATTCATCAATCCACCATTTTTACCCAAAACTCAAATAAACTCCAAATAAATTCTAAACAAATTCAAAACTCAATCAAACTTCAAATATAACACATCAAACACCATCTAAACATGATATGAACATTTTAGCATAAAAATGGGGGAAAAGTAACTTACTTGATAAATCTCAAAGTTGACGGAACTCAATTCTTTTTGGTTCTACGCGATCCTATCGACGATCTAAACAAGGTTCATGTTTTAAGAAATGAGAGATTATGAGAGGAAGATGATCAAAATGTAGAGAGAAGTAGGGAAAGAAAACTTACCACAAAACCAAGAGAGAGGGAGAGAGATGGCTGGGAAAAGAGAATGGAGAGAGTGAGGGAAAAGGTGAGGGAGGTGAGGGGGAGTAGGGGAATTATTCAAAACTTACACTTAGGCCCCCTCTCTTACACTACACACACAACTTACACTCCCTACTTACAACTAAGACCCAACAATACTACACTAACCCAAACAAAATGCTAGGCATAATTATTATGACACATAAAATGCACACATAATTATTTAAATAAATAATTTAAATAAATAAATAAATAAGCGAATAATTAAATAATAATTATTTATTACCAATAAAATAGAGCCTAGTTTTCGGATCGTGACAATGGTTCCCTACTTTGGAACCTTAAGTTGTTCATTCATGCTAAATTATTATTACTTAGCATTTATTAGGAAGCCCAGCTGGCATATTTGTTGCATCGGGCGATGGGAAGGATTATAATGGCAAAGCCAAGTCCATTATAATGTTGACCATTGTTTTGCCCCCTTCTTTACCCTTTTCCAGATTGGCCTTGGAAGAGATGAGTTAGCGTTCCTTTGTGAATGTATCTAGCTAATGGGCATGACTTTGTGTCATGGTCCTTGTCCTTTGTGACACTTTTATGGTTATTGGTTCCGGTACCGGGGTTTTCTCTTCGGCTTTCATGCTATTATGAAGATGATGATTTGTTGATTATTGAAGCTGCGCAGCGATCCTTTATTTGGATGTTCCGGTTTGGAAAACCTTGGCTATATCCTTTGTTATGTGTTTATTTCCGCTGCTATCTGTTATATGATAATTGCTATGTGCTATGTGATAATAATTATTGTTTATTGCTTATTGCATCATAGCATGTCATGTAGTTGCATTAGTAACTTATTGAGATTTACCACCCCCTTTTCTTTTATCTTTGTTTTTCCTTAACCCCCCCCCAGGTGCTAAGGATTAGTCTCGCTGATCACAAGAAAGAGGACGTCGAGTGTGGATACATTCTTTTGGGGAAGGTTGTCATAGGTTGGTTTACATTATGTAAATGTGTAACCATTTTGGGATAGTTGTACCAAACAATGACGTCACTAAGAATTGTATATTTGTATTTTTTTTTGTTGTGCATAAACTTGTGGAAGTTTATGATAGTTGTAACTGGTTTTTATCAAACTTGGTTTTGTAAAACTTTGGATCATCACCCTTTTGGTATCAAATGGAATTTTTAACCTTGGTATTTCATAGTTTTGGTTTTAGAGTCGACGTCCAGCTCGCGGTCTCGGGCCCGCGGGGTCCGGGGTCGCGACAAGAAATGGTGGACGCCTTCGCCGAACTAGGCCTAGACATGAATGCTCTATTCGGAGGACTAGTGAAGATCGGATTGATAACTCCCGCGGAGCACGGATTCAAATGGCCCAAGCATGGTTGTGACATGTCCAAATTTTGCTACTACCATAGAGTGTCCGGACACACCAACATTGAGTGCTTTACCATCAAGCAAATCGTACAGAGACTTATCAAGGACAACATCATCGCCGACCCAAGGAAGATCATCGCCATGGATGTCAATATGGTAGAAATTGACCAAAATCACCATGCTCGAACTTGAGGAATGCGTCGATCAATTGAAAATCTCAATGAAGAAATTTCTCCATGACCTTGTGAACAAGGGGCTCCTCAGACAACTCAAGGGTTACTCCACGCACATGGGGAGAAATGTATGGAAATACTGTCACTACCATGAAGCCACTGGACATAGAACAAGAGAGTGCTTCGCCCTAGAAAAGGATATCTTGAAGCTCATCCATGACGGCTCACTCGAAGATCCTAGGCTCTCGTTAGATGAAAATAGTATAGCAACAAACATTGGTTATCTAGCCGAACCTATTGTGGCAGACTCCGAGTTTTATAGTGATGAGGAGATAGATTGTACTTCAAAATTTATTAATGATAGTTATTCTTCTTGTTATATGCTGTCATTAGATGAATTGTCTCTAGAAGCTTCTCTCTTAGGAGATTGTGACTCCGGTCCACTCAAATCTCCACTTAAATCTCCACCATTGTCTATAGCCGAAATCTTCGCAGAGTCTGCAAAAATGCCACAGTCTCCATACGACGTGCGAGCGGAAATTAACCTACTCACAAGGTCCGGAAAGATCTATCAGTCAGGCCCCAAGGGTACAAAGAAGGTATTCAATAAAGAGTCAGAGACATCAGATCCTGATAAAGAGGATCCTATCCTCACGCAGCTTAAGCAAACCCAAGCTCACATCTCTCTGTGGTCCCTACTCACTTCATCTCTAGCTCACCGGCAGATGCTCGAGAAGAAATTGGCCGCTACTATGGTCCCATCAGACAAAACTCCCGAGAATGTCACACAAATGACCGGCAACATTCACTTCGGGAATATCGTCACCTTTTCAGAGCTCGATGAACCTCCATTTGGCATTAATCATAATGAACCACTGCACATTACAGTCGAAATCAGCGGGAAGAAAATCCTTCGAGCTTTTGTGCACAACGGATCCACCATCAATGTACTTCCGTCTTGAATGATGGACGTGGTGGGTGTAGACCCAACTACTCTAAGGCCTTCCAAGCAGACAATCAAGGCTTATGACTCCACATGCAGATCAGTATTGGGGATTGTCACTCTGCCCATTACTGTGGGAACAAAAACTCTATCTACAGATTTCCAAGTGATTGACAAACCATCCTCCTTCACAATCTTACTAGGACGCCCTTGGCTCCACAAGGCCAATGATGTTCCATCCTCCTTACATCAGTGTGTTAAGTTCCAATCAGGGAATGAGGTAATAGTTATTTAAAGTGAACTGGTAACAGCACAAGGAACCGATACAAAAGGAGTACCAGTACTGCAGATTCAACACGAGGAGGATCTCCGACTCTTCAGTGGGTTCGAGATAGTGGCACAAGCTCAAATATGTGATGACGACCTTACCAGAACTTCCGACAAAGTGCAACCTATCTACAAGATACTGCGAAACATGGGCTTCATACCGGGGCTGGGGCTAGGCAAAAATCTACAAGGACCTACAGAGCTAACCGAAGTAGTAGACCATAGAGGCCTGTTCGGGCTAGGGTACGCACTTACTCCCACTGATGAAGCAGAACAGAAACAGATAGAGGTACTCAAGAAGAAAAAACTCCCTTACAAGAAGTCCGACATGAATCCTTATTGCCTCTCCCTCAATAGTTATTATGTGAAAGAAGGAGAAGAATACTCGAACTTTGAGTTCGCAGAGCCATGGTCGACCACAACGGCAAGTTATAAAAGGGCTTTGAAATTTTCAGAGATGTCGAATTCGACCGGGCCAATCTAGAGCTAAAGTATATGGAACCTCGAAAGACTACTGGCATAATTACCACCATTCAGAATGAGTACTACATCAAGGTGAACAAGGACCTGACTTACGATACTGAATTCATGTCACTCGATGAACCATTGGTCGGCGAAGATAAGGAAACAGAGCCATGGGACGGCCAAGATTTGTTATCGAATATGGACCTGTGACTACTACTATTGAGAATCTGGGGCTGTTATCGAATATGGACCTGTGACTACTGCTATTGAGAATCTGGGGCTGGCCAGTTCGTCCCCTAGAGAGTCATTTTCCCCTAGGTCAGTGAGGATCCCTTTTATCACTTATGAGTTCGTGTCTCCGTCCAAGTCTAACAACCTCAAGTCAAAAGACTATGATGTAATCGCAAACACTGTCTTTCCTTGTTCATTAATCGAAAATCTCGATCTTTCTGAGTATCCCGCCATCGCCGCTCTTATAAATGATAAATTAACTAATCAACCTAATGATATACCAATAGTTAATAATGATTCATTAAAAGATGCAGACACAAGCGAACTTAATAACGAATACATCCGAGAAATCTCAGAGCAGGTTATGAATCAAAGGGAAAGCCGAGCCCAAGATGCCGATGAGGTGTTAACATGTGTGAATCTGGGAAGACAAGACAAGCCGAAGTGGACTCAGATTGGGAGCTTCTTTCATGATGAAGAACGTGAAGCGCTGATCAAACTGCTCAGAGAATATGAAGACATCTTCGCATTGTCCTATGACGATACGCCAGATAGAAATGGGAACAAGTGACAACGCCAGACATTGGGTCAGTAAAGCAAGAGATACTGCCAGTCAAGCCCGAATGGTCCCCTCGCATAGTGAGAGAAATAGAAAAACTGCTACATAGGGACTTCGTCAAGTTCGCATACTGGCCAAGGTGGTTACTCGACACCATCTCCGCAAAGAAGTACAAAAAGAAGGTGACAGTTCACATAGACATCATGAGTCTCAATGAATTGAGCCCCAGACATCGGTTCCCGCCATTTGACTTGAAAACACTGTTAGATTCCGCTGAAGACAGAGATGTCCTATCATTCCTCGAAAGTTTCACCGGTAAAAATCGGATACCCGCCACGGTACGAATAGACGAGAAAATACTCTTTCATACGCCATGGGGAAGTTATTGTCAAGCCAACAGATTCCTAGAATGGAAAGACATTGGAATCTCTTACCACATGCCAACAAGATCGCTATCAGATGCGGACGTTTACTTAGACGACCTAGTGGTGCACTCCAAGAGACCTTACGGTCGACACACCGAGGATCTACGGAAAATCTTCAACGTTCTGAGGAGACAGAAAGTTCCCCTCGACCCTATTAGGTGCAGATTTGGTACGGTACAGACAATAGCCCTAGGATACAGATTGGGACAGAAATTCGAAGACGACCTCGAAAAAGTCAAAGAACTAATAACGATGTCATCCCCTCGTCAAGAGAATAAAAAGACCAAGCTTATAAGTCTGCTACACTACATCAGTCGCCTCACAACGGCAGGAGACCCAGTCCTCGAAGAATTACAAAATTGCTCAGAAGAAGTTTGGAATTAGAAGTGCGAGTTGGCTCTGTAGATACCCCGGGGAAACCACGGCTTGGCTAGAGCGGTGAATTATCCTAGGATGTCTAACTTGTTTTAGATTGTTTAGAGTCGCCACCTATGTTTTGAGGAACATAAGAAAAACCTATTGATTGTAGCCTAAGTTTGATTACGAAAACAGAGATTCTTTGTTTTGAGGTCCGGGGGTTAGATTACGAGATGGGAAGTACCGAAACACCCATCTCGCCCAACTTAAGTTGGTCTTGCTTGATCAAAATCTACATGAATGAAAATGTTCTTCTTCTTCTTCTTTAAGTCATAAAAAGGGGGTTTAAAATAGGATTTGGAATGTAGGAGATAACTCCTTAACCAACCTCAATGAGATGAGGTGATCATTAGAGTCATGTCCCAAAATGATTTGGGTGATTGCACATTTGATTAGAGTAAAAAAGAGAGAGGAGATGAAATAGAAAAGAAAGGAAAAGATGGACTTTTACCTACAATTCGAAGACCTTCAAGTATTGCTTGATGAAATCCTTGGAGAGCTTTTAGAAAGTGATTTTGGTATAGTTTTTGTAAGTTCAATTTTCGGTCCCTGAAAATGGAGGTAAAGAGAGGTTTTTATAGGTGAAAGAGGGGTGTTTTTGGTGCCAAAACTCAGTCACCAAGAAATCCTTCCCGGGCAAAATCCTGTAAATTGAGCAAGGGAGAGAATCCTGGCCAGAAATCTGTAACTGGCGCCCAGAGGCGGGCGCTTCCTGCTTTGGGGGCGGGAGGCGCGCGCGCCTGGCTCCTCCTGTCGGAGGCGCGCGACTCAGAGAAGGCAATTTTGACAGAATGGAATAGAAAGTCAGCCCTGTTATTCAGTTTAGTCCCTGGACTTAACGAAGTCAGTCAGGAACTTAACGGAAGTGACAGAAACTAACGAGAAAAACTTAAAATGGGGAGAGACACAAAATCAAATGTGCAATCGGGGTGAGCGGTCCAAGGCGAGGTGTCTACAGGCTCTCACTCAACTAAAGAGCCATTTAGCAAATACCCCGTCCTTACGGCCGACGCACGGGAGGTTTGAGTCACATAATGGAGCCCCCATCATTTTTCAATGTTGCACAAGCTCGGATCTACCATTGGGCCTCATGTTCAAAGCACTGGTAAAGATTGGTAAACTACCGCCGACGCAAGAATTTGGTCTTACTCCGACACTACAAGTTTCTGAACCAAACAGAATGTGTTCTTATCACCAAAATGAAGGGCATAGCACTGACGACTGTCACGAGTTAAAGGAAAAAGTTCGACAACTCATCGAGACGGGTCGACTAACCAGACAGAACGATGATTGGGTCTACACGGATACGGCCTCCTCCCAGTCAAGGTTTACAATCTCCGCCGCTACTACAACTGACGGCCACAGTCCGCCTCCACAAGCAGCACTCTCCACCAACAGAGCTCTCCATCAACGGTCTTCTACAACGGCCGTCCCCTTTGTATAAAAAAAAATAAAAAATAAAAAAAATAAATTATTATTCACTTTACTTCCCCTCTTCCATCTTCCCTTTCTACAATCAGAAATGAACTACGGTGACCTGAGCCCCTTAGCCCTACTTGTAAAAGGGAACGTAGGCAGCCTTCAATGGCGCGGTCTCAAAAATAAATAAAAAATCCAAATCTGGTTTGAGCAAAATTTCAAATAAAGCAAACAATCTGTTTATAACTAAAGCGAAATCTCTATTTCCACAAGTCACTACACGTTAACCTTTATTTGATGAGTCTAAGCTCGAAGGAACCTGCGACTAAATAACCTTCTTTGAAATTTAAATAAACTAAAATAAACTAAAATCTAAACTATGTGTCTGCAGCGACTGTGGTTGGATACTCGGAGTCAATCCTCCTCCTCCTCTTCCTCTTCCTTCTTCAGTTTCTTGTCTCTTCGTCCGTGTCTAGCCTGTCTAGTAGGATCTTCAAATAAAGCCTTCTTAAGATGAGTCACCCCACTTGGGCCTTCTCTCTCTCTTTTCCTCTTAGTAGGCGCTAGCTGAGCCAACTCGGTCTGCAACTCCCGTTGTACATTCTCGTCCTCCCTCAAGCGTCTGCTCGAGACATAAGGGACCACCACCCCACATCTCAATCTTCTCAGAGTCTGTCCCATATTCCCCAGAGTCGTCTGGTACCAGTCCAAGTATTCTCGAGACAGAAGTATGTCACGTGGTCGCTGTATACAGAGCGTGTTGGGCATGAGATCATAAGACCAACATCGCTCCAAGAGCACTGCAACCCCGTTATTCATGGGGAGTATCTGGTCAGTGACCCTGCTACAAGTCTCCTCCCATAAAGAGGGTATAATCTGAGGCATCCCGTACTGACGGCACACCCGCACTGCATAATAGTAAGTGGTTTCATCAAAGGCAGGGACCCGAATCATGCAAAGACTGCTTTGAACCCACCTTTCCCTGATAATCTCCCAATGAGGCACCATCCACTTAATCTGAGCTGTATTAACCTGCACCAGATACGTCACCCATGCAAACTGAACCATCTCTACAAAAGGTGGCCTCACTCGCCTACTCTGACAAACCCAAGGTGACACTGCTCCAATAGGGTCTTCTAAGACTCGCAATCTCTCCTGCAGCAACAAGGTTAACAGTCTAGCACTTCCTCTGGTCATCTTCCTAGCCCCCAAGGCCAATTCTCCAATGCCATGCAAGGTCTCCCCAAGCAAGCAAGGGATGATACTGCGATTGGCTCGAGCCTGATCCACCATATCAAGACAACCCATGGTAGCTACTCCTACGTAAGGTGGAAACAATACCGAGGCAAACATACAAAGTGCCAGACAATCCAGAGCCGTGTCAGACTCTACCGTGCTATTAATAAACCTGATGGGAAGCCCACAGAGGTTAACATCACCATCCAACAGCAAACCCCTAGCATCTTCGACAGAGATCCTCAGCATTTGGGAAATCCGAAGTTCAGAAGGCACTTGAGACTGTGGCATGGCTACCCTATCCGTCACTGTCGCACCACAAAGAGCCACAAAATCTTCATATGTAGGGGTGATTTCATTGTAAGAAAAGTTGAAGACATGATTCTCGTTGTCCCAGAATCTAGCAGCAGTACGAACTAGATGCTCGTCAGACTTAACCCTATACAAGGACCAAAGGCACTTAATTCCAAATCTCCTATCAAATCTTGCACGGGTTGCCCTCGAAAGCTTCCCAACCCAGATCTTCAAGCTCTTGATGAAGTAGTTTTGTCGCTCCTCAGGAATCCTAGGGTGTATCCATCAGAAAGATGTGGAAGGATCGAAATCTAGAGCAAAAAGAAGAAAAACTGTTGTTGGCCTCGTCTGTTTACGCAGGCTGTTATTATATAGATGAAGGAGTTCAAGTCCTGATCATACAAGGAAATATCTGACGAAAATCGTGTCAAATCAAGGACCAGCCGTGTGGCCAGTCCCTCCTACAATAATTGGCCAGGCGGCCACATTATCCGGTTCAGACAGATTGCCAGTCCGTCCCCAACAAACACCGGAATGGACCCATTTCAGACATTTCGAAGGTCATAAATCACAAAGAGGCCCGACAAAAGGCGGAATTACCCGACTCACGTATAATCCCCATTTTACCCTTAGGGCTCATGCATTGTACTAAACATAAAGACATGTAAATAAAATACTAATTAATTGCATACCAAAAACAAATAAAAATGTTGTACATAAATATTTCTGTTTGTTTCTCCTCTCTCCCTCTTTCTCTAACAAAGTGCAGGAAATCAAGGGACTACATCTAGTCCGAATCAGAATCCTCGATGTCCACATCCTCATCCTCTCCACCCTGCTCCGTGCGATGAGACTGTAGACACCCCGCCTTGGACCTCTCACCCCGATTGCATACAAAGTATTTTTATTTAACTTATTTTTGTTGATTTCTGTTACTTCGGTTAAGTTCCTAACTGATTCCGTTAGTTTTGGACTAAACTGCATAACAGAGTTAACTTTTAGGGTCATTCTGTCATTCTGCCATTTTCACCCGCAGGCGCTTCCGGCACTGCCAGTGAGCCGCGCGCGCGTCCCGCCCCAAAAGCCGGACCCGCGCGCTTCCCACTTTGGCAGTAACGGATTGCACCTTATTTCCCTCCCTTTTCTTATTTACAAACATCTTTTCTTGATCACAAAAACCACCTTTTTACATCCACATTCATCCCCCCTAGTTTTGTAACCTCCCAATCCTTTATTCTAGCCTTTTCATTAAAAACAAAATATTTCTTTTTATTATTATTTGATTTTCTTTTATTTATTTCATTTATTATTTTATTTATCTTATTTTCTATTGGTCAATTCCATCTCACATGGATTGACCAATTTCCCTCCAACCTTTCCCTCTCTTTTTTACCTATAAAAACCATCATCTTCTACCTTAGAAAAGGGACCTTGGGAACTTTCTCTCTACACAAATTCTATATCATTTTCCCTACACAAATTCTCTCAACAAGAGTTTTACGCAACGAAACTCTACACAAATCTCTACACAACAACATCATTTTCAAGTCCAAGTTTGAAGTCTTCTTTCTAAAGGTACAAGTCTTCTTTTTTTATTCTATTCATGTTCTAGTCAATGTATGCAATCCCCATTAATAGGACATGACCAACATGACTACTTCACATATTGAAGTTAGTTAAGGTTATCTCCCTACATTTTAATCTCAACTTGAATTCACCATGTTAATTTCTCTTCATCTCTTAATGTAATTCTTTAACATTACTTGGTACATGTAATCTTTATCATTAAATAAATAAAACAATTCTATTTTATTTCCCCTTTTCTTCTCATCACAATTGTTAGCACATTTCTATTTAATTAATTGAAGGACATGTAAATATTAGAACACCAATAGTAGCAAGACCCGCGTAAGCGGGGCGGAGTGGGTGTTTAAGTACTTCCCACTCCGTCACCTAACCCCCGAACCCTTCTCTCCCGAATCTCTGGTTTTGTACATAAATTAGGCTATTTCTAGGTTTTTCTTATGTTCCTTTAAAAACATAGGTGGCGACTCTAAACAATCTAAAACAAGTTAGACATCCTAGGATAATTCACCGCTCTAGCCAAGTTGTGGTTTCCCGGGGTATCTACAGAGACCCACTAGCTCCCGAGCTCCTACTCCGGACAGACCCCGAACTCTCAGCCCCTGTGGGAGACCTCTCTCTACGCTAAGGCAACACCACCTCATCCCGACGACAGGTACAAGCGGCAGCCAAGCTCCGAAATAGCCTCTAAAAAATATTACCCCTACGGACAGATCGGATATAGGCCTCCCGAGTCACCTAAGGTAGATAAAATACAGAGCTGAGACAACAAGTCTAAAGTGTGTGTGTGCAAAGATAGAAATAAAAGCAAAGGTATCATACCGTAGCTCCAAGCGGAAGAATCTGGGTCCCAGTAACCTCGTCAGCCTCAGTCGGCGTCAGGTCAAAGTCCACCTCAATACCTCCCCACCGCATCCGGATACTATCAGGGAAACGAGGCATATCCATGGCATGCCTAGCACCACTGTTCGACCTCGCCGGATAGGCACCCGCCTGCCTCCTAGCCAACACTTGTGGGCTTACCAACACATGCTCAACAAACCACTCATAATCGGCCCCACTCTGATACAAATGAGCCGGAGTCCTCACTCGGTATTCACCACTCACCCTCAGCCCTCCATCTCGTGTGCTCGCATGCGATCCCCGTCAACGCAAGTCAGCCAATCGAAGGGACTAGCCACGCGGCCAGTTATTCCCCCAAGCGAAAAATTTCACAATTTAGCCCCTCGGCTTATTTGTTAATCCAAATTGGTCCGTAAGACCGCGTAAATCTCCAAAATTAATCTATAATTAAAGGTCGGAACCTCCTTAAACCCTAAAAATTATAAATTAAAGGTCAGAACCTTCGTAAGCCCTAATCTTCAAAATTAATCTATAATTAAAGGTCGGAACCTCCTTAAACCCTAAAAATTATAAATTAAAGGTCGGAACCTCTGTAAGACCTAATCTCCAAAATTAATCTATAATTAAAGGTCGGAACCTCCTTAAACCCTAAAAATTATAAATTAAAGGTTGGAACCTCCGTAAGCCCTAACTCGGTCTGGAAGACCTCTATAAAAATTACCAACAGGGTTCGGAAATCCTCTACAAAATTTCTAAATCAATCTAAAGTAGGGTTCGGAAATCCTCTACAAAATTTCTAAATCAATCTAAAACAGGGTTCAGAAATCCTCTACAAAATTTCTAAATCAATCTAAAGTAGGGTTCGGAAATCCTCTACAAAATTTCTAAATCAATCTAAAACAGGTTTCGGAAATCCTCTACAAAATTTCTAAATAAATCTAAAGTTGGGTTCGGAAATCCTCTACAAAATTTCTAAAGCTTCTCTAAATTGGGTCCGAAAGACCTCTATAAAAATCACCAATCCATAATGAAAGGTCGGAAACCTCTGTAAACCCTAATTCTCCAAAATCAATCGATTACGCACGCTCTATAGGAAGTTAGAATTCATCCCTAATTCTGTTCTCGATTCTTAAAACTTTTTGTCAAACCGTGCGTAGGGCCTCTCCTCTTTTCCCCAATAGAGTCCATCTGCAACGACTTTATTGTTTCACGAATGCTTGATTATCCCCAGTGAAGGACGGCATCTCATTTCTTTCTTTTCCCACAGGTCTCGAACTACGATTGGCTTGATTCCACTTGGAAACGTAGGTAGCCTGACCAAGGTTCAGCCACTCGACCAACTTGGTCAACTTCTTTCTCACCCCTCTCTCGATTTGGAACTCATGTTTCGTATCGGTTCCTTTTCTTAAATTGACGACCCTCCCTGCCTTGCAAGAAACGTCGCCGAGGGGCTACTGTTAGTACCCAACCTGAAAATGAGTTATTAGGCATTCTAGAACTCACAGGTACCTCCCAGGTATTTACGAGCTGTGCAGGACTTATCCGGAATTTCCCGAAAAGCCCAGATAAGAAGATATCAACGACTGATCGGATGAAGCTACAAAGATAGAAGTTATCTAATCCTTCTTCAGAGTCCAGATTAATCAGAACCTTGGGAATCGAGCTAATCCACCTGGATCGGCTGGGCGGCCACATGCTCGGCCGGGCGGCCACTTTTCCCAGATCAAGTTTTCTTATAAAGAGATGACCTCAGTTCATAATTCGATACACAATTCTCTCCCCCGAGTTCCACAAGCCAAACTGATGGCAGAACTCTCTCTTCAAGCCTTTCTAACAATCCCGAAGGTCTGACGAATCTGCGCTAGAGATTCGACTTCGTTCTTGTCAAGATTGGTGAGAATTTGTCATGTTTTCTTAGTTTAGATCTGATTCATGCTAGTTTCATCATGTTTATTCATCAATATTCATATGATTCATAACATGTTCTTCATGTTCTTGCTAGAATTCATAATATGCTCTATATCTAGGGTAGCGATCTTCATGCTTATGTGTTATTTCATACATGTTTCATGATGTTATTATTATTATGTTAGATCTACGGCTTATCCCATGCATAACGTGCTAGATCTAATGTTTTAATCCCTGTTCATATTGTATAGTCGATGATGATCTTCAAGATCTAGGAACTACTTCTAAACCCTAAACTTTAGGTAATTACTCCCATGATCAGTAACTCCCCAATGATGAATATGATGACTACGCATTGATCTTATTAATGGTACAATCATTATTCTAGGATGTGATCATCTTGCATGATTCTTTCTCCTCCCCCTTCATTATGCATGATCCCGCTTCTTCCCTCTATTCCGATTATGTGCGAACTACGCTGACCTGAGCTTCTCATCACGAGAGGAACGTAGGCAATCTTTGGATCCGGTCTCAATCAATAACATTATACTAGCACATTCATCATGATAAAAAGTCCGATCTATCGGGCGATAGGAGTGATAACGTAATTCTTCTCTTGTCGTAACTTGACCCTCAAACCCTCTTTGTTAGCTTTTTCTCAATGTTTTAGCTCGATAAAAACAACGTGGTGACTCTTAATAAATTAAATGCCAACTTGAATATCCTAATCCCATAGAAAAGATAAATAAATATAAATAAAAGAAAGACTTCCCGTACGTCGCCCGCATCGTCGGAAAGGGGTATTCACAGACGGACCTTTGAAATTCTAGATCCTACGAAACCAGACCACTCAAATTCACTTTCTCTTCCTTTCTCCTTATTTGTCTCTCAGGCTCAAACCCAGCGGTTGCCTTTCTTGGTAATGATCCCCTCATCAATGAGCTTCTGAATTTTTTTTCTTAAATCCGGGCATGCCTCCGTTGAATGGCCCAAGGCTTGGTGATACTTGGAGTGATGCTTCTGATCGCGACGTTGGGAGAGAGGTTCATTCCAAATCACATTGCGGCTGAGCAACTCGACTTTTCCTATATCCAGCAGATGGTCCAACATTTGGTCCCTGGGCATTCCTAGATCATGGAACCAACGGTAGTAGGCTCCTTTACCGTGGGGAAGGAAACCTCCTATGACAGTCGCGGGTTTGCCGTGACACAGTGCAATGGATTGGGCTTGCTCATGAGGCCCTTGTTCTCTTTGGATTAGGGTACTGGGGGAAGCCCTTGGTGGGGATGATGGCCCTTGTAAGGATCCCTTAATCTCTTTAATGGATTGCATGATCTTGTGGAGGCATTCCTTGGTCTGCCTTGAGTTATACCTCTCCATTTCGTCGGTCAACTCGGCCCGGCTGTACATGAGCTCATACTTACGGTTGCACTCCTCTTCAATGGCTTCTTTGAGCCTCTTACTGTGTTTCCCCCATACTTCCTCGACCCTTCCCTGGAGGATTTCTGTGATTTCTTCCCGGAGTTGTCGAACGGTATTGGATAATCCATTTCGGCTAGCTTCCGCCTTTTGAACCCGGTCTTCCATTGTGATAAACGCTTTCTCCAAATTTTTTAGCCAGGCTTCCAGTCGGGATTGGGTGTCTGTTCCTGTCTCAGCTTCCATCACGGGGGGATTGATTTCCATTGCTTCCTATCAAACGGAGGACCACTAAATCATAAGGGCATTTTGGAGGGATTTTTGAAAAAGCCATACTTTGAGCAAGTGGAAGACTCTGACACAAGGAGATTTGACTCAATAGAGAAAAACCAATCTGAGTTTTTGGGGATAGACACAAGCTATGCGTTTTTGGTGGGTTTACCAATTTTATTAAAAAAAAAATTATTTTCTTTTATTATTGAATGACCTTTTTCACATGAACAAACATTAGCACATAATTGAAAAGTCATGTATCTATCGGTTCGAGCTTACCTAAAACAATCACTTTTATTCCTAAATGGCTAGAAAAGATTTCTCTTCTTTTTTGCAACTATTCTCAATCTGGATCAGTGGAGGCCATCACTACGTCTATAGACCCCTAGTTTTTCACCTGCATTGCACACCCCCAAGGACGGACTATCCCGGGCGAGGGTCCTACAGGGAACGTGGCTTCCACCAACCAAAATAACCAAACCTAGGGTCTAGT
The DNA here is from genome assembly GCA_026119855.1 of Campanula takesimana. NCBI lineage: Eukaryota > Viridiplantae > Streptophyta > Magnoliopsida > Asterales > Campanulaceae > Campanula > Campanula takesimana. The sequence continues at coordinate 251,606 of JAOWBW010001664.1, read as the reverse complement.
GTGTCACAAAGTTCCAATGCACGGGCCATTCTTATCATAATTAAGCCCCAGTTGAGGTCAAGATTGACTTAACGCTTCAATGAAATTTTGGCATGACCTCATTTTAATGAGGGATCTCAGACCTTAACCCTGGGCTTAAGAATGATTAGGATGGGCCAAACAATATAACTTAACGACACGGTGCCGACCTATCGCTAATACATGACTTTGGTTAATTATGGCTGGCATTAACGCATAAGTCAAGGACCGGGTCAAAGATGACCTTTGTCACACTTACTTTCCCAAGGAATCGTGATCTTGGGCGTTAACTTGGCCATAATTAACGTTTGGACACGTAATAGGGACGTGATGATGTGAGCTAAACTAAAACCAACCATGGTCATGGTATTTGTGTGTCACGGACAATGTGTGGTTGACTCGGCTCGGAAGGGGAGGTGGAATGGACCCGTGCGCGCGAGAAGGGCACAAGAGCACCAATCAAGCTGCATCGTGGCATCCATCCTGGGTTTTGAGGGTATTTGAGACGTGCACAAGATCGAGTGCGTGTTGTGTGATGTCTTCTATGTTCCCTTTTGAGTTAAAATAGGAATTTTGCAATGCGTTTTAATATCTAGAGTATACACAAGATATGGACAAGCAATTTAAACAAGTAATTTGCACAAGTAATCAAACAAGGATATGAACAAGTAAGAATCTTGAAAAAAAAACAAATTTTGTACATGGAAAAGGTTGTACATAAATCAAAGGTTTTGAAAACCAAGAAATTTTTACAAGAGGAGCAAGGCCCTTTGAAAATCAATTTGTACAAGAAGATTGTACACAACAAAAAGGATTTTTAAAACCAAACTTTTATGAAAAAGGGTTATGCACAATGAGGCCTTGCAAAATCCGAAAATTTTATGTCCAAAATTTGTGCATAACCAAGGTTTAAAAATCAAGTTTTGGTTGAGAAAGCAAAGGCATATGTGCACAAATAAAGGCTGTAAATTGGAACCTAGACAAGCAGAAGCAAGGGGACCATCAGAATGTTTCTGTCCTGCAAGAAATTGTTAACTTGAAACACTCTGTGGGCCCAAGAAAACCAGCCGTACGGCTAGTGGATGTGTCCCATTATTTTTTGCAATTTTCCAGTTTCTGATCCTTCAAGCCCCAGTTTATTGTGTTTCCAGAACAGTTTCATTTCTAGAAATCAAAACAGAAACATAAAATACACATAAAACATGCACAATGTCAACAAATGGGGACGGGAGTTTGACCCACATAAAGATGCCCCCAAAGTTTCTAAAAAGAAGTTTGGAAACAACTTATTCCCCAGTGGAGTCGCCACTGTAAGATGCCCCACGGGAAAACATGGTAAAGTTCCCCTCGATAAATCAAACACGGCACTTTATGTTCAAGAAAACGGAGTCGCCACATTAATTTAATTTTAAACCCAAATTTAACGGAAAAGGTTAGAGACGGTGAGTTCGAAGGTCAAGTTACGTTTTGGGAAGAACTTTTCATCGTTCACCCAATCCACCTCAGAAAACCGAGTCTCCCTAGTTTGTTGACCAAAATGTGCAAGTGTATGTGTGTGTATGTTTTAAAATGGGAGAAACTGACTTAACAGAAAACAGTTTAAGATTTAATGAAAGGGGGTTTATTTGCAAAGCCTTTTAACAGAATGGGGAAAAACTGGAAAAAACAATTCCTTAGACAAACCATCCGTACGGCTGGGGATGGTTGTCCTGGGAATTTTACAAATTTATCAGAAAGCAGTCCAGTTCAGGCAGAAACAGAGCATCCTACTGAAACTGGACAGAATGTGATCTTTTCAGTTTATTTTTATGGTACCAAAACATGCATAACAACATCCCTATGCCTTTGACCATTAATTAGACACCAAAACACAAGGTGTTTGGGCATGATCAAGGCAATAATTGGGGAATTAAGCACAAGGTTGATGAACATGACTTTGAGCCAAAATAACCATTTGGATGGTTAAAGATTGAGACTTTAACCTCCCAAATGGTTGATTCATCCAATAAAAGGTCATGAGGCATCAAAAATCAACCTTTGGATGAATAAAGATTGAGTCTTTATCATCCAAAGGGACATTATTAAGTCTTAAATCAAAGTTTGTTTTATCATCCAAAGGGACATTATTAAGTCTTAAATCAAAGTTTGGATGGTAAAGATTGGAACTTTACCACCCAAACTTAATCATCTCAACAATAAATATAAACACCATAAATATGCAAGGGATCTCTCCAAGATGTGCAATGGATCACCAAGACAAAAGTAAAATACATGGAATTAAATGACATAAATATAGATTGACATGAAAGTAAATGACATAAAGTAAATTGCATTTATCATAACAAGCCTTGATCATCTTTGGTTTTAACCCTTATTCATACACAAGGTATGAGGGCACCATGAATCATTTCAAAGGATTGGTTCCAATTAATAATATCACAAGAATTATATGAACATTAAGTAGACAAGATCATAGACAAGTAAATAAAGAAGAGTGAAGTAGAGATGGGGGAGAAGGAGGCATCACCAATGTTTGATTCTAGCCTATCTTCCTATCTTCCTCTCTTTCACTCAATTCACACAATGTTTGTGTTTCTGCACATATTGCTGCAGAGTTTATGCTCTCAAACTAATATTTCTCCCCCCTGAAATGATCAGCAAGGGCCTTAATTTATAAGGACTGAAGGCACCCAAACCACCCATACGGCTGGGCCCTTCTAGTACCCAAATCATCCGTACGGCTCAGCATGGTGAGCTTCTGAATTTTTTTAAGTTCAATTCCAGAACAGTCCTATGATTTTTTGTTTATCCTAGTGAGGTCCTAGCCTATCAGTTTATCCCTGAATGGTGCTAAGAATTTCTCTAAGTTGGTTTAAGTTCAGATTGGGGTACTTACAGTAACTTTTTGTACTTATATGTTTTAGCACATTTTGATTTTGTTCTCTTTTGGATACTTGTAATCTGTAACTTATATATTTCAAGTATTAATGAGAACAATGCATCACTTGTTATCTCAAACCTTGTTCATTCAAACTTCTTGTTTGTAGAGCAATGAATGATTTTAAAATCATATGCATAATATTTGAACTGTTTCATACTTTCATGCATTGAGTTTAAACTTTCCGTTTAAACATATTTCAAAACTAAAACTCATATATCTTGGAATGTGTTAAACTGTTGTTTCTATCGTTCCATTTGTAATGATTTATCTTTATTGGAATAGATTAGAAATCTATATCTTGGACTAGTGTGTGCATTAACTTGAGACATGATTTACCAAATTCATTTATTTGGACATGTTGTTATCAAGTATAATGTTTGTCCCTGATATAGTAGGTAATGGAATCAATCAAATAGGGGGAGATTGTTGGGTATGCCCACTTATATCTCTTGTTTTAATGTATAGGATTGATTAGATTTGATTGATCCATCACCTAAGTTTTATTTCATGGACTTAAGACCCATATGTAAGAAGTATTTATACTTCATTTTTTAATAGGCTTAGAATAGGCAAGGATATCAACTTTCAAGAAAATCACAAGATTGAGTCTTTTGCCGTGCCTATGTACCCCTTCAACATTGCGCCTCTGCAGCATGTACGCGCGCGCATAGATATGTGCCTAAAGGAAAATTGCGCCTCAATGATATAGTTTCAACACTTAGAAGATTTTCTGAAGATATGAAGACATGACGAAATTCAAACTACGCCCAAGATCCAACGGTGGATAAATAACACGTATGCACCTAGATTTGAGGACACCTGTCCACAACGGTCATATTTATGTTATGTGTCTAATGGCTATAAAAGGACACATGGTCCACTCAATGAGCTCCAGCACATCTGTCCTTTATCTTATCCACAAGGGATTTCCAACGATTACCCCATAACTTCAAACATTTGAAGTTGCTAAGTTACTCTGAATTTTCTCTCAATTATTTATTGAAGATTTGAAGATTGCTCATTGAATTCCCATATTTCTCAAGAACACCTTCATACCTTCATACTTAGCCCAGATCCTCAAGCAAAAACACACTAGTTTTATTGTGCTCTCAATCTCATAGATCTAAAGAGCCTTGAAACTAAGAACACACACGCACCTCTTTAAGTTTGATCATTTAGATATTTCTTAACGAGATACATCGGTTTTGTCTAGGATTTGTTCTTTCATAGATAATAGATCTTTGAGTTATTATTGAGCTCAAAAGTTGTAATTTGTAACACTCACTCATATTATAAGATCTCCATTAGAAATCCAAGACTAATCATCTTGGTAGAGGACGTAGATCATTTCCCGATCGAACCTCTCCAAATAGCGCGTATTTATTTATTGTCATTTACTTTCAAGTTTATATCTTATCTTACTATTTGCTTGTTTAATCATTGTAGATTGATTGGATTGAATTGTGTTGTGTTTGTTTCTCATTTGCCTTAGTTTCATCTTTCACTCACTTTGAGCCAAAATACTTAGAGTGTGTGTGCGCCTCCTTTATCATATTTGCGCCTACTTTACTTAACTAAATTCTGCTATGCATTTCACTCACTCACTTAGGCGCATTTCATAACGCTTATTTGATAAAGTGCGCATTTGCAATTAAGTTTTTCAAGGGTACAAAAATAATTTCAAAAAAGCTATTCACCCCCCCCTATAGCTATTTTTCATTCCCTTGTTTCTCTTTGGGACCAACAAGATATTTAAAGTATACATTAAAACATGGGATACTTTATAATAGATATACAGCAGTATTAGAAGGATACTGTGATGCCAATTGGATATCCGACACGAAAGACTCAAAGTCCACATATGTATTCACAATAGGTGGATGAGCGGTGCCATGGAAGTCTTCCAAACAAACATGTATAGCACGATCTACGATGGAATCGGAGTTCATAGCCTTAGACAAAGCGGGTGAAGAAGCTGAGTGGCTAAAGAAATTTTTGGAAGATATTCCTTATTGGAATAAGCCTGTGCCTGCTGTTATGATACATTGTGATAGTCAATCAGCAATAGGAAGAGCATAGAGAAGTATGTATAATGGTAAGTCTAGACAGATTCGTCGTAGACATAATACCGTTAGACAGTTGATCTCAAATGGTGTTATCACAATTGACTATGTGAAGTCAAAGGATAACTTAGCAGATCCGTTTACAAAAGGTATAAACAGAGATCAACTGTATAAGCTATTAAGGGGAATGGGTTTAAAATATATAACAAAAGAACAGATAGCGGACACTCAACCTTGAGAATTGGAGATCCCAAAACCTTGGTTCAATGAGACAACTAAGTTATGAGGTTCGGTTGAAACACTTGGAACCTGTTTCATACTCATTCCTAGAACATCCAAGTGTATGTACCTGCAACAGTGGTGAGGTTAAGTTGAAAAAACTTTTAATGATTCCTATACCTAAGTGGTGGAGTATTGCACTCTTTATAGGAGATCACTTATCTAAGTGAGAAGTAATAAGGCCGCTTCTAATGAACACTTATGAAGAGATATGGTCTAGGGCCAAAATGGACACAACGTGAGAACAAATAGTGTTAGAGCTATTATTGTGTAAGTACTATTGTCTTGGTATACATTATATAGTCTCTAGTTTAAAGCATCGCATTACTATCAGGCTAGTATATCCGATAGTATTTTACTAGGGAAGGTTCAAAGCCATAAGCTACCTATCCCGATGCAATAATAGTTCATCGGAACTTTTGGACGAATCTGCATACATGCATTAATTGTCATTCATGTGGGGGATTGTTGGAAAAGGGTTTTGAGAAAATGTGGTTTGACCACATTTTGACCCAATTTTCAAAATAACTTCATTTTGTGTAAATGAAAATAAGTTGCTTAATTGAAATCTACATTTAGTGTAGATTAGGAAAATGCATTTATTTACTCAAAACCATTTCCGGGTGAATGAGAAATTAATGCTAAAAGTGTGCAACTATAATGGGTTTATGAAGAGTTGGAAATGTGGAAAGCCATATATCCCATATTGATTGGAAAATGAAAAAGATGAGAGTATTTAATATAGCTAATCTTAAGTGGAGTCAATCAAGTGTGGGCTTCCTACCATACAAGCTAAGTGGGCATTTAGGCAAACCATGCAAGGTAGTGGGTAAATAAGTTAATTTTAGGCTAGCCCAAAATTGACCTATGACCCGCGAAGCGGTGCGAAGCACGTGAAAGGCGGTTTAGGGCGCACTTTGCACTTCGCATCGGTCGCTGGGAGCTGTGGAGCCTTAAAGTTTTAACATAGTCAACGGTGGTTCGGGCTTGGTTCAACTTAGGTGGGCTTGGGCGGTTGGGCCTAGTTCGGTTAGGCTTCGGCCCGTCTGAGAAAGTCCAACACCGGATGGGTTCGGTGCATTGTATCTGGACAGGGTCGGTTCGGAACAGGTGTAGTACCCATTCCCGTATGGGTATGGGGTGGTTGCATGAATCTGGTTCATCGATCAGGTGCGATCCAACGGTCCAGATTTGCCTGATCCAAATTGTTCCTATTCCCCAACAGGTCCTGTGACTCTTCATATACTATAAATACCCCACCCCAGATTGTCAATTCATTCATTCCAACATCCAGAGCATTAGAGTAATCTGAGAGAGGGTCATATTGAAGCATTATTCCCTTCAAGTCTAGAAGTTCCAAGCATTAGTATTTGTTCGCCGAGTTCGTTAGTTTGAAGTGCTTCTACTAACGAAAGTTAAAGTCGTTGCATCTTAGAGAAGATTGTCGTTAATCCGTGAGCACCAGTGCGGGGAAAATTCTTCTTGCGGAGATAGTTTCCAATATAAGCCTCAACTAAAATCCGTCCCCATTTTTAGTTTTAGTATTTTCGTCATTTTCAAGAAAGCCTATATTTTACCTAACAATCGCAAGAAGAATTTACTGTTTTCTTGAAGAACGACAACCGATAACGACACCACCCAATCCTCTGGGGTTAATCCCCATCCGAATCCAGAAGTAACAAACCAGAATGTTACTCCTGCTACTGCTCCGACTCACCCAACTCATGGTGAGAAACCACCAAAGTTCACGGGGGTGGATTTCAAGAGATGGCAGCAAAAGATGTTGTTCTACTTGACCACCCTCACCCTTCAGAAGTTCTTGAAAGAGGATCCTCCTGAAGTAGCTAATGATGATCCTGATCCGCAAAGGCGGGTTGCAAAGGAAGCTTGGGAACACTGTAATTTCTTGTGTAGGAATTACATTCTCAACAGCCTAGACGATTCACTTTATGGTGTGTATAGTCTAGTGGCTACAGCCAAGGAGTTATGGAACTCTTTGGAAAGGAAGTACAAGAATGAAGATGCCGGGTCAAAGAAATTTGTCGTCGGTAAGTTTTTTGACTTCAAGATGGTGGACACCAAAATAGTGACCAGCCAGGTTGATGAATTTCAACTCATACTTCACAGCCTAGTAGCAGAAGGGATGATTCTGAATGAACCAATTAAGGTGGCAACAGTCATTGAGAAGTGACCACCAAGATGGAAACACTTCAAGAACTATCTCAAGCATAAACGCAAGGAGATGAGTCTTGAAGACTTGGTGATTCCGCTTCAGATTGAGGAGAATAACCGCAAGGCTGAAGAGAAGTCTTCCAAGGGAAAGGTGGAGGCTAAGGTCCATCTTGCTGTGTCAAGCACCAACAATCGGAAGCGAAAGCCCTCTGGAGATGCCAAGAAGGGTTATGGGAAGAAGTTTAAAGGTGCTTGCTATAATTGTGGAAAATTTGGTCACATGTCCAAGGAATGTCATCATCCAAGGAAAGAAGACCGAAGGGCTAACAGGAATCAAGCCAATGTCGTTGATGATATGGATCTTGATCTTACTGCTGTGGTGTTTGAAGCCAACGTGGCAAAGTTGGACGACAATCCGAGAGTGGTGGATAGACACTGGAGCTACCCGCCACATATATGCTGACAAAGAGAGCTTCTTATCCTATACTCTATCAACAGACGTAAGCTCTATATGGGAAACTCCGCTACTTTCGATTTCATTGGACTTGGAAAAGTTGTGTCTGAAGATGACTTCAGGCAAGGAGCTGACGCTAGTGGATGTGCTGCATGTTCCAGACATTCGCAAGAATTTAGTTTCAGGCTCGTTATTGAGTAAGGCTGGTTTTAGATTAGTCTTTGAATCTAACAAGTTTGTTTTGACCAAGAATGGTCTTTTTATTGGAAAAGGTTACCTTAATAAAGGCCTTTTCAAAATGAATGTTTACCGTCCAGATGGGAAGAATAAAAGTGTTTCTTATGTTTACTTGTTGGATAGTCCTGATTTATGGCATGGTAGATTAGGACACGTAAATTTTAACACGATTAAGAAGTTAGTGAATCAAAAATCTTTACCAATATCTAAATTCGATTCAACTAACAAGTGTGAAATTTGCGTAGAAGCAAAAATGACTAAAGGATCATTTCACTCCGTAATAAGAAACACGAAACCTCTAGAATTAGTTCACACAGATATTTGTGATCTAAAGTTTGTGCAAACTAGAGGTGGGAAAAAGTATTTCATTACTTTTATAGACGATTGCACAAAATTGTAATACATATGTATAGAATAGTAATAGTTCAACCTTTTATACTTTAGAACTAGAAACACTTGTTTTAGTAACATTGTAAAAATAAGAAAGTAACAATTTCTATAAATGAAGGGCTAATTGCAAATTGGTAACCTGAGTTTGTCCCACTTTTTCAATCCCCAACCTAAAAGTTTAATTTTGCAAAACAGTCACCTGAGTTTGTCGATTTGTTGTAGTGTGGTGATTAAACTAACTTTTCATTAATTTTTTGACAGACTTAAGCACATGTAACTTGCATATGAGCTTTTAAAAGGGCAATCTTGTCAATTCTTGGAGGCTACTATATAAGTTACTGATCATATTGAAAACGGTACTCAAGATTGCCCTTTTAAAAGATCATGTGCAAGGCACGTGTGTTTAGGTCCATCAAAAAATTAACGAAAAGTTAGTTTATTCACCACATTGCATCAAATCGACAAACCCAGGTAATCAATTTGCAAATTTGAACTTTTAGGTTGGGGATTGCAAAAGCGCAACAATCTCAGGTTACCAATATGCAATTAGCCCATAAATGAATGTAACACTATTGTATAGAAAATTTTACTATATTTTTTTTACCATAGTGTAAAGTGTTACATTTTTCAAATAATATGTTACATTTTTAATAAAAAATTACATTTTGTGAAAAAATAGTTATGTTTACTTGTGTAATAACTATATCCATTTATTTTAAATAATAAGTTACAATAGGTTTAATTTATCATGATACATGTAAAAGTATTACATTATCTATATAAATGTGTTACAATTTCGTATACTAAAGTATTACATTTACTTGTACAAAAAATTACATTCATGTATATAAGTTGTTATTTTTCAAATGTTACTTTCTTTCAAAAATAAAAATAAAAATACTCTAATTTCTTTAATTAAGCAAAAACACTATTACATTTAGTTATAATTAGTGTTACACGTAATTATAGTTAGTATTACAGTTGAAAGATGAGTAAAATGAATAATTTTTTTTTTTTTTTTTTTTTTTTTTTTTTTTGTAAAATAGGTGTTACATTTACTTATAAACAATGTTACTTATAAGTAAAACATTTGTTACATTTAATTATAGTAAGTATTACTTTTGGCAAACGAAAAAAACACAAAAAAAATATATTTTTTTTATACGTGGGTCATGGGTCGACCCGTTTCTACTATGAGACGGATCTAGGTGTTCTCACAAGAGACCACCTCTAATTTTTCATGTTTAGATATTTTCTGAATGACCGTCGTGGGTAGTGTCCATATTTTACTTGGAAAAAGTTTGCGCGTTACAAGTCATTGTTCGCAAGGACGTTCAATAGAGATCTGGTTTAAGCTTAGACATCACTATTCATTTCTAGGACTTCTATTATAAGGATTTTGGTGCGAAAACGATCATTATAGAGGTTGTTCTTTAAAGGTTGCTACTGCTTTTGATATTTTTCATGTATGAGACGAGACTCTGAACTTTGTAGAGTGCCATTTCTTGACTTTATGTGATGAATGAAAAAAGTATAACTTTCTATCAAAAATAAAATAAAAATAGTCGTACCATATAATACACATTAAAAAAAACGTTAGATGTATACTATTCCACAAGTATTCATATACAAAATATTAAGATAATTTCATAATTTTAATATCAATAACTTAAAAATTAATTAAGTGATTTTTATAAGATTTAGTTATATCAAGAACTAATAGACACTTGACTAAGAATTATATGAGAGATCACATACAAAAACACAAAGATTTGATTACCCATTTTGTTGAAAAACTCAACTGTCTGGGAGTATTGTCAAGCCAAGCCAAGAATATACTCATTTTTTTTTTATCTCTTTGGTTCTTAAATGTGTTTTACAATCCGTCACTTAATTTATATAGGGTACAACAAAATTCTATGAGCAAACCTTAATATTATTCAAGTCTACAAGGAACAATCATACGAAAACTGAGTTCTGCCCCTATACACTTGCATAAGGCGGCCGCAAGCCTACCAACGCACATATGCGCTCGCGGCAAGCCGACGCATAGTCTTAGAGTATTCAACAAATTTTGTTGAAAACTCAGATCCTGAATTGATAAAATTCAAAAGTGAGACCTTAAATTGATATCACTCCATTAAATTAGGAGCTACTCCCTCTAGCCTCATATATGAGGAAAAAGGACAAATTTTCAGCTTGGCTTTAATTATAAAATTATAAGGAAAACTCACCAATTTAAATGCAAAGCTCATTAAATACAATTGTATTTAACACCTTTTCCCCCATAAATAACCCATTTATTTATTTCATTTCACAGTAAGTGAACTTTTTTTTTTCTTTTATGTAAAACAAACAAATTTATTAGCTACAACTGCAAACACATAAGAGTAGACCATCTAAAAATGTTGGTAGCTCAACCAAGTATGATGTTTGTTAAAAGATTTAGCCACTCGAGAAATACGATTGACTAATATGTTTGCACAACATTGAACACTTACAACAAAATACGGAACATCCATTCCAAGTACTAATATGCAGTTGCGGAGAAGACAGTCTAACTCATAATTTCCTCAAACATTAACGTTCGCTCTATTGCCTCTATTTCAACGAACTCTTTTTCTTACTATAACTTGGGACACCCAAATGCTCTTCCAAGTAAAACTTGAACACTTCGCTACAATGTGTGAATACTCTATTCCAATACAACATATGAAAAGTTTTAAGAATTATATTAATAGGTTGCATCAAAATAGGGTATTCACACAATGACATTCAAAGAATCCTCTCTTGTAAAATATGTGGCTTTGAGATGACAAATCAAATCATCTGGATTGACGGGTAAACATCAGACAAACTTCCCCAACATAGAGAAAATAAAATTAGAAAATTGATGTTCCATTGAACAAGATCGTACATCATACAAGAATCTCAACAATAGGAAAGGAAACACAAGGCTCTCACCAAGAGGGGAGATAACATAACATTTGATTAGAGATTTCACTGCTACCATCATTCTCTTGACGACTTCATATTCGACTGAAATTTTCGGTTGATTGAATGTCAACAACTTAATTGAGAAACAAAAACACAAAGAAAATATATAATAAAATTTTGATAGCCATTGCCACCATTAGGCAAGACATTGAGTATAAGAAGAAAAAAGGATAAATTGAAATATAGCATTAGGTATATCATTTGATGACCGCTGAATATCCACGCTATGATTTATTAACTAGTGCAATTGATAAATATTATGTAAGATTGTTGTTTTGAATTTGAAAAGTGGATTGACTTTCAAGTCCCTATACTCTACTGACCAACAAACGAGTTAAATACCATTTTCATCCTCAACCTATTGAACTTTTTTCCTTTTCGTCCTTAACCTATTTTTGTTTTCCTTTTCGTCCTTGACCTCACTATTTTTACACCATATCATCGTTCCATCCATTTGGCATCCAATCTTCCGTTAAATAATGCCTATGTGGAACCATTGTGCTTACTAGGCATACACCTAATAATCATGTAAAAGTATAGGGTTTACTTTTAAAATTAAATACAAAATCCCATTATACGAAGGGGTAATTTGAAAACCAAAAATTCCTTTTTTAAGATCAATCGCCTGGAATAAACTTAAATTAAAACCCCACGTCTTTCGCTGACTTAAAAAACCCTACGTCTTTCTCATCGTTCCTCCCCCGCCGGCGCCGCCCCATCCCCTACCTACTCTCAAATCGCTAAGTGCCACCTCCCCCTTACCCTCTTCTCTAGAGCTCCCCAGCAGAACAGTTGCAACCTCCCAACTTCACCCTCTCCTTTCTCTTCTTCTTCCGCACTGCAACGAGGCCTCCCCTCATCGTCGGCGTTCCTTCTTCATCTCTCAACGGTCATTGCACCCTCCCTCTCTCTCGGTGCAGTCGCCTCCTCACCCTTTACCCTCCCGCTACTTACTTTCTTATTCCCGATCCTTCCAGATACAGCAGCCATTGGAGTGTGTTTTTTTTTTTTTTTTTTTTTTGTAAAATTAAATTGAAAGAACAGATCTGGGTGTTTTCTTCCTTTTTTTCTAGTGAGATTTATTTAGTCTAATTGTATTGTATGATATTTGGATTATTTTTTCTTATGTTCTGGTGATGAGTGCTGATTGACGGTGGTGAGTGGTGCGGTGGTGGTGGATGATGGTGGTGGAGATGGTGTTCGTTGGGTGGGGCCGTGGGGCGGTAATTGAGTGGTAGGTCTGGTGAATGGTTTGAAAATGTAAGGATTTATTTATTTATTTATTTGCTTACTTTTCTATTTGATTTGAAATTAAAGAATATTCTACTGTATTTGATGAAAATCAATAAGAATTTATTTATTAAAAACAAAGTAATAATTATCATTGTTTTAGAAAAAATAATACATATATGAATTTAAAAGGCATTAGTATATTATTTTTCTTCTATAATTAACTACTCCCTCCGTTTTAAATAAATGTTATCAAAATTGAATGCAAGTAGATTAAGAAAATATATTGAAAACGTAAGTGTTTTTAAAAATTGTCTCAAACCAATGTTTGTTAATATTGAATGCGAGAGGATTAAGAAAATATTGTTTAGAATCAGGTGTTGTGACTTGTGAGTGTGTAAAATAGAGAAAATGAAACATTTTTTTGTAAGTAACCAATAATATTTGACACATAAAATGAAAATAAGTAACCATTAATTTGAGACACGGGGAGTACATATTTATATTTAATCTTAATTAATAGTTAAAAATAATTCTTCAATCAACTCAGAAAATAAATATTATTTTTACTTTAATTTTACCCCTTTTTAGATAACAGATACATAGAAGGTTTGTTTTCTCACACTTTGACCCCCTACATATACACATCAGCAAATTGTGTTAATGTATAGTGACAAATAAACAAATGGTGATGTAATCATACCACATATGCATTATTTAACGGAACATTGGATGTCAAATGGATGGAAGGATGATATGGTGCAAAAATAGTAAGGTTAAGGACTAAAAGGAAAACAAAAATAGGTTAAGGACGAAGAGAAAAAAAGTTCAATAGGTTGAGGACGAAAATGGTATTTAACTCGACCAACAAACCGAAGAGGGGAAGTTCTCGATGGTTGGTTATCATTTTTCCCAAACTCTTAAAAAATGGTAGTTGGTGTTTAAGAGAAATGGAAAAACCATATTTTCTTCACTGAATTTCAGTTCTTTTTAAAGCATTTTCATTTTTTTTTCATTTCAAAAATGTTCTCATTGAACTTCTATTATTTTTAAAATGTGCTCACTTCGTCAACAAAGTTGCTAAAAATATAAAAGAATTTAGCTAGATGGCCTAACATAACTAATTTCGTTAAATACGATCTAGAGTTAATGATTTTTTTGAGCGAATTAATTTGTAATATTTCCTATAAAATATGAGTTTATGAGTTTTACATTAATTTATTTCTAGTCTTCAGTATACATGTTAACAATGTTAACACATCGGTTGAGAGTTTAATGTAAATTAGTTACTTGCTAAATTTCGTTAGGTATTTAGCGAATTTATTAAAGGAGTGAGCACATTTTAAAATTTTAAAATATTTTGAAAAATAATAATTTAGTGAAAATATTTTTAAAAAGCTAAAGTTTAGTAATTAAAATATGATTTTTTTTCTCCTAAAAGACTGATATTTTCTTAGGCAAACTAAAAAAATGATTTTTTTTTTATAGAAAAGGATTCAGTGCATTTATTAAACATTTAATATTTATGAAGATATTTTAACAATTATAACATATTTTTATTATAAAATTAATAGAGTGATTTTTTTTAACTATGCTTTTAATCTTGCTTCAAAAAGGAACTATATTTTCTATTTGTGAAAATCTCAAGAAAAAGTTGTTTTACACTCGCTTTAGTTTAAAACTTGTTTTCATCCTTTAAGGTAAAACAAAACTTTTTAATATAAAATAGGGTTAATGACAATTTAGGGCCTGAATTGTAGTGGGGGTCTTCGGCGGGGGACCTGGCCTTTTTTATTCTACACATCAGGGCTCAACATGCCAAATTCTCGCCAGTTAAGGGCTTTTTGACGGAATTTGTTAGAAAAGTCCGTTAAATCGACAAAATGGACGGATTTGTAACTGATTTCATGTTTTAGGGGATTTAGTGAATATATAGAAACTTAAAGGGTAAAAATTAAATGTAAAATATTTTATGCATATTCTTAAAGTTAAAAAAAAGTTTTTTTTTTTCAAATAATCAGAATTAAAGGATATTAATAAAATTATATGTTACTTAAATATATATAAAAAAATAAGGACTTTATCTTAATCAGTATATATATATATATATATATATATATATATATATATATATATATATATATATTATGCATATTTTTCAATGATATATTTAAATCAAATAAAAAATATTACTTTATTATTATATCAACAATAAATCAAGCAAAATAAGAGAATAGGGCCTTAAATAGTGTGAAATAATTCAAGCAAAATCGAAGGAAGAATAAGGTTAGGATGAAGAATGAATAACTCCCTCCTCCCAAGTGTCTGTTTTCGGAAGAAAAAAAAAAACGAAAAAACTCAAAATAAAAGTATGTTGCTTTAGAAAACAACTGTCACTATATATATATATATATATATATATATATATATTCCAATTTTTTAACTACGTATTGTGTAGTTGAAAACTTATAAAGTGAATATAAATTATATTTATGCGTATTTGTTATTAAATTTTATAAGAAGTAATATTTTTCGAGTGTGAAGCAAAATTTCATAAAAATACAATGGTAAAATGTAATTAACGAAAAATAGACTTTTTATTCCGAACAATTTTATTTTTTATATATGTTTAAATATTATATAATTTTATTAATATCCTTTAATTCTGATTATTTGAAAAAAAAAATCGAACTTTAAGAATATGCATAAAATATTGTACATTTAATTTTTTACCCTTTAAGTTTCTCTTTATTCACTAAATCCCCTAAAACCTGATACCAGTTACAAATTCGTCAATTTTGTTGATTTAACTGACTTTTCTAACAAATTCCATAAAAAAAGCCCTTAATTGGCGAGAACTTGGAATGTCAAACCCTGATGTGTAGAATAAAAAAGGTCAGACTCCCCGCCGAAGACCCCCCATACATTTCAGGCCCTAAATTGTCACTAACCCTATAAAATACGTTTACACAACTTTTAGTGTAAAAAGTCTTTTCATAATATTGACACTTTCTATTCAGGTAAAAAAACAAAAAAATAATAATTATTTATTAAGTAAATGAGGTCAGATGTAGGGAGTATTTTATAGTTGACAAAAACTTGTATGAGAACACCATGACCCATCTCATAGTAGAGACAGATAATTTTTGACCCATGACCCGGACCCATGACCCGCGATCAATTTATATATATATATATATATATATATATATATATATATATTTGGTGTTTTTTTAGGTTCGCCAAAAGTAATAGTTACTATAACTAAATGTAACAAACGTGTCACTTATATGTAACCGTTTGTATACATAAAAGTAATATATATATAGAGAAAAGTAACAGTGTTCTTTTATGTTTTATTCATTTGCCAAAAGTAATACTTATTATAACTAAAATGTAACGAACGTGTTGCTTATATGTAACAGTGTTTATACATAATTGTAACACATATGTATTAAGAAGTAATAATTCAACCATTTACGCTTTAAAACTAAAAACACTCATGTTAGTAACATTGTATAAATAAGAAAGTAACAATTTTTATAAATGAATGTTACATTTTACTTGTATAATAACATTGTAAAATGGTTAAGTTTACTTGTATAATAATATATCCATATGTTTTCAAATAATAAGTTACAATGAGTTCAATTTAGCATGATACATATAAAAGTATTAAATTATCTATAGAAATCTGTTACAATTTTATCTACTAAAGTGTTACATTTACTTGTACAAATAATTACATTCATGTATATAAGTTGTTATTTTTTCAAATGTTACTTTCTTTCAAAAATTAAATTCAAAATACTCAATTAAAAAAAATTCTGGAAAAACAGTATTACATTTCAGTACAACGATAATTACATTTAGTTATTTTTAGTGTTACACGTATTTATGGTTAGTATATTTTTTGTTAAACTGGTGTTACATTTACTTATAAAAATGTTACTTTATAACTAACACAATTGTTACGTTCAGTTATACTAAGCATTACTTTTGGCAAACGAAAAAAAACTGTCAAAAAATAAAATATAAAAACTAAAAAAAACGATTTTTTTTCTTCAGGATTTTTTTTCGAGCCATGGGTCGCTGCCACGTGGCAGATTTTGAGTGGAGCATGGGTTGAAATCCTATGCTTCGCGGAGAATTGCTCACGTTGCAACCCTTCTCATCAATAAAACAAAATGAGAGTTCTCAAGGGAGACCACCTCTTTATAGTTTACCCTTTTTTCTTTTCTTCGATAGCTTTTCCTTTTTTTTTTTTTTTTTGAAAATTAAACGTTGGAATGCAATTAGCATTAGGGACGATCAAACACGGTTCCGGTTCGGTTCCCAACCGCCGGTTCCAGAAAAGCTTGAACCATAACCGAACCATTTCTCTTCCGGTTACGGTTACGGTTCGGAACCGCCGGTCCACAGTTTCTCAACAAATTTTTATAATTTTAATGCACTGAATTTGGCTAAAAAATCAGTCAAAACTCAACTTTTCTTGTCAATGTTCCGTTAGTAACGGTAAATTCTGATGAACCGTTAAAAATCTAACGATTTTGACGGTTTTTTAACGGTTTTGATAACGGTTCCGATCGTTCTAGGCGGTTTATGGCGGTTCGGAACCGCCGGTTCACGGTTTTCAGAGGGGATAAACCGGAACCGGATCGTGTTACAAACGGTTCCGGTTCATACGGTTCCGATTTTCGTCAAGGTTCAAAGCGATTCCGGGCTTTTCCGTTACGGTTCCGGTCCGATTTGACGGTTTCGGTCCGGTTCCGATTCGATTTAGTCATCCCTAATTAGCATCAGATAGGAGAGAATGGAAAATATCTTTGGCGGTAGTAAAAAGGAAATAAGGAGGTGGATGAGATAGATGACTGTAGAACGTCTAGGTTCTACAGTCATAGGTTCTCTTCACGCCAAAACAAAAGGGCCCCACCCTCCATCTCTCTCTCTCGCGCTTTGAGGAATAGTCAGTCAGTCACCAAACCACTTGCTTGTTTACTTTTCAATTTCTATGTTTGAATTCAGATTATACAGAGTAGTGTATAAAGTACAGTAGTATAGATTTCTCGTGTCTATACATATAATAATCAACAGCTGGTATTACTTTTGCGCATTGCGTGGCTTCAGCTCATCAAATGGGAAGAAGAGAGGTTGTAATCACGAGAGATTCAGTAAGTACGCAATCAACTAGCAAAAATTTCTATTAAATTTTCTTGACTTTGGATTTTCAGTGAAATCGAGTAAAAGGGTGTGGAAATTTTGGAATTGCGCTTGGTTAAGTTGTGCTGGTTGGATGATGGTGTAGGATATATTCAATATTTTTATTTTGATTTGATTATAATATGTTGAAAGAGGCATTTTGTAAATCTTGTTGGGGTTTAATTAAATAGATGTCAAGTGGGTTGTTTTCTTTATTGAAAATTGGGGTTGTTTTGGTGTTGTGTGGGTTGAAGATTCTTTAGGGGATGCTGCTCACCAAGTGTATGTGAAAAGGCCTCAACTGGGTGTGAAGGTGTTATAAGCATTGGGAGATAGGGATCCAGCCCTTAGTCCTGATCCCTTCTTCTATACTTGTCTACAGTGTATGTGCTTGCGTGGGCATTGAGATTAGTGGTCTATTTGGTATTTTTTTAATTGTCCTGTTCGTTTATTTATTCATTTTCTTTGAATTATCCCAAGGCATAGTTAGATGAGTTGAGAAAAACACATTGTTTTTTCCTTCCTGCTATTGAAGTTTGTGTTCTTGTTCACGCAAATCATAGAGAAATCAAAAAGTTGTTGGAAAGAGGGGGTTTGGATTTGAGAAAATCTGAGTGACAGTTGGGACAAGGGTTGAAATTTAGAGGTTTTGACCGAATGGGTATTGCTAGATCTATAAATCTTGCATATTGGTAATTGTCTCGTTATGAACTTTGAGTAGAAGATGATTTTTTGAAGGTTTTGATTTTGGGTTGATGAGATCTCCCCGTCCTAATCTTTAGTTGATTGATGTTTATGGAGGATTTACTTTAGATGGATTGAGCCTAGTGGCCTCCAGTCGGGTGCAATGTTGAAATCATTTTTATTTGGGCTTTTGATTGCTTCTCTGGTCATCGCTACTTTGGCAGACGATGAGGGACTCACTCATTGTCACTGTGATGATGAAGGGTGGTGGAGCATTCATAGTATTCTTGAGTGTCAAAAAGTGAGTGATTTCTTGATTGCGCTTGCTTATTTTTCAATCCCGATTGAGTTAGTTTACTTTCTTAGCTGTTCGAATGTTCCATTCAAATGGGTAGTTGTTCAGTTTGTTGCTTTCATCGTTCTTTGTGGATTGACCCATTTACTCAATGGATGGACGTATTACGGGCCTCACTCCTTTCAGTTGATGATGGCTCTCACCATTGCTAAGTTACTCACAGCTCTTGTCTCCTGTGCTACTTCAATCACCCTTTTGACTCTTATTCCTCTTGTTCTCAAATTGAAAGTCAGGGAGCTCTTCTTGACACAGAATGTATTGGAACTTGACCAGGAAATGGTGATGATGAAAAGGCAGAAAGAAGCAAGCTGGCATGTCCGAATGCTGACACAGGAGATCCGTAAGTCATTAGATAAGCACAATATTTTGTACACCACTCTGGTTGAGCTCTCCAATACATTGGATCTACAGAATTGTGCTGTTTGGATGCTCAACGAGACAAAAACGGAAATGAACCTGACCCATGGACTAAGAGCTAGTTCTTCAAGTGATTACCACCCTTCACTTCCCATAAATGACCCGGATGTATTAGAGATAACAAAGAACAAGGGAGTCAGGATCTTGAGGCCAAGTTCAGTACTTGCAGCTGAAAGCAGTGGAGGATCAGGTGAATCAGGGCCCGTGGCTGCAATAAGAATGCCTATGCTTCAAGTCTCTAACTTCAAAGGGGGTACCCCAGAATTAGTGGATACGTGTTATGCTATATTAGTTTTAGTTCTTCCAAATACAAGTGAGAGAGATTGGAGCGTTGATGAGATGCAGATTGTCGAAGTGGTTGCTGATCAAGTGGCTGTGGCTCTTTCCCATGCTGCTGTTCTTGAAGAGTCCCAGCTGATGAGGGAAAAATTGGGGGAGCAGAATCGAGTACTGCAGCAGGCTAAGGAGAATGCACTAATGGCTAGCCAGGCAAGGGTCTCATTTCAGAAGGTGATGAGCCATGGGATGAGGAGGCCAATGCACTCAATATTGGGCTTACTCTCTATGTTCAAAGACGAGAACACAAGCCCTGATCAGGCTATTATTACCGACTCCATAGTAAAAACCAGTAGTGTACTATCGACCTTAATAAACGATGTGATGGACATATCAGCCAAAGATACTGGTAGATTGCCATTGGAAGTAAGGTCGTTTCAGCTGCATTCCATGATTAGGGAAGCTTCATGCCTTGTCAAGTGTTTGTGTCTTTATAAGGGCTTTGGTTTCGCGACAGATGTTGCGAGCTCATTGCCTAACCATTTGATGGGTGATGAAACTAGGACTTTTCAGGTTCTATTGCATATGGTTGGGCATCTTTTAAATGTTTGTGAAGGAGGGTGCTCCGTCATTTTTCGGGTTGCTCTGGAGAGTGGAAACGAGGCGAGGATTGATAATTATTGGGGAACGAGAAGGCAGAACACAACTGATGAGTATGTGAACATTAAGTTTGAAATTGGAGTTAGTGACGGAGTTTCTACGTCAGATGGATCGGTTCCTACTATACAGTTTGGTGGTAGGAGGCATAATAGCAGCAAAGGTAAGGAGGGATGAGCTTCAGCATGTGCAAAAAGCTTGCGCAGGTAAGAATTTCTTGTAAATCTGATTTATGGTGTTGCTTGATAGTGCTGCTTTGTATTAAATGATGCCTCAGTAGTTAGTATGCATGGATATTTTTTTCCGCAAGTTTGTCTTGTTAAGAAAATACACATGTCTAGGTTGCATTGTATGCCTTCATTTCTGTTTCGTGGCATTATTCATGACCATCTAGAATTGGGATGATCTTGTATCGTTACTGCTTTTGCTATTGGCTTGATTGCCAATAGTGTTTACAACATTCTATTTACATGTGCACCAGTGTGCACCAGTGGCGGATCTACACTATACCAAAGGGGGGGAATTTGGCCCTTTTATTTTTTTATTTTGTCTTTTTACTAGTGCTAATATTCGGAGTCTTTAGGGGTTTTAGTTTAATTTAGGACAAATTGCAATTTAGGGCCCAATGTTGGCATGCTTTTCACGATCAGGGGCCTTTTTTTCCATCGATTTAGGGCCCAATGTGGCTAAATGTTGTCAATTTATGGCTTTTTGACGGAATTCATCAGAAAAGGGCAAATAGCATATTACTACCCTAAAGTTTTATGCGAATTGCAATGTAAGTCCCAACGTACCAAATTTTGCAATTTAGTACACCATGTTCACAGTTTCTGGCGATATGGAGCATTTTTGTTTGGACAGTAACAAAATGGATGAAAAACTTAACGACCATCTTTGAAATTTACATTGTCCACCCTGAATTCAAAAGTACTTCATCTGTCACTATTTTGTTAGCTATATTTACAAAACACACCAAAAATGGTTTAAATTACACAAATATATAAAAGATATACTCCCTCCGTCCCAAACTTTTGGTTACTTATTTCCGTTTTGAGCATCCCATATTTTTGGTTACTTACCCAAAATGTTCAATTTTCTCTATCCTCCCCACTCACAACAACTATCCAATATCTCATTTTCTTTCTCCTTCCTACTCACAACACCTACCTTTTTCTTAATCTCCGTGCATTCAATTTTAGTAACCAAAAGTTTGGGACAAAGGGAGTAAAGTAACACCTAATGCAGAATAGTATTAAAAATAATAAATTTATTTACTTTTGGAAACATTAATGAATACTTCACAAAAATCTCATGCACTACAAAAAGGTATTTGCAATAAAAAATACAAAAATTAAATATAAAAACTTGATACTCCAGCCATAACCCATAAATAATTATATTAAAGTAAGTACTAACAAAGAGGAGTAAATGGTTTAAAAAAAAAAAGAAAGTAAATAGGAGTAACATTTGTAATTGTATACAACTCCAGCCATAACCCATTTCTTTCCACCATCTGCTCCGACCTCCAGCGATTTCACTATGATCGCGCACAAGTCCGGCCTCCAATCTTTCCGGTCTCTCCTTCTATGTTTCAGTTTTAGCCGTGTGAAGCCATTACCCAGATCCAATACATTTATACAACTCCAGCCATAAGCCATTTCTTTCCCCTTTGTCTACCACATTCAGGCCTCCTTCCCTCACCCGCATGTCCACCTTTCTTCTTCGCCTTCAGAGAAGCCGTCCTCTGACTCGTGTTTTTGCAAAGCACCCCCTTCCTTTCATATAACTCCATCTGATATAAATCCTCACTCAATTGTCCTTTATTGTCGAGGGACTAGTCTCTCGATCCCTCATCCGTCACTGCCACTAGCAGTAACTTCGTCTTCTTTTAATCCCCATCGTCCTTCTCCTCACTTCGATCCTCCTTCCCATAATTTACAGTTCCATAGCTGTCTTCCTATTAAGGAAATACTATCTAGATCTGAGATTTTTTTTTGTTTTCCCAGCTGGGATTGATTTTTCTTGCCATTGATTTTTGTTTGTGAAGTTCAAATTGATGTTGTTGTTGTTGATGCGTTTGGATTTTGGTGGGTGGTGATTGGGCGGGTGCAGTGGGCGGTGGCTGAAGGCAGTGTGGTGTTTGGTTTGAGAGAGATGGTAAGTTACGGTGGTTATGGTGGTGGTGTTAGTGGCAAGAAAAATATTGGGCCCGTGATCGTGAAAAGCATGCCAATGTTGGGCCCTAAATTGCAATTTACTCTTTAATTTATTAGAATTTGCTCCCCACCGTGTGAAGAAACGATCTAATATTTTTTTTGCCCCTTTTACTTGCTGAAAGTAAATTTGCCTTTTTATAGAAAAAAAAAAAATTTGGCTTAAGAACCAATGTGCACGCAACATATATTTAGTTTACATAATCAAGTAACACATGACTTTGTCCGTTGACATCCCAATTATATACTAACTCCATCCCATAATAAATGTCACACTTTCCTTTTTTGTCAGTCTCAAAATAAATGTCGCATTTCTAAACTAGGAAAGAGTCTTAGAGCAATTTTATCATTGTACGTGCACTGTACATACTAATAAAGCACATTCCTTAAAAACGTTGACAAGTCAATTGCGACATTTATTTTGGGACTAAGGGAGTAGTCATTTAACAACCTCCTTTTATGATGAGGAAATAATTTTTTATACGTCTTCCACTATGTTATTCTTATTAGGCCTTACTGTACAGATAAACACATTTTACTCAAAACTTCATTGTATTAAGGGCCCTATTCCAGGAGTCACTCAATTTATTACCTTTTTTTTTTTTTTTTTTTTTTAAATATGTGCAATTATAATTTAGACTGGGAACATAATATGTATTTTCGTCCATCGTACTATTTGAGCGTCATCAATTTGACCATCGATCTTCTAAATTTACAAGTATGACCTTTGTGCTAATGATTTAATAGCAAATGTCACCCATATCAATAATAGTCGTTTATTATTTAACGGACTTTACTAATTTAACAGTCAGACATTAACAACTCTAAGAAAAACCCAAAATCTCATTTTCTTTGTATATCCAATGCAATTAGAGGCTCTACATTTAAAATATTAAATTAGGAGGAGAATTGCACATAACGGGTTAAGCTCAAGCAAAAGGAGGGAGGTCGATCTTGGAAAGGGAAGCTTAAATCAAATTGGGGCTCAGCAGGAACCTTGATTTGGGTTGGATTTGTTGAAGTTTTAAATTTTATTCTATGATTTTAAAGTTCGATTTATGGCTCTAATGTTGAAATCTTAATCCGTCTTCTTTTGATTTAGCATATTTGGATTACCCACATCTTGACTTTGTTCCTTTTTGCTCCTGGGGATTGTTGTTTGGCTCAAATGAAATGGAATTCGGAATGCAATTTTTCATAGGCTGACTTGCTGATGTTATCTTTAGTTCGGGGAGATAGACTCTGCTTTGGGAGGAATGAGTGTGTATTTTGCGGATTTTAATTATTGGGTTTCTTTAAGTTGAGCTGAATTTGGTTCGTTTAGTTTTTTTATCTTTGGGAAAGATGGATGCAACTTATTAGGTTCATGAGAGAATGCTTACCATAGTGAGTGGTGGGTGGTAAGGATGGTTTCTGGTATTGGTGGTGCATGGTTGACAATTAACTATGACAATGTTCGTTAAGTAGTCTGTTAGGTAGAAGAAGAAGGATAATGTTGTTAACTTTTTGTTTTGTTAACGTCACCAAAGTCTGTTAAGTAGTAACGGCCATTATCAATTTGGGTGACATTTACTATTAAATCGTTTGTACAAATGTCACATTTGTAAACTTAGAAATACAGCAGTCAAATTGATGACACGCCTAAATAGTACAATGGCCGAAAATATAGATTACTCAACATATTAATAGACCTATCTTTTGCAATTACTGCATATGCCTTCCCAGTGGCGGACCCATGATTTTTTTAGGTACGAAGCTTAAAAATATAACTGTCCCCTAGGCGATGACAATACCAGACTTCATATGCTAGTCGTCCCCTAAAATGAAACTGACTTCAATAAAATGACAAGTCTTAAAAATCCCCAAATGTCAGACATCACAATTTGCAATTAGTGAATACAATCACAATCCGCAGGCGCGAAATCCCCAAATTTCAGGCATCACAACTCATACTCATCTCAATTTAAATCCTTAATTATACTCGTACTCGCGTAAAACATTTACTGTGAAGATGTTCGAACGAAAATGAAGAAACATCATCAAAAGTCCAATTGCACTCAAATTACTAGCACGAGTAAATTAGGGATTAAATTGAGAAGGAAAGAGTTGTACCTTGTGCGGGTGTAAAAATCAGCATTGAACGGGTATTGTACTTGCCCCAAACTCTCCTACATTTTAGTAGATGTTTAGATAGGTTGGATGAGCGACTCAAAGACGACAGAGAAGTGAACGGTAGGATTGCGAGAAGAATATAGGGGTCCACTTGAACAATTAGGGTTATTTTTTTTCCTTATTAAATGTGGGAAATTATTGGGTGCATATGTACCCAATACATACTACTTAGGTCCGCCCCAGTGCTTTCGTGTGTAGGTACTACATTTTCTGTACACAACTTATTATATCATCTTTGTTATCTCTTAGTATTTATTTTAGTTTTATTTATTTCTCCCTCCGTCCCGGTTTAAGGTTCTTAATTTGATTTTACACGCTTATTAAGAAACCAAGGCAAATTTGAGTCAAGAAAGTAGTGTGTGGAGGATATAATTGTCCATTCATAAAGCAAGTGGGTGAAAAGTAAATGGGTTAGTGATTGTTTAGATTAATTTTTCATGGTAGTCATTTGACTTTTTAACTTTGACTAAAAAAATTTGCAGATGATGCAAGGGAATATCTGGATGTCCTCAAACTCCGAAGGCCAAGTAAAAAGCATGAGCCTCATTCTTCGATTCCAAGTCCAACCTCCAATCAGAAGACCACCCATGTACAATCTCGAAAACTTCCCCGACCAACCAAAATCCAACTCCATTTTCAGGGGCCTAAATGTAATTCTAGCAGACGATGATGGCGTAAACAGAATGGTAACAAAGAAGCTTCTAGAAAAACTAGGATGCCAAGTTTCAACCGCTGCATCCGGTTTCGAGTGCTTAAGTTCATTAGGCCCTTCCTCAACTCCGTTCGATATCGTACTTTTGGATCTTCATATGCCAGAAATGGACGGTTTTGAAGTGGCGACTCGGATAAGAAAGTTTAGGAGCCGTAATCGACCGTTCATTATTGCATTGACTGCTAGTGCGGAGGAGCATGTGTGGGAGAGATGCTTGCAGGTGGGAATGAATGGAGTTATAAGGAAGCCAGTTGTCTTGCAAGGATTGGCTGATGAGCTTCGAGCTGTTTTAACACGAGCAGGTGATAGATTATGAGTTATTCTAGTAGAGCGAGCAGATACTAGCACCATTTTACACACAGGTAAACACAAAACTGTAGCTCTTAGTGTTTTTTTCTTTTTTTGCTTTTCCGTAACCGTGATTGGTTGTTATAAAAGTTTCGTTGCTGCAATTTTATAGAATGGATACGGACTTATAATGACCACATTTGCAGATTACATATTATGCTTGTTTTTCAGCTCGAGTTTACAAAATATAGTTTATCATAGATAGTTTAGTTATTATGGACTAATTTTGTTTTTGGCTGTTTGTCAAACATGAAGGCTGTTTGGAATGTAAAACTGTGAAGTTGGTTCTCATTTTAGGAATTCTTGTAAAAATAGAAGCTAAGATTAGTATGTTCTCCTACCCATTTGGTGATTCTGATAGGTAATTCTTGTAAAAATAGGAGCTAAGATTTTTACTCAGATTTTGATCAGAGAAGTACCTCTGACAGTTCATCCATCAGACATAATGAGTATTACGAGAGTTCAATTCTCAGATTGTGTATTTTCCAAACCAGTCTCCAAATTAGTGGATCCATTTGAGTATTTTCCAAATCAGTCTCAAATTGGTTTGAATGAAGTTGAAATGGCGAAAAAAGAGAAATGGGGAAACCCCTAAGAAGCTTTGCCGATATATCTTATGTCCCAATTTAAATGGGTTTAAAATGAACCAGAGTAGTTTGAGTTTAAGTTCCGAGTTCAAATGTAAAGGCTGGGAGTTGGTTTTAGGGGAAACTCGTTTCTCCCAAAATAACCGAAGTCCACTTTTTTTCTACTTGCAAACATTTGACAAACATTTAGGAACAGTTTGAAAAACATGACTTTTTATAATTCAGACAAAATCTTGCGAATGATTGGGAATGAGTGTTTAGGGATGGCAACGGATCGGGTACGGGCCGGGTTTGACCTTTACCGAACCCGACCCGGATCACTAGACATGTGTACCGAACCCGGCCCGACCCGAGAAACACAAAACCCGTTTCCGGCCGGCCCGACTCACTACTCTAGTAGGAAAATGCAGTTTTGTTGGGACGTACTGTTGCTTAAATTAAAATTATAAAATACTTAAAATTGCAATAAACCCAAATTTCTCATACATTAATGGATAATTGAATGCAATTTACAAGAGATCAAAATCTCGTTTGGCATAGTGTTGCTCACAATAAAACATAAAGCACTAAAAATAATAAGAAGCCTAAAATTAAATTTTTAACTCACTTTCTATAACAATCTTTTCATTTCATTGAAGAAACACCATCATCTCTATATACATAAAATCCCAAAAGAAACACCATCATCGCCGGTCGGAGTACAACAACGGCGAACCCGGCGGCAGCGACCCTTGACTACCTCGTTTGACTCACCACTCACTCGTAAATCTCTAAATCTGATGTTGTGTAATTGAGAAAAGAGAGAAAGGGGATGAAATTTGGTGTTTTTTGTGAGAGAGAGAGAGAGAGAGAGAGAGAGTTATAAAGAAAAGAGGTGGGTTTGAGCCTTTGAGGCTGTGAAGACTGAAGAAACCCTAAAAGTTAATATATATTAGTGGTAGAATTGTAATTAAAAAGGGATGAGAGACTAAATAATAAATGATGCAGCGACTAAATGGCAAAGGATGCAGGGACTAATTGGCAAAAGACGGAGGACACTTTAGCAAATACTAATATCCTACAATTCCTAACAGGCAATAGCACACGGATCGGGTTGGGTCTAGGCGGGTTTCAATGAAAACCCGAACCCGAACGCGATGGGTTATAGAATTGCCTACCAAACCCGCCCCGCATCGGGCCGAAACACATCGGGTACGGGTCGGGTCCGGATTAATTGCCATCCCCAGAGTGTCCAATACAAGTCACCCAAAATCAATTGTTCAGAGACCTGAATTTTTTCTTCTTCTTTTTGATTGTTCAAGATTTTCTCTCTAGGCGTTTTCTTTCTTCCCTATCACTAGGGTTTCGCCCTACGGGCATTGGCCGGCGGCCATGTCTTTTCCGGCTGCATTGTTCCCCTCTATGAACTCCAGCACCAACAATCCCTCCTATAATCCTACCCTGCACAACCCAAACATAGTTCCAAAGCCTAATCCTTGTGCGGCGCTGCAAGGTTCCCATGCAAACCCTAATCTGACGCAAGCGACGCAAACAACCAATCCTTCTCCGTCTTCGGTTGTGAACCACTCTCCGTCTATTCCTACTTTCGTTTCCAAATCCTTTGCGGACTTGTTTTCCCAAGCGCCGCAATCCCTAGCCTTTCCTGTTGTTCCGTTAGCTACACATAAAGGCGCCCCTTCTATTAAACTGACCAAGGAAGCAATTGACAAGTTTGCTCGTCCCTTCACATGGACTTTGGTCGGAAAATTCTCTCACGGCAGGCTGTCCATGGAGGATACCAGATTGGCTTTCGCTAAATTTCAATTAAAAGGTAGTGGTACTAAGGTTGACAGCAAAAGTTCCAGAAGTTGTTGCTGAAAACCCTAAGGAAAGTATTCAATCTGAAGTTATAAATGCTCTAACCATTGAGGAGAGTGGGGGTATAACTAATAATATGGAGTCCGAAGCAGCAAAAAACTAAGGTTGTCCAAATTCACGAGGAGTCTCCTTCAAAAGAAAACCAAGATATTGAAGAAATTGTCAAGGCAAAAGTGGATGCATATAAAGAGAATCAAACTCAAGCTTCTTCTGCTCTTAACTTACATCCCCTTGCAGCTCGTACACCGAATCCCAAATATTTTAATCCTGAATATATAAACCCAAAAAATCTAAAAGAAGATCTCACCCTACGGGAAAAATGCAATTCTGAACCGGAATGCGGTCTCTCTGATACATCTCCTTCGCATTTGAAGACGCTCGACTTTATGGAGGTATGGTTGGAGGAGCTCATGTTGATCCTTGGGCTCCAATGGCTGATAGCGGAAATTTGGAAGGTTACTATGATGAAGAAGATGACTTTCAAACGGTCAAAGGAAAACGATGAAAATCTGGCACGAAAGCTAAAGCAAAGAATATCAAGCCGAAGAGGCCTTGGAGTAATAGAAGACAATTTGATTAATCTTCTCCCTATTTTATTTAGTTTTTTTAGTTATTTTTCTTGATTTTGCCTTTAATTTTTTCATTTCCTTTTTTGGTTTTTTTTTGCGATGGTTTAGCCCATCATTTCTTTGTACTTTTTATTTCATTTTATTAAAATTTAGGGGGCTTTGCCCTTTTCGTTGAAAAAAAAAACAAGACTAAGAGTGTTATGATGTATTATTGTGTGGATGTCCTTTGAACCGGAAGTTTACAAGATAATCTTTCGCGAAGCTTACTAGGGAAGCTTTGTAAATATCTTCAGCGAAGCTTACTAGAGAAGCTTTGTAAATATCTTTAGTGAAGCTTTGTAAATATCTTTAGAGAAGCTTACAGAGGAAGCCAATTTCCTCCTATAAATAGTAGGCTCTAGTTTTCATTTCAATACACCTCAGAAGTTCTTAACTTCTATCTTTCTCTCTTGTATACTCTATAATAGTCTTGAAATAAAATATTCTCTATTAAGATTTTGCTCTTAATTCTCCAGTTTTATAGCACGTTATCACCACGACTTCGTTCTAGTTCCACATCCTGAGCTATAGTTACCAAAGTAGGTACGGTATTGGTAAGATCTACCTAGTCTCATTTCAAGTTATTTCAAAATATTATAATGTCAAATCTCACAAAACTTGACTTTGTAGCTCCTGATATTACGGGTAAGAACTACTTATCATGGATTTTAGATGCAGAAATTCATCTAGATGCCAAGGGTCTGGGAGAAACCATCAAAAACGGAAATACTGCCTCTATGCAAGAACGTGCTAAGGCAATGATTTTTCTCCGAGACCATGTCCATGAAGAATTAAAAACAGAATACCTCACCGTGAAAGATCCACTTGTATTTTGGGACAATTTGAAAGAAAGGTATGATCATCAAAGATTTGTTGTTCTCCCAAAAGCACACTACGAGTGGATTCATTTACGTTTGCAGGATTTTAAAACCGTAAGTGAATATAATTCTGCGATGTTTAAAATTACATCACAGTTAAAACTATGTGGGGGAAGGAATTACTGATAATGATATGCTAGAAAAAACGTTCTCCACATTTCATGCCTCGAATATGCTCCTGCAGCAGCAATATCGAGAAAAAGGTTTTAGAAGGTATTCTGAATTAATCTCATGCCTTCTTGTGGCTGAGCAAAATAATGAGATCTTATTGAAAAATCATGAAGCCCGCCCTACTGGCTCTACTCCGTTCCCTAAAGTGAACGCGAGTATATATGATAATAATGGGCGAGGCCGAGGACGTGGGTCGTGGACGTGGTCGCGGCCGTGGTCGGGAAAGATTTTATAATCAGTATCATAATAATAATCACCCCAATAATGATGGAAATATATCTCGCCACCTGAAGTGGAATAGAGAAGATAATAAAAAAAAATCATCAGCTAGACAAACTGAGCAACCGATAAAAGTTGAGAATTTATGTTATCGGTGTGGAATGAAAGGTCATTGGGCCCGTACCTGTCGTACGCCAAAACATCTTGTTAAACTGTATCAAGCATCAATGCTGAATAAAGGGAAAGATGTCGAAACAAATTTTGTCTATGAAAATGATGATGTGAATCAAGACCCATCTACAAGTACACATCTGGATATATCAGATTTTCTCAATCCAGAGGGGGATGATTACATGCTTGATGGTGGAGAGACCCAAATAAATTAAATATCTAGATTGTAATATTTTACTTAAGTGTGTTTTATTTCAGTATGTTTGTAACATATTTAACTTTTGTTTGTAATATAAGTATTGTCTTATATTTTATTCCTTTTATTTTTCTTGAAGAAAATGGCTAGCAGAGATGATGATGTGTGTCTTGCAGACAATGCATCAACACATACTATACTCAAAAATAAAAAGTACTTCTCTCAAGTGATAGTGAATGATGCTAATGTTAGTACAATATGTGGTAGTACAAAGATAATTGATGGCTCCGGAAGAGCTAACATAGTACTACCAAGAGGAACAAAAATCAGTATAAAAAATGCATTACTCTCAACTAAGTCTCAAAGAAATTTACTATGCTTTAAAGATATTCGTGAAAATGGATATCATATTGAGGCTGCTAATGATGGGGAGATGGAATATTTATACATTACAAAGACTGAATCAGGTAACAAAAGTGTGGTAGAAAAGTTACCTGTATTTTCCTCTGGACTGTACTATACAAAGATTAGCACCGTTGAAGTGCATATGACAGTACACCATAAATTTACTGATATGAATGGTTTTATTATATGGCATGACCGGTTGGGGCATCCCGGTTCTAATATGATGCGAAGAATTATGGAAAATTCACATGGGCATCCATTGAAAAACCAGAAGATTTTTCAATCTAAAGAATTCTCATGTGCTGCTTGCTCTCAAGGAAAATTGATAATTAAGCCATCACCAGCAAAAGTTGGAGTTGAATCTCCAAAATTTTTAGAGCGAATTCAAGGTGATATATGTGGACCAATTGATCCACAGTGTGGACCATTTAGATATTTTATGGTTTTAGTAGATGCATCTACTAGATGGTCACACGTAAGTTTATTATCAACTCGCAACCTGGCGTTTGCGAGATTACTCGCTCAAATAATTCGATTACGATCACAATTTCCAGATTATCTGATCAAGACAATTCGCCTTGATAATGCTTGTGAATTTACATCAGAGGCTTTTAATAACTATTGTACATCTATTGGAATAGATGTTGAACATCCAGTTGCTTATGTTCACACACAAAATGGTTTAGCTGAAGCATTTATTAAACGAGTTCAGTTAATAGCTAGACCATTGCTTATGAGAGCAAAGCTACCTGTCGTAGCTTGGGGACATGCTGTGTTACATGCAGCAGCACTTATACGCATCATGCCATCGAGTTATCATAAGTTCTCCCCATTACAATTGGCTTATGGTCAGGAGCCAAATATTTCCCATCTAAGAATTTTTGGGTGTGCGGTATGTGTTCCAATTGCTCCACCACAACGCACCAAGATGGGACCCCAACGAAGATTGGGGATATATGTTGGGTATGATTCTCCTTCAATTATAAGATATCTTGAACCATTAACAGGAGATCTATTTACGGCACGTTTTGCCGACTGTCATTTTGATGAAAAAATATTCCCAACATTAGGGGGAGAAAATAATAAGCTGGAAAAGGAAATCAAGTGGAATACGTTGCAATATCATCTTGATCCTCGTACAAAGCAATGTGAACTAGAAGTTCGAAAAATAATCCACTTGCAAGAAATAGCGAATCAATTGCCAGACGCATTTACTGACCTAAAAAGAGTGACAAAGTCACATGTTCCAGCTGTAAATGCTCCAATACGGATTGATGTCCCGATTGGACAATCCGTTCATGAATCTAAACCACGCCTGAAGCGTGGAAGGCCTATCGGTTCCAAAGACAAAAATCCTCGAAAGAAAAAAGGAGCAAATTGTGAGAAAAACCCCGTCGAGGTAAACGAATCTCCTGAAGAGATACATGACAAATCTGATCAAATACTTCTAGAAGAAGTTCAGGTACCTGAAATCATTGAGAATGATGAGATCTCGATCAGTTATGTCAATACTGGAAAAAGATGGAACCGAGAGGAAACAATTGTCGACAATATTTTTGCATATAATATAGCGCTTAATGTTATGGAAAATAACGAGGATCATGAACCAAGGTGTATCGACGAGTGTCGATACAGAAATGATTGGCCAAAATGGAAAGACGCAATTCAAGCAGAATTAAACTCACTTGAGAAGCGTGAGGTTTTCGGGCCTGTAGTCCATACACCTGAAGGTGTAAAACCAGTAGGGTACAAATGGGTCTTTGTGCGAAAACGAAATGAAGAAGGCAAAGTAATAAGATATAAAGCACGTCTTGTTGCACAAGGATTTTCGCAAAGACCTGGAATTGATTATGAGGAGACATATTCTCCTGTGGTGGATGCAATTACATTTCACTATCTCATTAGTCTGGCAATACATGAAAAGCTTGATATGCGTTTAATGGATGTTGTCACTGCATATTTGTATGGCAGACTTGACAATGATATTTATATGAGAATCCCAGAAGGATTCAAGATGTCTGATGCATGCAATTCAAACTCCCGGGAAGTTTGTTCTATTAAATTACAAAGATCTTTGTATGGTTTAAAACAATCAGGACGGATGTGGTATAACCGTCTTAGTGAATACTTGGCAAAGGAAGGATACACGAATGATCCTATTTGTCCATGTATTTTCATTAGAAAGTCGGCTTCAGGATTTGTAATAATTGCTGTTTATGTTGATGATCTCAATATTATTGGAAGTCCAGAAGAACTTTCAATAGCTGTTAATTACTTGAAGAAAGAATTTGAGATGAAAGATCTGGGAAAGACAAAGTTTTGTCTTGGCCTACAAATCGAGTACCTTAAACAAGGTATACTTGTCCATCAATCAACTTATACAGAAAAAGTCCTGAAACGTTTCTATATAGACAAAGCACATCCATTGAGTACCCCAATGGTTGTTCGATCACTTGATGTGAAAAAGGACGTGTTTCGGCCTCGAGAAAATAATGTAAAAGTCCTTGGTCCAGAAGTACCATATCTTAGTGCAATTGGTGCATTAATGTACCTCGCTAATAATACAAGACCTGATATCGCCTTCTCGGTAAATTTATTAGCAAGATATAGTTCCAATCCAACCCGAAGACATTGGAATGGAATAAAGCACATATTTCGTTATCTCCGAGGAACTACTGAGATGGGCTTATTTTATTCATATAATTGTGGATCACAGCTTATTGGCTATGCAGATGCAGGTTATTTATCTGATCCCCATAAGGCTCGATCTCAGACAGGTTATTTATTTACAACTGGATCTGGCGTTCCACGAAACAGACGTTAGTCGCCACTTCATCAAATCATGCTGAAATTATAGCAATCCACGAAGCAAGCCGTGAATGTGTTTGGCTAAGATCAATGATTAAACACATACGAGGGACGTGTGGATTGGCTTTGGATGCGAAAAGTTCAACAACACTATTTGAAGACAATACAGCATGTATAACTCAACTCAAGGGTGGATATATCAAAGGAGACAGAACAAAGCACATATCACCAAAGTTTTTCTTCACTCATGATCTTCAGAAAAATGGTGAAATTGATATTCAACAAGTTTGTTCAAATGACAATCTTGCGGACTTGCTTACGAAGTCATTACCAACTCCAAGATTTGAGAAATTAGTGCATGATATTGGAATGAGGCGACTAAGAGATATTGAGTAATGTTTTATTCAGGGGGAGTATCCAGAAGATACTAAGATTACATTGTACTCTTTTTCTTTCGCGCGGGGTTATTTTTCCCACTGGGTTTTGTTACCCGCCAAGGTTTTAACGAGGCAATGAGTGTTGATTGAAAAGATTTTGCGTTGTACTCTTTTCCTTCGAGATTATTTTTCCCACAGGGTTTTTGCTCAGAAGGTTTTTAATGAGGCAACACGTGATATCTTAGCAGCGGACATCCAAGGGGGAGTGTTATGATATATTATTGTGTGGATGTCCTTTGAACCGGAAGTTTACAAGATAATCTTTCGCGAAGCTTACTAGGGAAGCTTTGTAAATATCTTCAGCGAAGCTTACTAGAGAAGCTTTGTAAATATCTTTAGTGAAGCTTATTAGGGAAGCTTTGTAAATATCTTTAGAGAAACTTACAGAGGAAGCCAATTTCCTCCTATAAATAGTAGGCTCTAGTTTTTATTTAAATACACCTCAGAAGTTCTTAACTTCTATCTTTCTCTCTTGTATACTCTATAATAGTCTTGAAATAAAATATTCTCTATTAAGATTTTGCTCTTAATTCTCCAGTTTTATAACAAAGAGGATTTACATGTGATTTTGGTGTTGAGGATACATAATCAAATGTTCAAATCCGCATCTTTTTTTCAATTTCTGGTGTGATTTACATGTGATTTATGGAGGGTGTCGGATATGGAGGTTGATGGTGGTGTTGTGAGTGGTGTTTGATTGTGATGGTGGTGGTGTTTGGTGGTGTTACCTTTCAAATTAACGGGAAAATGACATAATTGAGAAAATGACATGAGGAAAGATCAACAAGCCAGTGACTTATTTGAAATAAGTTCAACATTTGATTGTTAATAAAGAGGGAGATACATAAAATACCCCTTTTAAATTTGAGCGCCTTCGTCTCAGTTTAAGTTTTTTAGTTGATTTATTCCATACTATAGTAAATTATAAATAGCGTTTTGGATAATTTTGTCCTCGTAAAATTCCTTTAATTCCAAAAAAATCATTAGTTACCTAACTTAATTTTAATCTACTTGCTTTATGAAATAGTATTTTGGGAATTATATCCATCCCTACTTTTGTTGACCTATTTTTCATTGATTTTTCATTGGTTCCTTAATTAGCGTGCAATGTTAAACTAAAAATCTTATATTGGGACAGAGGGAGTATAAGACTTTGATATGTTGTATGCAACGGAAATGAGTTTTAGTGTTGAAACTCAAAAAAAAAAAAAAAAAAAAAAAAAAGAAAGTATAGAACTGGTTTTCTAAAATTAATATTGAATCTATGCTTATCTCATATTTATGAGGTAGTAAATTCAAAAAGTGCAATGTTTGAGTGATTTTCGGTACAATTTTTCTATACACTTAATATCAAATCTATGCTTATCTTATATTTGCCTTACATAAACAGTTCATACTAAAATAAAAAAGACAAAAACTTGTATGAGAACACCATGACCCCTCTCATAGTAGAGACGGGTCATTTTTTACCTATGATCCGGATCCATGACCCACAAGCATTTTTTTTTTTCGGTTTGCCAAAAGTAATAGTTACTATAACTAAATGTAACAAACGTTTTACTTATATGTAACTGCTTGTATACATAAAAGTAATACATATATACAGAAAAGTAACAGTGTTTTTTTTTTTTTTTTTTTTTTTTTTTATGTTTTCTTCGTTTGCCAAAAGTAATATTTATTATAACTAAAGAGTCGTTCTTGCGTAAAACGTGTTCTACACTAGCGTTAGTGTAGAACGTGTTTTTACATACACGTTATTTAGACCGGCTTACACTAAGAGTTAGGAAACCGGATTTTTGTAATTGCCTCCTCTGAGATTATCATGTGCCTCGTCTAGTATTATAAAATGCCGTTGTATTATAACACTTATAAAATTCAAAGCAGGCACTTTTATAGTGTTCAAACAGGCACTTTAGTGGTATTGTTAGGCTGCCTCCTCTGAGATTATCATGTGTCTCTTCTAGTATTAAAAAATGCCTGTTGTATTATAACACTTATAAAATTCAAAGCAAACACTTTTATAGTGTTCAAACAGGCACTTTATGGTGGCAGTGTTAGGCCGCTGGTTGTAATGTTAACAATTGCCTTCTCTAGTGTCGAAACGTGCCTGATGTAGTATTGAAACGTGCCTCTTACAGATTCAACAAGTGTTTGGTGAGTTTTTTCAATTCAAAAAACAAGTGCCTGCTCTATTGTTAAAATTTGCCTTCTGTAATATTGAAAAAATGTCTCCTACAATTTCGAAAAGTGCCCGGTGAGTTTTCATGAGTTCCAGTTATTTACATCAATGTCATCACGTCTTTTAAGTAACGTTCCACTTATTTACAAAAATGCCACTCCGCATAGGAAAAACACGTTTTACACTAAAACGCGTGTAAAACACGTTTTTCCTAAGATTTTCTGATAATTAAAATGTAACGAACGTGTTACTTATATGTAACAGTGTTTATACATAATTGTAACACATATGTATAGAAAAGTAATAATTCAACCATTTACACTTTAGAACTAAAAACAATTGTGTTAGTAACATTGTAAAAATAAGAAAGTAGCAATTTTTATAAACGAATGTTACATTTTACTTGTATAACAACATTGTAAAACAGTTACGTTTACTTGTATAATAATATATCTATATATTTTCAAATAATAAGTTACAATGAGTTCAATTTATCATGATACATGTAAAAGTATTACAT
Source organism: Campanula takesimana (assembly GCA_026119855.1). Lineage (NCBI taxonomy): Eukaryota > Viridiplantae > Streptophyta > Magnoliopsida > Asterales > Campanulaceae > Campanula > Campanula takesimana. The sequence goes on along the minus strand of JAOWBW010001664.1, from coordinate 214,756 downwards.
TATCTATAGAAATCTGTTACAATTTCATCTACTAAAGTGTTACATTTACTTGTACAAATAATTACATTCATGTATATAAGTTGTTATTTTTCAAATGTTACTTTCTTTTAAAAAATAAAATCAAAATACTAAAAAAAAATATTCTGGAAAAACACTATTACATTTCAGTATAACGATAATTACATTTAGTTATTGTTAGTGTTACACGTATTTATAGTTAGTTACAGTTGAAAGATGAGTAAAATGAGCTATTATTTTTTGTAAAACTGGTGTTACGTTTACTTATAAACAATGTTACTTTATAAGTAACAGAATTGTTACATTTAGTTATACTAAGTATTACTTTTGGCAAACGAAAAAAACAGTAAAAAAAAACATAAAAACAAAAAAAAAAAAGCGAAAAAAAGAGATTTTGTTTGGCCAATTGGTCGCTGTCACGTGGCAGATTTTGAGTGGAGCATGAGTTGGGATCCTACGCTTCGCGGAGAATGTTGTACACGGGTCATGGGTCAACCCGTCTCTTCTATGAGACGGATCTAGGCGTTCTCACAAGAGACCACCTCAATAAAAAAATATATATCACTACAAGACATAATTATTCTACTATAACACATACTTATATACTCCCTCCGTTCCCAGCACAAGTAGGACTAGAGGAGTGGGCACAATAATTAAGAGAAGGTAGTGAATGTGTGGTAGAAAATGAAAAGAGAGAATGAGTGGGGTAATAATAGTGTTGGTTGAATAAAATGAGTGGTGGAAAATGAAGAGAGACAATGAGTGGGGTTAAATGATGGGGTTGGTTGAATATAAATATAATAAAACATTTCCATTTTGGGTAGTCTCAATTGTTTTGGGACGGCTTAAAAGGAAAAGCAGTCCTACTTGTGCTGGGACGGAGGGAGTACATTAGAATTATTTCAGACTTTAAAAAGTATTTCACTACAAGACATAATTATTCTACTATAACACATGCTAATATATAGTAAAAATATGGGAAAAAACGTGTTTTCCCCTAAGGTTCGCGTACAATGTGTTTTAAATTGGCGCGGTGGTATTTTTGTAATTAACAGGAAGTTGTTTAGCGTTGATCGTAAGTGCCAGTTATAGTGTAAAAAAGTGCCAACCATGTACACTGGCACTTATTGACACTACCACGGGCACTTTTACTAAGTGACAGTATCAATGTTAAAAAGTGTCAGTGTAATGGCTGACACTTTTAAACACTAACACTGACACTTATAAAAAGTGTCAATCAATGTTTATGAACGCCAGTTTGAAGTACTGGCACTTTGTAAATTAACACTCGCCATTTATGATGCTCTCAGTTATTTACGAAAATGCCACCGCTTGTTTTTTAAAAAAGCGTCAGCTGCTTTAAAAACACGTTTTTCCATTGCTTAAGGTAAAACACGTTTTTCACAAGACCAACTCTAATACTCCCTCTGTCCCAGAGTAAGAGTCATACCTCCCATGTGCACGGAGATTAAGATAAAGTTAAAGTGATGCAAGTGTTGTGAGTATAAAAGTAAAGTAGGAGAGATAATGAGTGAGAGAGAATAGTAAGTTGATTGGTATTGTGAGTATAAAAGTGAAGTAAGAGAGAGAATGAGTGGGATGAATAGTAAAGATTCTTTATCATTTTAGGAAAGAAACTCTTACTCTAGGACGTACTAAAATAGAAAGTATGACTCTTACTCTCGGACGGAGCGAGTATATATTAGAATTATTTTAGACATTTCTCATCTCTCATCTCTACGCTTCGTCCGACTATAATAAAGTAAGGGGCAATGTTAGGCTTACAAAAGAAGGTTACAAAATGAAGGATACAAAATGTGGTGGCGATATTTTATTGGGTACATCGATAGTGGACCCGGCACACTCTAATTAAAAACACCAATACAATTATGACACCTCATTGTGTAAGCCACATTTTATAGCAATTTTTTGCAACTTTATTATTTCCCTAAAAGTAAGACTCACTAATCCGACTCTATTCTCTAATCGCGAGTGATAATATAATAACCCGACTTTGTACATATTATTAATTAGGTGGATTTATCTAATTAAAATAAGCCCGTTAGGTTAAGTGAGTAGGCCCAAGTGTATATTCATTAATAACTAGTTAAAAACCTAATCTAATTAGGAATCAGTAAAACTTAGGAGTATAAATATAAGACCCTACCCTAATTTATTTTCACTTTCCACCGCAAAGAGGAAGAAAGAACGGGAATCAGAGGGAAGGGGCGGCGCTGAGTCGCAGAGAGAGAGAGAGAGGCGGAGGAAGAAGAAGAAGAAAAGAGAGAGAGAGAGAAGGGTCATTCATAAGGTATTCTTGAACCAAATCTTTTCTTCCCCATCTTTGTTAACACAAATCTTTAGAAATCAATAAGAATTGAACCCTACAGATGAACTAGGAGTTGGGTTTGGGTATAACAAATGAAGAAGATGAAGTGTGTGTGTATATATATATTCTGCATGTGTGTGTGGTGTGTGTGCATGATGTACTGTGTGCGTGTGTTGTGTGTGTTTCTGAAAGTGTTGCTGTGTGTGTGTGGACTGCGTGTATGTGTGTGTGCGTGATGTACTGTGTGCGTGTGCTTTATGTGTGTTTCAGAAGGTGTTTTAGTGAGTGTGGGGTGTACCAGAGAGTGGAGGTGCATCAGAGGGGGGGGGGGTGTGCCAGTGGTAGTTGTACTCAGTAAGTGTGTGCAGAAAGTGTGAAATCAGTGTGTGTAATTCATATAGCGAAATTTGGAGTTAGGAATTGTTTAATAAAAACCCTAGGGGTGTTTAGTCATTCCTAAGGCTATAGGTTAACTACGAAAGAGTTATAGATGACTAATTCATGGGGTTAATCGAGTAAAAAGAAGTAAATTGGGACGGAATTAAAATAGTTTGTACTTGTGCCTAAGACTAGACTATTTCTTGTTTGTAGATTGTCAAGCGGAGTAAGAGATCTAGTGAGGCGCAAAGCTAAGGTAAGGGATTACGCTCTTAGTAGTATTTGATTTCAATCATTTGTGTAGGATTCCCAATCTCTGTTTTGTTAAAGTAACTATCTATGTGGCTGGATAGTATTTTAAAAACTATTCCGTTCTGCGAATGTTACCGTCCTTTGTTATCCACCCGATTGATATTGTTGTTGTTCAATTGGGTTATCATGTGTATGATTCGTATTGTGACTTGGTGTCTAAAGTGAGATGTACACTTTTTCAAAAAGTGATCAAGTAAAGTTTTGTAAAGTTAATCTTTGTGTTATAAAGATCTTCAAAGTGGAGTTTTGTAAAAGTAAAGTGATTACAGTTATCCTTAATCCCGAAACGGATAAGTGGACCCCTACAGTTATCCATAATCCCGAAATGGATAAGTGGACCCCTTACAGTTATCTATAATTCCAAGTTGAACATGTGGACCCCTTTGCGTTGCTTGATGAAGTAACGTAGGTTATCATGATATACCGAATTGGGTGCGGTTGTTGGGTTTCCAAGTAACATGCGCAGCGGAATATAGCAATTTAAAATTTAAGAAACCCAAAGCCATGGACCCGTTCATATGATTAAATCAAATACGACATGATGAATAAAGGAATAACTAACCCTTGATGGCTATCAAATTTCTCTTTGGTCTTGGTGGAAATCTTGAAGTTTTATCACGAACAAATCACGAACTTTGCAAGATGATAAAATTCACCCTCTAGCGGTATCCACACTTCGAACGAATATCAAAGGAGCTTCTTTGATCTTGGTTGCTAGACCAATATTATGAAACACACTTTCATAATACAATAAAGAATTATATGGAATTTATTTTGTGAATTATTTTTGTTCCTCAATCAATGATGTCTTAGAACAAAATAAAATCTCTCTCAAACTCTTTGAGACTCACAAAAGCACTTATCAATATGGTCTGGCCGAATTGGGGTTTTATAACAATTAAGACCTATTCCAAATAGGTAACTTGTGTCAAAAAACCATTCCTAATCGAATTAGGAAATTTCCAATCGGGAGACCAGGCGCCCGCTGGTACCACCAGGCGCCCCGCCTGTGTTTGGTCAGAAACTCAGTTTATTTCTGGATTGAATAGGCGCCCGCCTGGTTCAACCTAAGTGCACGCCTTGGTGACCCGGAGGCCCATATCTTTTCAGAAATTCCTTGGAAGTCCTCCGACACCTAAATGCCAATATAGTCCTTCTATTTAAGATTCGTTCTATTGTGTGTGACCCTCTAGGATTATACTAAGTTGGCAATGGGTTCAAACATGAAACCATAAGATATGATTAGGTTCTAGCAAACCGTCATACCTACCCAAATAGTATAACTAGTACAAGTTCGCATTCCTCTTAGAA
>JAOWBW010001664.1:170245-210308 GCA_026119855.1 Campanula takesimana | reverse complement strand
AAACGGCATAACCAAGAACTCATAATGACCATAACGAGTGCGAAAAGCAGTCTTCGGAATATCCTCCGATCGAACCTTCAACTGATGGTACCCACTCCTCAAATCAGGCTTGGAAAACACAACGGACCCTTGAAGCTGATCAAATAAATCATCGATGTGCGGTAGAGGATACTTGTTCTTCACCGTAACCTGATTCAACTTCCGGTAATCTATACACAATCTTAACGAACCATCTTTCTTTCGCACGAACAAGACCGGTGCTCCCCACGGGGAAACACTAGGGCGGATAAACCCTCGATCAAGCAACTCTTGCAACTGAACCTTTAACTCTTTCAACTCTGCGGGAGCCAACCTATACGGTGCTTTCGAAATTGGAGCCGTACCCGGCAAAAGGTCTATACAAAACTCAATCTCACGATCGGGAGGCATCTCATACTCGGAAGAGAAAACATCGGGAAATTCCCGGACTACCCGAACACTATCAAAACTAGGGGATTCTTTCCTAGTATCAAGAACACTAGCCAAATACCCCTCACAACCACTAAGCAATAATTTTCTCGCTTTCATAAAGAAATTAAGCGAACCTTTCTACTCAGAGGCTAGCCTCAACACAAATTTAGGCACATCGGGAATAGAAAAAGTAACAGTTTTCTTACGGCAATCAACAGAAGCATGAAACTTGCTCAACCAATCCATACCCAATATGACATCAAAGTCTTGGATAGGAAGAACCACCAAATCCGCACAAAGGACTCGACACAAATAACCACGTCACAAGCACGAAAGACTCGATCAGAAATCAAGCATTCTCCTATAGGGGTCGACACCTCTAGCAGGTACGGTAAAGACTCGAATGCAGCATTTAACATGGAAGCAAATTGCACAGAAATGTATGAATGAGATGATCCTGGATCTACTAACGCTCGTGCGCTCACATTAGACACAGAAATAATACCTCCAATAACGGATGGATCATCGGTATCTTGTTGTTGATTCATGGCATAAACCTTCCCTTGAACTTTGGGCTTCCCGGTGGCATCCCTTTTCTGACCCTAATTAATACCAACTCCTGACCCGGATGCTTGTCCCTTGCCTCTAGTACAATCTCTTGCGAAATGCCCCATTTGACCACAATTGGTACACCTTCCCTGCTTCTTCCAACAACGGTCTTCAGAATGACCTTCCTTTTGACAATACGAACAAAGCCTCCTAATTTGGCTCCTTTGGTTCCCGGAAGTGGTACCCGGGTTCCTTGGGATCGGTTGTCCTCGGGACTGAGATTGTCCCCCAAAGTTACCTCGATTATCAATCCTTGGTTGTGACCTGCTCTGCGCTCCTTGCTTACTCGGGTTAGCTACCTCGGTCTTCCTCTTATGTTCCCCAATATCTTGCTCTATCAAATAGGCTCGGTCCACCGCATCTTGGAATGTCACAATCCGTTGAGCAATAAGTTGAGTGCGGATGGAGGTCTTCAATCCCCGAATGAATCTCATAGCTTTTTGTTCCTTGGTCCTCACCAAATAGTCGCAATACTGGGCTAATTCTATGAACTTAGCCGAGTATTGTGCTATAGACAACACACCTTGCTCCCCAGGTTGAGTAGCTCGATCTCCTTTCGGTTTTGATCAACAACCGGAATGAAATGCTCCTTGAATTTACGCATAAACAACTCCCACGCATACACCGTGTGAGTATCGTCCCAACTAGCTTTAACACCTTTCCACCAATGCTCGGCGGCTCCCACAAGCTTGTAAGCCGCGAACCGGACCTTGTCCTCATCCGAACACCCAAATACATCATAAATCTTCTCCATCGACTCAATCCACAACTTAGCTTTCCTTACATCGGGTTCCCCATTGAATTCAACCGGTTTCAGTTTCAAGAATTGCTCCAAACCATAGCGGGGTGGTGCTTGTTCTACTCTCGGACCTTGATCATGTATGGCCTTCATGGCCGCCTCGAACATGCCTTGGAACATGGCACGGGCTTCTTCCCTTGTATCATTCTGATTTGCATTACCGGTACTACCTTCACCACTCCTACGAACCATTGTAAACAAGTACCTGCATAAAACATCAACCGTTAATCACTCCGCACACTACTACCCACCTAGGTCATACTAATCCACCTAGAATTATACTTAGAGCTAATGCCATAGCTCTGATACCAACTGTCGCGACCCCGGACCCCGCGGGCCCGAGACCGCGATCTTGACGTCGACTTAAAACCAAAACTATGAAATACCGAAGTTAAAAATTTCATTTGATACCAAAAGGTGATGATCCAAAGTTTTACAAAACCAAGTTTGATAAAAACCAATTACCACTATCATAAACTTCCACAAGTTTATGCCCAACAAAATATAATTATACAATTCTTAGTGACGTCATTGTTTGGTACCACTACCCCAAAATGGTTACACATTTACATAATGTAAACCAACCTATATCAACCTTCCCCAAAAGAATGGATCCACACTCGACGTCCTCTTTCTCGTGATCAGCGAGACTAATCCTTAGCACCTAGGGGGGGGGTTAAGGAAAAACAAAGATAAAAGAGAAGGGGGTGAGATAAATCTCAATAAGTTACTAATGCAACTACATGACATGCTATGATGCAATATACTATAAGCAATAATAAATATCACATAGCACATAGCATTTATCACATAACAGATAGCAGCGGAAATAAACACATAACAAAGGATATAGCCAAGGTTTTCCAAACTGGTACATCCAAATAAAGGATCGCTGCGCAGCTTCAATAATCAACAAATCATCATCTTCATAATAGCATGAAAGCCGAAGAGAAAACCCCGGTACCGGAACCAATAACCAAATGAAGTGTCACAAGGGACGGGAGACATGCCACAAAGTCATGCTCCAAGTAAAGCTAAAATGCACACAAAGGAGCTAGCTCTTCTCACATCCAAGGCCAATCTGGAGGAGGGTAATAATTGGGCAAAACAATGGTCAACATCATAATGGACTTGGCTTGTGCCATCATAATATTTCGCATCGCCGAAACACACACAAATGCCAGCTGGGCTTCCAAATAAATGCTAAGTAATGAATACTAGCTTAATTAAACAACTTAAGGTTCCAAAGTAGGGAACCATACCAAGTAGTCACCAAGAAAGTGAAATGTACCAATCACGCACAATTAAAGTGTTCTAACAATCACAATTAACACTTAATTAATTTCTAACACAACTTAATCACAAAGGACCCAATTCTATCACTAGAGTGTACTACAATGTTCACTAAGGTCAACTAGAAGGACACCCAAGATTTGGATCAAAACGCATTCTTCAATCACCCAATTTTAACAAATGTACACTTTCAGAGGACTGTGCGGCCGCCCAAACGGGACTGTGCGGTCGCCCAAAAAGGCCCTCAACCAAGAACAAAAGCTTTCAGAAAGTTGCGCGATCGCCCATACGATTTTGGGCGGTCGCCCAATATTCTGGAATTTCCAGAAATCGGGAAGAACAACATGGGTTCTTCCATTTTTAACCCAAAACACATTCCCACCAAAAATCCAACATTCCAACTAGTTTACTAATTTACCAACACAACTAATAAGTCTAAAAAGACTCATACAACAACATTTAACAACCAAGATCAAGAATCAAACCCAACATCCAAGATTTCACCATTTTTTATCAAAACCCAAAATAAATTCCCAATAAATTCCAAACTCAATCAAGCTTCAAATATAACACATCAAACATCATATAAACGTGATATGAACATTTTAGCATCAAAATGGGGGAAAAGTAACTTACTTGAATTTTCTCAAAGTTGACGGAATTCAATTCTTTTTGTTTCTACGCGATCCTAACGACGATCTAAACACATTTCACGTTTTAAGAAATGAGAAATAACTAGAAGAAGATGAAGGAAATGAAGAGAGAAGTAAAGGAAGAAAACTTACCCAAAACTTAGAGAGAGTGAGAGAGTTTGCTGGAGAGAGGGATGGAGAGAGAGTGAGGGAGAAGGTGAGGGAGGTGAGGGGAATAGGGAGGGAGTAGGGGAATTATTTTAAAAAGTTACATCTAGGCCCCTCCCCTTCTACTAACACAATGCCACACTCCCTACTAACAATTAAGACCCAACAAAACCACACTAACCCAAATGACCCAAATAAAATGCTAGGCATAAATATTATAACACATAAAATGCACACATAATTATTTAAATAAATAATAATTTAAATAAATAAACAAGCAAATAAATAAATAATTATTATTTATTACTAATAAAATAGAGCCTAGATTTCGGGTCGTGACAGCATTTATCTATCAGATAAATATTTGGATTGGCTCCTCAAGGAACTTTGTCCTAATGTCGAGGGTATTAATGAGATTCGTCGTCCTTTGTTGGGGGACCGATTCGAGCCTAGCTTGAGTTTGAGGAAAAAGGAAGCTAAGGAGGATCCTTCTAATGTCAGCGTAGACGCTACCCAAGACTTTCTTGATAGTGACTTTTACAAGAAAAGAGCGAATGGTCTTTCCGGTAAATTGCAAGCTCTGGATAGGCCTCACGTATTCGCGAGATTGACTCTCTCAGTGTTCAGAAGACTTGATGTTCCTCCTGGTTTCGAGATACCTTGGTATAAGAGGAAGAGAGATGACAAGACGGATCGTGGTCAAGCCCCTACTAAGTCAAGGAAGAAGTAGATTTTTGGGAGTATCGAGAGATTGCTTAGATAGACCAATGTTTTGATTTTTAGTGTCTCGTTTATTTTTCTTTTGAAAGTTGGTAGTTCATGTTGGGAATTTTCGTATTGTTTTTTTTTTTGAAATGCATTCAATTAATAAAAGAACAAGATTTTGATTTTGATTTATTGAATAGACCGGACCAAAAGGCTGTATACGTTTTCCTTTTACATCAATTAAATAAGGACCTCAGGTCATCGTAGTTCTTGTTCAAGAAAGAGAAAATGTATTCGTTGTTGCTTGTTGTTTGTCTCGTACGAGACAAGGTGTCTCGCACAAGATCCGTCCCGAAGTTTTTTTTTTTTTTTTTTTTTTTTATATGCACACCCTGGTTTTTGCCTAGACCGCCCTTTCAGGTTTTCAATCTAGCGGGCTTCTTTTCTCGTGTTTTTTTTTTAACTAGGGGACGGAGCTATGTGTAGTACTTCTTCAGCTTGTCCATGTTGACGGGCTTCGGCAGTTGATCTCCATCTAGGTCTACGAGTTGCACCGCTCCTCCAGAGAAGATCTTCTTGACTATGTAAGGACCTATCAATCTTGGTCCCCATTTTCCCATGGGGTTGAATGGTCCAGGACGATGTTCGCGTAGGACAAGGTCCCCTTCTTTGATGTTTCTGGATTTGACTTTCTTGTTGAATGCTCGGGCCATCCTTCGTTGATATGCTTGGATATGCTCGGCGGCTCGAAGTCGTCGCTCATCTAGCAGGGCTAGTTGTTCGTAACGGTTGTTCAACCATGTGACTTCACTTACTTGGTTTTCTAGGAGAACCCTTAGCGACGGTACTTCTAGTTCGATTGGTAACACTGCTTCCATCCCATAGGCTAGGGCGTATGGAGTTTCACTGGTGGCGGTACGGATTGAGGTACGGTAGCCCCAGAGTGCAAAAGGTAGTTTCTCAGGCCAGTTTCTGCCAGTCTTAGCCATTTTTCTGATGATGGTCTCTATGGTTTTGTTAGCAGCTTTGACTGCTCCATTGGTTTCTGGTCGGTACAGTGATGACTGATGTCTTTCTATCTTGTACTCTGCGAGTAGTTGGTCTCATTCTTTCTCAAGTGTGTGCCATTGTCGGATATCATCTCATGAGGTACCCCATATCGGCATATGATGTTGGTCTAAATGAACTCAGCCACCTTCTTGGCATTTAAGACTTTGTAGGATTGAGATTCGATCCATTTGGTGAAGTAGTCTATGGCGACCAATATGAATGAGTGTCCATTGTGACTGTTGGGTTTCCTCATAACATGCGCAGCGGAATTAAAGCATTTAAATTTTCATGAAACCCAAAGCCCATAGATCCATTCATATGATTAAATCAAATACGCATAATGAATACTAGAATACTAACCCTTGATGCCTTTGATTATGCAACCTTGAATCTTGGTGGAGACTTAAAACTTGATCACGAACAACAGCAGGAACACGAACTTTGAAGATGATAAGTTTCACCCTCTATTGGTATCCACACCACGAACGAATATCAAGTAGCTTCTTGATCTTGGTTGCTAGACCAAATTGTGAAACACGCTTTCACAATGTATTTAGAACTATATGGAATTTATTTGTGATGTTCTTGTTCTTTACTCAAGAGATTTTAGAACAAGAAAATAACCCTTCAAACTCTTTGGAGGCTCTCACAAAGCTATATACTGATTAGGGCAACTAGTGGGGTTTTTTATACTTGTTTCACCTATTCCAAATAGGTAACAAGTGACCAAACCCGCAAGAAAACGGAACAGGAAAATCCCAGGCTGAACCCGACTAGGTCCGCCTGGGTATAACAAGTGGTACGGCCGGATCCGAACATGGTCCGACCGGGTCTTATCAATGGTCCGGCCGGGTCCTTGCATAGGTCCGCCCGGACCCATCCCTTTTCCACTTTTCTCCTCTAAATTCCTAAAATCCCTTAAAGGTCCTTCGACCCAAATTCCAATTAAGTCCTTTATGATTCGTTCTATTTATGTGTGACCCTATAGGATTACACTAACTTGGCAATAGGCTTAAACATAAACCCATAAGATATGATTAGGTTCTAGCAAACCGTCATACCTACCCAAATAGTGTAACTATATACAAGTTCGTATTCCTCATAGAACATGTCACAATCCCTTTGTCCATGATGTCATTGAACACAAGTCATGGTCATCAAGTCAACTTGTATTTGTTCAATAATTTCTCAATCCTGAATATGTTGATAATCTAAATGACATTGGTCCAATCAATTCACTTGAGTTTGGCCAAACATTTCATCAACATCATTCTACGAGTGGCCCAAGCTTGACATTTCTCCGAAGAGGGACCAATCCACTTAGCTTATTATTATTCCCTACGTGAATCTGATTATGCCAATCATACCCTTTATAACCACCTGGTTAAAGGTAGCGTCTGAATATGCAAACATAATGTTCATCAAGCGGAAGACTATAATAACTTCATGTCTAAGGATTCAAATGGCATAACTAATATGAGATCTATATATGACATTGACCATGACATAAATCTCATACAGCGGGTCATGTCCAGTACCTTGTTCCCAACAAGTACCTATTAGTCTAACATGATCATCCCATGATCATTTAGACTTATACTAGTGCTTCACAAGTACTAGGGACGGAGATTATTATAAGTAAACATGAACAACAATAATAATCAAACATCTCTTTATTAATATGAATAGAATGATAACATATATAATGTTTAAATAAACGTGCCTAGGGAACCAACACTAACAATCTCCCACTTACCCTAGGCCCAATCTCTTGACAATGGAAACAAATTGCATCCTTTTGTGCATCAGGTTTTGCATCTATAGCCTTGGCAACTTTTGCCTTGCTAATCTTGGGTTTGGCAACCTTTGCCTTACCATTTCCTTTGGAACATGGCCCCTTTCCATCATGAACCATGAGTACTGGAGAACCTTTCTCCACTATCTTCATCTCCGCAGTTTTCAGCATGTTATGCAACACGGAGAGATTCTTATCCATTCCATGCATGTTATAGTTCATCACAAAGTGATTATAACTTTTAGGCAATGAATTAAGAATGAGATCCCTGGCTAGCTCCAATGAAATCGGATAGCCAAGTTTCTCAAGATGCTCCACGTAGCCTTTCATTTTAAGCATGTGAGGTCCCACTTGTTGCCCTTCACTCATTTTGCAAGAAGTGAATGCAACAATGATTTTATACCTCTCTTGCCTAGCTTGCTCTTGAAACATGTCTCTCAACTCCACTCCTATCTCATAGGCTTCCAAATGTTCCAAACTTTGTTGGAGTTTTGAGCACATAGTCGCGAGCATGAGACAACTCACATCTCTAGAATCATTACAATGTTTCTTGTGATTGTCTATTTCTGCCCTAGCGGCATTGGCTTCGGGTTCATTAGGAATAGGCCCATCGAGAATGTACAACTTGTCTTCTTGCCTTAGAACTATTCTTAGGCTTCGGATCCAATCCATGAAGTTTGTACCATTCTTTTGAAGCTTATCCTTTTCAAGGATCGATCGCAGCGAAATTGATTGAGTGTTGGTTGTCATTATCTATAATTATGCAAAATTTCCAAAATTTTATAAGTAGGAATTTCATTAAAGAGATAAATAATGTATTTTTCCAAAAAATACTCCCACTAAATTATATAACCTTCATATACAACATATGTATAATATAATTTAAATGGGCTAAGATCCAACTTTAATTTAATTTCAAGTCCACTTTGGCGTGACCGCTCAAAGTCAAATTAATTAGGTAGACAAACTTGTCAATCATATCCCATATGATTCTTAGATCCTTTTCTGAAATTCTTAAGAAATCCAATTTTAAAAGCATATTTAATCTCATCTTTGCCTTAGGCTCAAAACTGTTTTGACGCCTAATTAAGTCCAACCATTTTAAACGCATAGGAAACTCTTATTCACTCATCTTGTTCATACATGAATAAAATTAATGCACCTCTCTTTGGCGAGCCCACACAAAATTACCCATGTACTTACAAGTATTTTAATCATGGTATGGCAAAAGGAATTAAAATTTCAAAGAAGGTTCATCACCATATAGCATGCAACACATTTATGAGCACATAAGATAAACATGTTGAGCATCAAGTTTAGTCACTAAATTAATCTCCATTAATTTAAGCATAATATTTATGTGTCATTAGTTTCTCTATAATTATGAGGATGAGACTATTTGAACTTTGGTTATCATCTCCAAATCAAGACAACAAGAAGTGCGGCCGAACTAAGCCATAGGCAACCAAAATTCCGCACTAATTCAAGAAACCAAGAAAGTAGTCCATGTGGCCGAAACTAAGCAATAGATGGTCTCGATGAACGTAGACCAATTGCATTCACAATTCCAAATGAATCTCCAATCTTGAATCAAGAACTTTGTTTCTCAATTTTAGCAATTATGAACTCTTCATAATTCTAATTTCGTTTTATCTTTGAATCTTTGATTGCGATCAATTTTGGGAAACACAGTCTCGAGAACGTAGGCTAGCCATCCAAACCTTGATCAAATCTTAGAATTCACAAGACTAAAACAAATAGAAAATTTAAACCCCAAGATCCAAATCAAACCCTAGAATAAGCCCCCAACTGAAACCCTAGGTCTGGCCGGGTCTCTGCATGGGTCCGGTCGGACCCTCTGAAAATTCTGAAAAATTTTAAAGTTCCAAATTTTATCTCAAAATTTTTTTTCCTTGATTCAATTAGGATTTGGTGTTATTGGTGATCCAATCACCATGATCATCAAACTTTGAATAAACAATTTATTCATGAATCCCTAGATTATCAAAACTTTGATCCAATCAAAAATTGATAACCCAAACAATTTTAAATCCACCATAATTTTATTGCGATTGAATAGTGCGATTAAAGTTTACAAAACAATAAATAACATAAAACACATAGAGCACATAAACATCATAATTCCAATATTCAAATCATGCTAGGAATATAAACAATTTATATACACACAACACGATTATGTATTGAAATAATCAACATCAACAGGGCTCTGATACCACTGTTGGGTTTCCTCATAACATGCGCAGCGGAATTAAATCATTTAAATTTTCATGAAACCCAAAACCCATAGATCCATTCATATGATTAAATCAAATACGCATATTAAATACTAGAATACCAACCCTTGATGCCTTTGATTATGCAACCTTGAATCTTGGTGGAGACTTGAAACTTGATCACGAACAACAGCAGGAACACGAACTTTGAAGATGATAAGTTTCACCCTCTATTGGTATCCACACCACGAACGAATATAAAGTAGCTTCTTGATCTTGATTGTTAGACCAAATTGTGAAACATGCTTTCACAGTGTATTTAGAACTATATGGAATTTATTTGTGATGTTCTTGTTCTTCACTCAAGAGATCTTAGAAAAAGAATATAACCCTTCAAACTCTTTGGAGGCTCTCACAAAGCTATATGCTGATTAGGGAAACTAGAGGGGTTTTTTATACTTGTTTCACCTATTCCAAATAGGTAACAAGTGACCAAACCCGCAAGAAAACGGAATAGGAAAATCCCAGGCCGAAACCGACTAGGTCCGCCCGGGTATAACAAGTGGTACGGCCGGATCCAAACATGGTCCGACCGGGTCTTATCAATGGTCCGCCCGGGTCCTATGCATGGTCCGCCCGGGTCCTTGCATAGGTCCACCCGGACCCATCGCTTTTCCACTTTTCTCCTCTAAATTCCTAAAATCCCTTAAAGGTCTTTCAACCTAAATTCTAATTAAGTCCTTTATGATTCGTTCTATTTGTGTGTGACCCTATAGGATTACACTAAGTTGGCAATGTGCTTAAACATAAACCCATAAGATATGATTAGGTTCTAGCAAACCGTCATACCTACCCAAATAGTGTAACTATATACAAGTTCGTATTCCTCATAGAACATGTCACAATCCTTTTATCCACGATGTCATTGAACATAAGTCATGATCATCAAGTCAACTTGTATTTGTTCAATACTTTCTCGATCCCGAATATGTTGATAATCCAAATGACATTGATCCAATCAATTCCCTTGAGTTTGGCCAAACATTTCATCAACATCATTCTACGAGGGGCCCAAGCTTGCCATTTCTCCGAAGAGGGATAAATCCACTTAGCTTATTATTCTTCCCTACGTGAATCTGATTATGCCAATCATACCCTTTATAACCACCTGGTTAAAGGCAGAGTTTGAATATGTCAAACATAATGTTCATCAAGTGGAAGACTATAATAACTTCATGTCTAAGGATTCAAATGGCATAACTAATATGAGATCTATATATGATATTGACCATGACATAAATCTCATACAGCGGGTCATGTCCAGTACGTTGTTCCCAACAAGTACCCATAAGTCTAACATGATCATCCCATGATCATTTAGACTTATACTAGTACTTTACAAGTATTAGGGACGGAGATTATTATAAGTAAACATTAACAACAATAATAATCAAACATCTCTTATTAATATGAATAGAATGATAACATACATAACGTTTAAATAAACATGCCTAGGGCACCAACACTAACAGTGACCTATCGGTGAGACTTTGCCAATGAAATCTATTCACCATGTAGAGAATGGCCAAGGGGATGTCATGGGGTATAACACGGACGGTGGTGCGTGTTGTAAGTTAGCATGTATCTGACACTTGTGGCATTTCTTAACCATGTCGGCGCAGTCGGCTTCCATTGTAGCCCAATAGTATCCTAGTCGGATAACTTTCTTTGCTAGTATGTTGCAATTCATGTGGGTTCTACAAACTCCTTGATGGACTTGGTCCATGATTTCTATGGCTTCGTGCTCATCAGCACAGAGTAGACACTGTTTGTGATATCATATCCCGCGAGCATGAAGTACCACTTAGCTATTCTAGAGGATACATGCGATTTCTCGAAGATGTACTTTATCAGTTTCATTCGGGTGATCAGTTGTATGGGAAATGCTTCCATGTATGGTTTGAGTCTCTCAGCTACCCATACCAGTGCAGTACACAATTTTTCTAGGGCAGAGTAGTTCAATACAACCCCTTGAAAGCGACGGCTGACAAAGTAGATGGCGTTCTCTTTCCTCGAGTCGGGTTACTCTTGTGCTAGCATAGCCCCTAGTGCAGTGTCATTGACTGTAAGGTACAGAATCAACGGTTTTTCTCTATGCAGTGGGACCAATACAGGAGGATTAATCAAGTATTCTTTGACCTTTTCGAAGGCTTCTTGGAACTCTTCGGTCCATTCTAAGGATACATTCTTCTTGACGAGTTTGAAAATGGGTTCGCACATTGTTGTGAGTTGATTGATGAAACGACTAATGTATTAAAGGCGACCCATGAATCCCTTTACTTCTCTCTGCATCTTAGGTGTAGGCATGTCAATGATGGCTTTAATCTTAGTGGGGTCAACTTCTATACCACGCTCGGTGACCATGTACCCAAGGACTTTTCCTTTCACTACCCCAAATGTGCATTCGACCGGATTAAGCCTCATCTTATGGTGTCTTAACCTTTCGAAGAATTTTCTAAGGTCAACAAAGTGATGTCCATCCGAACCATTCGAGTGTATGATCATTTCATCGACGTACACCTCTATTTCTTTATGTATCATATCGTGGAATAGCGTAGTCACTGCTCTCTGGTAACTGGCTTCGGCATTCTTGAGTCCAAATGGCATGACTGTATAGCAGAACGTCCCTCACGGTGTGGTAAACGCTGTCTTGTGTTGATCCTCTTCAGCCATAAGGATTTGATTGTACCCAGTGAATCCGTCTACGAATGAACGGACCTCGTACTTTGTGGTATTGTCGACAAGCATGTCTATGTTGGGAAGAGGAAAGTCATCCTTTGGAGATGCTCTATTGAGGTCACGGAAGTCTACGCAGACACGGACCTTTCTATTTGCTTTGGAAACTTACACAGTGTTAGCCAACCAGGTTGGATACTCTATCACTTTGATAAACCCGGCACTCAAGAGTTTCTCTATCTCTTGTTTGACTTGTACCAACCACTCGGGTTTAATTCCGTGGAGTTTCTGTTTGACTGGCTTCGAATTGGGAAGCAGCGGTATCTTATGTTCAACAATCGAATCGGATAGCCCCGGCATATCTTTGTAGGACCATGTGAACACATCTACGAATTCTCCGAGAAGCGCTCTGAGGGATTTTCGGTCTTCCCCCTTGAAGAAACTGCCAATCTTGGTCTCTTTCGGATCATCGTCCGTCCCCAAATTAACTATTTGCATTTCTTCGGCATCAATAGGACCATTTATGCCACGATAACCTACTTGCTTATTAATTTCTTTTAAGATTTGTTCGTTTTCTTGATATATCTCGTCATATGACTCATTATTATCTAATTCGTTAGAGTTATTAGTTAATTCATCATTCATAACGTTTGCAATCTCAGGATACTTGAAAAGATCTAAGTTTTCATTAAGAAAGTAAGGGAATACACGTTCCGCGATGGCATCCAAGTCCACTTTGGTTAGCTCATTAGTAGCGGTATCTGATTCTAAGGTAAGAGTTATAAGTTTTCTCTTCCTATGGGGATGGGGAGCGCATCCTAGTTCTTTGATCAGGAAGTCTTCACTTGATATGGGTCCCCCAGTCGTGTACCAATTCTTGATAGGCTCGTCACATTTCTTGATGAGCTTGGTATAGTCTTGGTTTGGAGTGTCCCCCTCGTCTATTGCATTGACTTGAGTGTCTTCTAGCTTGCAAAGGTTGAGAAACTGGAGTAGTAGGTCTTCTCCCAACACAAAGTCCCATTCACTGAATATTTCGGCCTTGGCACCCTCTAATTCTCGAGGTAGCCACGAGAATTGTATCGGTTCTATTTCAAGTGAGTATGGATCAAAGTCATTGAAGATTTTAAAGCCCGGTTATTGCTTCCCCCTATGGTCGGTCCATGGTTCAGGGATCATGAAGTATGGCAAGTTTTCCCCCTCGCGTACAAAGTACCCGTTCAGTGTTTTTCGATAGGGTGGTGCAATTGGCACTATGTATGAAGTCCAATCCCTTTCTTCCTTAGGGATGTTTTTTGAGTGGTGACTCATATCCTACGGGCGGATATAGAATGACGGGTGGTGGTTCTTTGATTCCTTGCAAGTCTTTGCCAAGTCCAAAGCTGGGGAAGTATCCTTCTTTTAGCATCATGTTGAGTGCGGGGCGTGTTCCATAAAATGGAATTGCCTTTGAATAGTCATTCTCATTGCGTACTTCTATCGTTTCTTCGTTAGTTTGCTTTTGGATTTTAAAGGACAAAAGTGTAGAAAAAATAATATTGACTATTACTTAAGAAATCAAAATGGATAGGAGGGCATACTCTCACCCACAATGCTACTTAGGTGAGTAGGATCCCTTTTTATTCGTACTAAAAAAGGAAAAGAAACAACTACGACTATGAAGTTCTTTGCTAAAATGTCAAAAAAGTGGAAAAGAGAAGTAGAGTCTTTCTTTGTCTTCTAGTTTTTCCATGTGATGATGCCTCGATCAATAAGGTCTTGGACCTTTTCTCTCAAGTTTGAGCATTTATCGATGTGATGACCAGGCCATTGATGATAGTAACAGTACATATGCAAAGCTCTTCCGGCTCCTTCGTACTTGGGTTTGTACCCTTTCATTGGTGTAAGTTTGCCATCCTTTTGTAAGTTTTGGAACAAGGTTCCAAGTCGAATTTGACTCGAATATGTATAAGCCCTTGGGGGTTTAGGTTGAAGGCATTCAATGATACCTTGGTAATGATCCCTCATAACATCGAAATGATGGCGCTGTTCTTCCTCCATTTGGCACTTAAGGTCATAGTAGAGTAACTCGATGCAATGGCTTACTTCTTCATTGATGACTTCATCTTTGCTAATTTCCAAATCTTGGGATCTCTTCACCGCGGCATCATACCATATCTTCATTTGGTCGTATTCTCTTTGCAACATTTCAAATTTGCTACCTTCGACCATTTCTTCAATTGTGGCCCAATCTTTCTCACTTTGTTCATTGCATCGTTTGACTTGGTCATCAACGCCTTGGCTACGGGCAAAACGTGAAGCATGATCAAGCCCCATGTAATGAAATTCTTGTGTAATATTGATTTCTGGGACTTCACCATCGGACAAACCTTCTCTCCATCCTCCAGTGGCTTCAATCTTGAAGCGAAGGTTTTGGGAGACCTTTCGGAGAGACATTTCTTCACGGGCAGACATTGTGTTGGGAGATTGGAGCTACCTTGCTGATTCAGACGGACCTATGGTTCAGAAATCGTGTCAAATCCAGGCTGGGGTCCCAACAAGTCAGTTTTTATGAGCTTTAAGTTGACCACACGGGAAGAATCACATACAGAGGGAGGATGTCTCGTATGAGATATAGATGTCTCGTACGAGGCATCCAGCCTAACAGTCAGAATAACATATTTTAATCCTATTTTTTTGGTCGGACGGAAATTAATCCATTTTGAGAGTTACTACCTAGTTCATCCTGGAACAGTGGATTCTGTCACCCTAGAATATGAGCCCCTTGTTTTTCACATGTATTTCACTCTCCCAAACGGACAATTTGGTCAAAGGTCCCATATTCTCATCGGAATCCACCATTCAATTTAGCCAAACCTAAGTAATTCCGTAATTGTTTTGCACTTTGTTAAACAATGCCTTTATGCAATCAAACCTTATGAATTCTTGTTAAGGGACAACCGAAAGAGACTTTGTCAAACATAGGATATTGACGGCAAAAGAGACTAGACTCGAATCCTCGTAGAAAATTTCTCAATTTTTCCATCGCAATCCCTTGTCCAACAATTTTTACCGAATGGACATTCGTCAAGAATTCATGAAGGGAGGATTATAGATTGTAGTAAAAGCGTTATCTTAGGCAAAGATTATAACAATCCAAAGAATCGAACCGACCGGTCTCAAGGAATGTCCTATTGACTATTATGTATGCATGAGGTTGATGCAGGGCTTACGGCTAAGGCTCCTCATGGGCACGATCGCAGGAGCGTGGCATGGAGTGGGTATGAAAGGCCTTGTTTAACTAAATGAACAGATTAATTAAAACTTGGACAGCTAACTGTTTGAGGTTAGCTGTTGAGGGATAAATAAATACTCCCTCCGTCTCAAAATAGATGTCGTTTTGGGAGTTAATTTTTGTCTCAAAATACTTGTCGTTTTACTATTTTCAATGCTATTTTGTTGTTGTATACCAACTCTACCCTTATTAATGATAGTGGACTATCTCCTACACAAGCATTTAATTGTCTAGTTGAGACTTTTTCACATACATTAATTGCATTTATTAATATGAGAGAAGTGGTTGAAACGACATCTATTTTGAGACGGAGGGAGTAAAAGAAATGTGCAGCGGAATATAAATGAATGAATAAATAAAAGGACAAGGTGTATGTGTGTGTTAGTGTAGAGACAAGAGTGTACACAGTATTTTAAAGTGGTTCAGAAGCAAAACCCTTCTCTTACATCCACCCCCACTGTTGGAACAGTGAGATCAATCCACTATAATATTCTCTTCAATAAGAGTTACAAGAATTGATAAGGCCAGTTCCTTTGAACCCCATCTACTTAATTGATACTTCAATTAAGGTTGCTTCTTTCAAAGCGAGAAAAAAAAAATAAAAATAATCACAAGTGTGTTTACAAAAGAGAATAGCTTGACTATTAGCTGGATGTAAGTGGGTTGTAACTGGGTGCAAAGAGGCACAATATTTGTAGGGGTATATGCAAATATTTAAGACTGCAGAGTGAGAATGCAGTGAGGCTACAAAGGATTGTAAGGGTGTAAAAAGGGTGTAGAGGGTCTAAGGGGTCACTTGACAATATGCCAGTATATTCCTTTATATAAGGGAGGGGATAGAGCCGTTGGGGGACAAGGGTACAGTAGTAGCCGTTTGGGGAACAAAGGTACAGAGAAGTAATGGTTCCCTTTGACTTTGACTGAATATTTGTTGTTCCTCTGTATACAGGTTATCAAGGGAAGGGAAGGTGTATTCACACTTGAACAAGATTCAATATGAGTTATTCCAATGATTGGTAATATTGGAATAATCATTCTTCAAGGGTCTGATGACGTGGAGATAGCTGTTAAAGAAGACTAGTCTTAGCTGTTGAGACAGGGGAGCTTAGCTGTTGGGCTTGCAGGTCCTTAGCTGTTGAAGCTTGTTTGTATTTATCATTTTGATAATTCATTTGAGGTAGAAGGGGTTTGTAATAGGTAGTTCTTCAGTTTGTTGGATGTATAGATGATAGGTGGATCATGTACTGTCTTGACTGTTGGCTTGAATGTAAACAGAGCAGTTTAGCTGTTGAGCTTTGTATTGGGCTGTCTGTGCTCAGGTCTTTTGTATACATCATATAATCAATTGGGTTTGATTATTTATTTATCAAAACATATTTACTATGATTAATTGTGAGTTAAATATAGTGAGGTACTAACAATTTCCCCCTTTTTGGTAAATAAATAAAGGTTTTAATTATGTACCTGCACGAAAAAAATGCTAAGGGAATAGAAAACCAATGAAGAGAAATTCTTCTTGATAATATTTCTTGTCAAACACACTGTTAAAACACATTAAAACGTACTAAAGAAAATAATTGACAAATAAAGGATGTTCTGAACGGCTATTCAAAACTAAGAAAACAAACCAACTGATTTTAATCCTAGCTAGGCATTTTTGCTTCTCTCCACTGCTTTTAGCTCTTGAAGGAGTGCAGCTCTTCTCACTGGTTCATTTCTTCTGTATAACCATTCATTGTTCCAGTCAAGACCCATCATGTTGTTGTACTGGAAATATTGGTCTTGTTTGGCTAGCAACTGATCTTTAGTGAGAGCTGGTTGATTGTAGAGAAGCCTTGGACCAATCCAAGCTTGCAATTGATGAGGAGACATGGTTTCTTCTGACAGAGAGACCCCCATAGGATAGTCATTGTAAACAGATGCATGCCTTTTATTGGTGAATTTTGGAGGAAGGCTGGATGGAGGAGCTTGGAAAAGTGAGTGCAGGGATGTTTGAGATGGTCTAGGAGGAATGGGTTGGCTGCTGGGAGGAGGAGGAAGGAAAGGATTGTCACCTCTTTGAATTAAGAATTCAGATATGTTGTCAAGCTTTTTGAGAAGGGAGTTTTTGAGTTTTCTTATGAGGGTTGCTGAAAATTGGTTGAAGATAGTAAAGGTGAGGTGATATTGAGGGGTGAATTTGAAAGGATCAAAGTTTGAGGGTAGGTTATCAAGCTTTGATCTGGAATTTTTATGTAATGCAGGAGGAGGTGGAGGAAGGTGATGAGGATAAACATCAGAGATGGGAAAAAGATTTTTGACAATTAACCCAATTATGCAGCTCTTCTCTGATGACAGAGTCCAAAAGATGGACTGAGCATATTGAATGCACAGAGCATACACAAGGGAAGAAGGAGTGTAGAGGCATTTCTGAAGATTATTAGAAATGAGATGGGAGAAGACAAGTTCCCATTCAGCAAGGTTTGAAAAATTAAGGGGATTGGGTAGCTTTGGAGCAGAGAAGAGGAAGCAATATTGAGTGGTGATTATGAACTTCTTCCACTCTTCATAAGCATAAAAGAGTTGGCCCCCAATGTTCCTTGCATGAACACTCATATAGGTTTTGGTCATTTCCCAAGGATTGGGGAGATTGTGAGGGTTAAGAAGAGGAGGGAGAATGGGAATAGACTTAAGCTTATTGAAAGCTTTTGGAACTGAAGGGATAGAAAAATCAATGTCACAATCAAGAGCCCAGAAGCTAGGAGTAGGCATGGAAGTGTCAATGTCAATTTGAGACTGAGGAGTGGATTTAGAAGGAGGGATAGCTGTTGAGACAGGCTGGGGAGTAGAGGATCTACCTTGACCTTGAGATTGCCTAGCATCTCTAATCCTCATAAAATCAAAAGCTTTGACAGCCTCATCTAGAGAGAATTTGGAGGATAGCTGTTCAAAAAGAGAGGTTCTTTCTTCCTCAGAAAGATTTGAAACAGATTTGTCCTTTATAACCTCAATGAGGTTTGGGTTAAGAATTGGAAGAACAGAGGAGTGAACAGGAAATCTTGTAGGGAGAGGAATATGAGTAGGAGGTGAGGGAGGAGGAACAGAGGGAGTTTGAATCTCAGCTGTTGGGGAAGTTACATGAACTGGAGAGTTCCCCCTTGACCTGACAGGGCTGTCTGGTATATGTGAGTTCCCCCTTAAGGGTTCAACAGGAGAGAGGGTTTGAGATTGCAAAATGAAGAATGCCTTGAATGGCAGAGGCATGTTCAGAACTGGAAGTGTTTTTGGGAGAAGGAGGAGATAAATGTCTTTGCCTTTTGAAGAAGGAGAGGAAGATCTGTCAAGTCTTCTCTTAAAAATGAATTGACCAGCTGTAGAGGATGAGGAAGTTACCTTCTCAGTGACATCTTGTGGGGTCTCATCTGTTGGATCCAATGTCTTAGTTGTTGGCTCAGCTTGTTAAGCTGTTGAGCTTGCCATATTAGGGCCCTTCTTGGAAGATCTTAGGTGCTTGAAATGGTCAGTAAGAGTGAGTTGCACATCCATTTCTTCATCATCTAGAATCTCCACATCACTTGAGCTACTTGGATTCTGAACTTCAGTGTCTCCTTCACTCATTGTTGCTTCATCATCAGCATATATATTGCTGGCATTGCTATCAGTAGCCCTAACTCTTTCTCCACTGACAGTGGTTTGCTCATTGCTGTCAACAGGTAGGGGGGAGGTTTGGGAGGTTGATTTTGTTGATTCACTTGATGTAGATGAGGTTGAGGAGGAGGGTGGTTCATTATTCTTGTTCTTCTTGCCTTTGCCTTTGACAGCTATAGATTTCCTTCTTGGAGTGGTCTTGACTGTTCCTCTAGTGGCCATTCTTGTTGCTGGAGCTTCATCAGGTCAAGGCTTAGCTGTTGGAACCTTCTTGGTTACCTTGGATGTTGAGGGTTTGGCTTTGTAGGACTTAGTTGTTCCCTCTTTAGAACCTTTGAGAGGGATAGTTTTCTTGTCAAACTTCTTGGAGATACTAAGTGGAACAAGTTCAAGCCACCTAGGGTTGATAATGACTGGGATGTCTTTGAGTTTTCTAGCTAGAATCCCACTCATGAACCTGAACAGGTTTGGTTTGGTGGATCTCACATAGGGTTTGTGGAGAGATGGAAAAGTGGCAAGATTGAAATTTTCAAGCATCACTGTGCACCAATTGACTTTTCTTCTAATCAGACCAAGGGTAATTTTCCATTTTGAAGAGCTCAACTGGTCTAAAGAAGACTGTTTCCACACATTCCTTTGATAACCA
This sequence comes from Campanula takesimana, assembly GCA_026119855.1. Taxonomy (NCBI): domain Eukaryota; kingdom Viridiplantae; phylum Streptophyta; class Magnoliopsida; order Asterales; family Campanulaceae; genus Campanula; species Campanula takesimana. The sequence continues at coordinate 190,287 of JAOWBW010001664.1, read as the reverse complement.
CATCACTAAGGGTTGAATTGTTGATGAATAGGTTCTTCTTCAATATTGGTTTGTTCTTTACAGACTCATAATCAATATCTTCTTGATTGGTGAATTGCTTATAGAGAACACTGAATGTTGTATCCAAGTCTTTGCTCTAAATGTTGGTTAGAAGGCTAGGATGATTTGAGATGCCATAAGCAGTATGAACATCTTCAGGTTTGATGATCATTATGACATTTTGGAATACACATCGAATAGAACTATCTTTCAGCCTAGTTCCAATTCGATATACCTTAGAACAAGCATTCTCAAGAATTGGATTCTGAGCAGTTAACATGTCGCCACCCCGAACCCCGCGGGCCCGAGATCGCGAGCTGGACGTCGACTTAAAACCAAAACTGTGAAATACCGAAGTTAAAAATTCCATTTGATACCAAAATGTGATGATCCAAAGTTTTACAAATCCAAGTTTGATAATGACCAAATACAACTATCATAAACTTCCACAAGTTTATGCCCAACCGAATATAAATGTACAATTCTTAATGACGTCAATGTTTGGTACAACTATCCCAAAAAGGTTACACATTTATATAATGTAAACCAACCTATAACAACTTTCCCAAAAAGAATGTATCCACACTCGACGTCCTCTTTATCGTGATCAGCGAGATTAATCCTTAGCACCTGGGGGGGGGGGTTAAGGAAAAACAAAGATAAAATAAAGGGGGTGAGATAAATCTCAATAAGTTACTAATGCAACTACATGACATGCTATGATGCAATAGTCAATAATAAATCACCTAACACATAGCAATCATCATATATCAGATAGCAATTATCAGATAATGAATAGCAGCGGAAATAAACACATAACAAAGGATATTAGCCAAGGTTTCCAAACCGATACATCAAAATAAAGGATCGCTGCGCAGCTTCAATAATCAACAAATCACATCTTCGTAATAGCATGAAAGCTGAAGAGAAATCCCCCGGTACCGGAACAATAACCATAAGAGTGTCACAAAGGACAAGAGCCATGCCACAAAGTCATGCTCGGTAGCTAGATACATTCACAAAGGAAGCTAACTTATCTCTTCCAAGGCCAATCTGGAAAAGGGTATAGTAAGGGCAAAACAATGGTCAACATTATAATGGACTTGGCTTTGCCATTATAATCTTTCCCATCGCCCGATGCAACAATTATGCCAGCTGGGCTTCCAAATAAATGCTAAGTAATAAATACTAGCTTAAATAAACAACTTAAGGTTCCAAAGTAGGAAACCAATCCAAATAAATTACCACAAATGTAAACCAATCCAAACAACACATCAAGGATGAACCACATTCCCAAAATAATACTTAATCAAATTCCATAACATATTTATTCACAAAAGAATCAATTCCACTTAATAAAATGTCCCACGGTGTTATCTTAAGTTAATAAGAAGAAGAAACCCTAAACTAGGTAAGCCATTTAGTTTAAACAAGCAAAAAGGGCAAAATTCCAAGCGGGCGGGCGCCTGGGTAGGGGCAGGCGCGCGCTTATTTGACCAGAAGGTCTGACCGCTGGAAAAGGGGGTGCAGGCGGGCGCCTGGCACCACGCGGGCGGGCGCCTGGTCTGGATTCCAGCCGGGAAAACAGAGCTGGGTTCTTCATTTTTCATACCCATTTCACACATTCTCAAAATCAATGCTTCCCACATGATCCCCAAAGTACCCAAACAACAACTAAACCAAAGGGAACCTTAACAACACCATTTATCAACCCAAAACCAAGATTGAATCATGACATTTATATCAATCACCATTTTAATCCAAAAACTCAAATAAATTCCAAATCAATTCTAAACTCAACCAAACTTCAAATATAACAACAAAAGCATTATATGAACATGATATCAACATTTTAGCATAAAAATGGGGGAAAAGCAACTTACTTGGATTTTCTCAAAGTTGACGGATTTCAAATATTTTTGATTCTACGCGATCCTATCGACGATCTAAACAAGTTTCACGTTTTAAGAAATGAGAGATTAGGAGAGGAAGAGGAAGAAAATGAAGAGAGATGGAAGAGAGAAAACTTACCCACAAATGGAGAGAGAGAGAGAGTTGTGCTGGGAGAGATGGTGAGGGTGAGGGAGAAGGGGAAGAGTAGGGGGAAGATGAGGAGTAGGGAGGGAGTAGTTAAAATGATTTAAAGAATTTACACTTAGGCCCCCTCCTCTACACTACACACAAATACTTGCACTCCCTACTACAATTAAGACCCAACAATACAATACTAACCCAAATAAAATGCTAGGCATAATTATTATAACACATAAAATGCACACATAATTATTTAAATAAATAATAATTTAAATAAATAAATAAGCAAATAAATAAATAATAATTATTTATTACCAATAAAATAGAGCCTAGATTTCGGGTCGTGACATTCACTCCCCCTTAAAGAAAATTCGACCCTAATTTTAACGAGACTTACCCGAATTAAAAAGCCACGGATATTTCCTCTCGATCTCATATCGGAGCTCCCACGTCGACTCCTCGATATTATGATTCCTCCAAAGAACTCTAACCAACGCAATGCTTTTGCTCCTCAACTCTTGGACTTTAGAATCAAGAATCCGAACCGGTCGTTCCTCATAAGTCATATCGGGATCAATATCCTCCGGTATCCTCGGTAACACGTGAGATGGATCATGAACATACTTCCGAAGCATAGAAACGTGAAACATGTTGTGCAACCGGTCTAAGGATGACGGTAACGCGAGACGATACGCTAGAAGTCCAACCTTTCCCAAAATCTCAAACGGACCTATAAACCTCGGAGCCAATTTACCTTTCTTCCCAAACCTACGAATACCCACCTTCGGAGATACTTTCAAGAACAGCAAGTCACCGGTCTGAAAACTAAGATCTCGCCTTCGGTTATCTGCATAGCTCTTATGTCGACTCTGGGCTGTTTTCAATCGATCCCGGATAACCCTAACTTTCTCAACTGAATCCTGAAGTAAATCAATACCCACGATCTTCGCTTCACCGACCTCATCCAAACAGATAGGCGATCTACATTTTCTTCCATACAAAGCCTCATACGGTGCCATCTCGATACTAGCCTGATAACTATTGTTGTAAGAGAATTCCACTAACGGTAAATGTCTATCCCAAGAATCGGAAAAGTCTATCGAACAAGCTCGCAACATATCCTCCAAAATCTGAATGGTCCTCTCGGATTGACCATCGGTCTAAGGATGAAAAGCTGTACTGAATCGCAAATCTGTACCCAAAGCTTCCTGAAACGCCTTCCAGAATCTAGAAGTAAACCTCGGGTCTCGATCTGACACAATGCTAACCGGAACCCCATGCAATCTAACAATCTTATCGATATAAAGGGTCGCAAGCTTCTCCATCGAATATCTGATGTCAATAGGCAAGAAATGTGCACTCTTGGTCAATCTATCCAGAATCACCCAAACACTGTCATACTTCCTACGGGTACGAGGTAGTCCCGTAACGAAATCCATAGTCACATGCTCCCATTTCCACTCGGGAATCTCTAACGGCTGAAGTAGTCCCGCGGGTCTCTGATGCTTGGCTTTGACCTGCTGACAAGTTAAACACCTCGAAACATACTCGGCTATCTCCCTTTTCATATTGTTCCACCAAAAATGTTGCTTCAGATTCTGATACATCTTCGTACTACCAGGATGAATAGTATACCTCGATTTGTGACCCTCATCTAAAACTTGCCTCTTTAATCCACCAACGTCGGGTACGCACAAACGATCACGGAAAGTCAAAAATCCACTCGAACTCAAAGAAAAATCCTCGAAGTTCTTTTCCTTCAATTTACCCATTATCTTCACCAACTCGGGATCTTCTTTCTGAGCTTCCTTTATCCTCTGAATTAGGGTCGGAGATACCCTAATATTCGCAAAAATTGCCCCATGTCTCGATTCACGAGGAGACCAATCTCGCACATCCTCAAGCATTTTCCACTCCCGGACCATCATCGAAGCCACATAAGACTTTCTACTAATCGCATCGGCTACCACATTCGCCTTTCCCGAATGATAAGAAATCGTACAATCATAATCCTTCAACAATTCCATCCATCGGCGTTGTCGGTTGTTCAATTCCTTCTGAGAGAATAGGTACTTCAAACTCTTGTGATCGGTAAAAATCTCAAACTTCGCTCCATAAAGGTAATGCTTCCATTTGTGCAACGCAAAGACTATCGCCGCCAACTCCATATCATGAGTGGGGTAATTCTGTTCACTAGGGGTCAACTTCCTCGAAGCATAAGCAATTACTTTCCCACACTGTATCAACACACAACCCAAACCCTCTTTCGAAGCATCACTGTAAATCACTAGGCCATCGCTCCCATTAGGCAAAGTCATGATCGGTGCGGTAGTCAACCTCTTCTTCAATTCCTCGAAACTCTTGTCACATTTCTCGGTCCACACAAACGGGACATTCTTCCGGGTCAACTGAGTCATCGGAGTAGCGATCCTCGAAAACCCCTCAATAAATCTTCTGTAATACCCGGCTAAACCAAGAAAGCTTCTAATCTCTGTCACTGATTCGGGTCTCTTCCAATCCACTATAGCCTCTATCTTTGAAGGATCCACCGAAATCCCATCTTTAGAAATCACATGGCCCAGAAATGACACTTTTTCGAGCCAAAATTCGCATTTGCTAAACTTCACAAACAATTTCTCCCTCGCAAGAACGGATAAAACTGTCCTCAAGTGTTGCTCGTGCTCCTCTCTAGATTTAGAGTAGACGACTATATCATCAATAAAGACCACCACGAACGAGTCAAGATAAGGATGGAAAACCCGGTTCATCAAATCCATAAATACTGCAGGCGCGTTAGTCAACCCAAACGGTATAACCAAGAACTCATAATGACCATAACGAGTGCGAAAGGCAGTCTTCGGAATATCCTCCGATCGAACCTTCAACTGATGGTACCCACTCCTCAAATCAAGTTTAGAGAAAACCACGGACCCTTGAAGCTGATCAAATAAATCGTCAATATGAGGTAGAGGATACTTGTTCTTCACCGTAACCTGATTCAACTTTCTGTAATCGATGCACAATCTCAAGGAACCGTCTTTCTTCCGCACAAATAAAACTGGTGCTCCCCACGGGGTAACACTAGGGCGTATAAACCCTCGATCAAGCAACTCTTGCAATTGAACCTTTAATTCCTTCAACTCTACGGGAGCCAACCTATACGGTGCCTTTGAAATCGGAGCCGTACCCGGCAAAAGGTCTATACAAAACTCAATCTCACGATCGGGCGGCATATCATACTCGGTAGAGAAAACATCGGAAAATTCCTTAACTACCCGAACACTATCCAAACTAGGGGATTCCTTCCTAGTATCAAGAACACTAGCCAAATACCCCTCACAACCACTATGCAATAATTTTCTCACTTTCATATAAGAAATTAAGCGAACCTTTCTACTCAGAGGACTAGCCTCAAACATAAATTTAGGCACATCGGGAATAGAAAAAGTAACAGTTTTCTTACGGCAATCAACGGAAGCATGAAACTTGCTCAACCAATCCATACCCAAAATGACATCAAAGTCTTGGATAGGAAGAACTACCAAATCCGCACAAAGGACACGACCACAAATAACCACATCACAAGCACGAAAGACTCGATCAGAAATCAAGCATTCTCCTATAGGGGTCGACACCTCTAGCACGTACGGTAAAGACTCGAATGCAGCATTTAACATGGAAGCAAATTGCACAGAAATGTATGAATGAGATGATCCTGGATCTACTAACGCTCGTGCGTTCACATTAGACACAGAAACAATACCTCCAATAACCGAAGGATCATCAGTCGCCTGTTGTTGATTCAAGGCATATATCTTTCCTTGAACTTTGGGCTTCCCAGCGGCATCCCTTTTCTGACCCTGATTAGTACCAACTCCTGACCCGGATGACAGACCTCGGTGCCTCGTGCAATCTCTCGCAAAGTGCCCCATTTCACCACAATTGGTACACTTGCCTTGCTTTTTCCAACACCTATCCTCCGTATGGCCTACCCTCTGACAAAAGGTACAAGGCTTCCTATTCTGAATCCCAGGAGTAGTACCCAGATTCTTCGGTGTGGATTGCCCCTTAAACTGAGATGATGCTCCCGGGTTACCACGGTTGTCGGAACGGTGTTGCGGTTGAGATTTAGCATGGCTTCCCGGTTTACCCGTACCCACAACCTCGGTTTTCCTTTTGTGCTCCCCAATATCTTGCTCTATCAAGTAGGCTCGGTCTACCGCATCTTGGAAGGTCACAATCCGTTGGGCAATAAGTTGAGTACGGATGGAGGTCTTCAATCCCCGAACGAATATCATAGCTTTTTGTTCCTCGGTCCTCACCAAATAGTCACAATACCGGGCTAATTCTGTGAACTTAGCCGAGTATTGAGCTATAGACAACAAACCTTTCTCCAGGTTGAGCAGCTTGATCTCCTTTCGGTTTTGATCAACAACCGGAATGAAATGCTCCTTGAATTTGCACACAAACAACTCCCACGCATACACCGTGTGAGTATCATCCCAACTAGCTTTAACACCCTTCCACCAATGCTCGGCGGCTCCCACAAGTTTGTAAGCCGCGAACCGGACCTTGTCCTCATCCGTGCAACCAAATACCTCATAAATCTTCTCCATCGACTCAATCCACAACTCAGCTTTCCGAACATCGGGTTCCCCATTGAATTCAACCGGTTTCAGTTTGAGAAATTGCTCCAATCCATAGAGGGGTGGTGCTTGTTCTACCCTCGGACCTTGATCATGTATGGCCTTCATGGCCACCTCGAACATGCCTTGAAACATAGCACGTGCTTCTTCCCTTGTGTCATTCTGATTCTGTGCCCCACTAGTACCTTCACTTGTTCTTCTTTTAGCCATTGGAAACAATTACCTGCATAAAACATCAACCGTTACTCACTCCGAACACAACTACCCTCCTAGGTCATACTAGTCCACCTAGACTTATACTTAGAGCTAAACCATAGCTCTGATACCAACTGTCGCCACCCCGAACCCCGCGGGCCCGAGATCGCGAGCTGGACGTCGACTTAAAACCAAAACTGTGAAATAACGAAGTTAAAAATTTCATTTGATACCAAAAGGTGATGATCCAAAGTTTTACAAATCCAAGTTTGATAATGACCAAATACAACTATCATAAACTTCCACAAGTTTATGCCCAACCGAATATAAATGTACAATTCTTAATGACGTCAATGTTTGGTACAACTATCCCAAAAAGGTTACACATTTATATAATGTAAACCAACCTATAACAACTTTCCCAAAAAGAATGTATCCACACTCGACGTCCTCTTTCTCGTGATCAGCGAGACTAATCCTTAGCACCTGGGGGGGTTAAGGAAAAACAAAGATAAAAGAAAGGGGGTGAGATAAATCTCAATAAGTTACTAATGCAACTACATGACATGCTATGATGCAATAATCAATAATAAATCACCTAACACATAGCAATCATCATATATCAGATAGCAATTATCAGATAATGAATAGCAGCGGAAATAAACACATAACAAAGGATATTAGCCAAGGTTTCCAAACCGATACATCCAAATAAAGGATCGCTGCGCAGCTTCAATAATCAACAAATCACATCTTCATAATAGCATGAAAGCTGAAGAGAAATCCCCCGGTACCGGAACAATAACCATAAGAGTGTCACAAAGGACAAGAGCCATGCCACAAATTCATTCTCGGTAGCTAGATACATTCACAAAGGAAGCTAACTTATCTCTTCCAAGGCCAATCTGGAAAAGGGTATAGTAAGGGCAAAACAATGGTCAACATTATAATGGACTTGGCTTTGCCATTATAATCTTTCCCATCGCCCGATGCAACAATTATGCCAGCTGGGCTTCCAAATAAATGCTAAGTAATAAATACTAGCTTAAATAAACAACTTAAGGTTCCAAAGTAGGGAACCAATCCAAATAAATTACCACAAAGGTAAACCAATCCAAGCAACACATCAAGGATGAACCACATTCCAAAAATAATACTTAATCAAATTCCATAACATATTATTCACAAAAGAATCAATTCTCTTAATAAAATGTCCCACGGTGTTATCTTAAGTTAATAAGAAGAAGGAACCCTAAACTAGGTAAGCCATTTAGTTTAAACAAGCAAAAAGGGCAAACTTCCAAGCAGGCGGGCGGGCGGGCGCCTGGGTAGGGGCAGGCGCGCGCTTATTTGACCAGAAGGTCTGGCCGCTGGAAAAGGGGGTGCAGGCGGGCGCCTGGCACCACGTGGGCGGGCGCCTGGTCTGGATTCCAGCCGGGAAAACAGAGCTGGGTTCTTCATTTTTCATACCCATTTCACACATTCTCAAAATCAATGCTTCCCACATGATCCCCAAAGTACCCAAACAACAACTAAACCAAAGGGAACCTTAACAACACCATTTATCAACCCAAAACCAAGATTGAATCATGACATTTATATCAATCACCATTTTAATCCAAAAACTCAAATAAATTCCAAATCAATTCTAAACTCAACCAAACTTCAAATATAACAACAAAAGCATTATATGAACATGATATCAACATTTTAGCATAAAAATGGGGGAAAAGCAACTTACTTGGATTTTCTCAAAGTTGACGGATTTCAAATATTTTTGATTCTACGCGATCCTATCGACGATCTAAACAAGTTTCACGTTTTAAGAAATGAGAGATTAGGAGAGGAAGAGGAAGAAAATGAAGAGAGAAGGAAGAGAGAAAACTTACCACAAATGGAGAGAGAGAGAGAGTTGTGCTGGGAGAGATGGTGAGGGTGAGGGAGAAGGGGAAGAGTAGGGAGAAGATGAGGAGTAGGGAGGGAGTAGTTAAATGATTTAAAGAATTTACACTTAGGCCCCCTCCTCTACACTACACACAAATACTTGCACTCCCTACTACAATTAAGACCCAACAATACAACACTAACCCAAATAAAATGCTAGGCATAATTATTATAACACATAAAATGCACACATAATTATTTAAATAAATAATAATTTAAATAAATAAATAAGCAAATAAATAAATAATAATTATTTATTACCAATAAAATAGAGCCTAGATTTCGGGTCGTGACATAACATGTTGAGAAGGCCATTGTTTTCTAGTATTTCTTTGACATAGGATCCTACTTCACCTTCAAAGAAAGCATTTTCGATGTAGTATCCATGAGATTCTTCCGGGAGAGCCATTGATTTCAAATAAATGGGCGAGAAAGAAACAGAGGATTTAGGGTTTGAAAACAGAGTATTCGAGAAATTGAGAATTTTTGAAGGGGATTTACTGTGGATTCTTTAAAAAGGTGAGGAATTATGAAAGGATCGTGGTGTAGAAGGTGGAGACAACGGTTATATTTTGTGAGAGAGAGGCGACGTGGGTATTAAAGATAGCCGTTAAGGTGATATGACAGTTATCTTTTTTTACTGTTTAAATGAACAGTAAATAGAATAGAAGTAAATGTTTTATCATTTATTTCCAGAAATAGCGGGCGGCTATTTAAGGAAGGTAAGGTGCTAAAATATAACATAACTCATTACAAATTTAATATTGACCATCACTTATCTGAGTTGCCACACCTTTGTACCAATAGTACAGATTTGGTGGTCAAATCAGTCGATATTTTGGACATAAAATTTGTTCAACAGCTAAGTCTATAGCCATACCCTATTATGGACCAACATAAATTCCTTGTGTATATAAGGAATATGCACTTAGCTGTTTAATTCACATCAAGTTTTCTCTTTGGTCTTAACAGTAGAAATCATACACAGTTTATTTTCAAAGAAAATGGGGAGACTTTCTTCTAAGTTTAATCCCAAAAAGATGGCTCAAACTGTTAAGACATTGATCTTTACAGTTCCATCTGGTGAGGAGACAGATAGAGAAAGATTTGAAAGAGAGTATAGGTCATATACCATACAGAGTGATCATCAGGTGAATGAGGAAGTTGAACAGCTTCCTCTAGATCACCCTTTGAAGTATAGAGAGGTGAAAGAGAGAGAGAAGAGAAAAAGAGATTGTGAGTTTGAAAGGGAAGCTATAGAGAGGTTTGAAAGGGAGAGATTGGCTCAACTAAGAATAGTTAAGGGAAAGGGAAAAGAGAAACAGGTAGAGGAGAAGGGTAGCATAAAGTTGTTTGGCCAGAATATGAGGATAGGGAAGGAGAGAGCAGCAGAGCAAATGCTGCACAGACTGAAGTCCAAAGGGTTCATTCCCTTGGGGACTTGATGATGAGGGAAGGTTTAAAGATTCATGAGAAGGACATTAGAAGGAAAGCTGTTGAGGGAAATTGGGTTTTGAGGCCATTTACATTGAGGGAGCTGATGACTCAGGAGGAAGCTTAGCTGTTCAGGCCAAAAAGGTGCCTGTTGCTGAACAGCCAAGGGTTTATGTCCCAGTGATAAGGGATTCTTTGTCCATCAGCATGGAAGTGCTGGAGGGAGGGGTGATAATTTCCATGGGGTCCAGCAGTCTCCATCAACTAATCACACTCAGCTGTTTAGGCAGTACTTGAGGTGTTGTAGTCCTGTTCAAGTCAATGAGGGCAATGATGGTGGACCTTCATCTCATATGGCTATGATAGACAATGATAGCATCCAAACCTCAGGTATCTTTAGCTTTATGTCTCCCTTGGATGACTTTCCTCCTTATGATATTGTTAAGGAGTGGTGGCCAAGAACCATGGGTCCACCTTTGCAGCATTCAGTGACTTCCATTAATCCACTTATGAAAAGGCATCCATATGGTTGGAGAGGTATTTGGAGCCAGGTCAGTCTATTCCTGCTAGGCCATATGGAGATGAGAGGAGGCAAGAAGCATCTGGGAAGGGTCTGGAGATGTTTGGAAGCAAGTGTTGTGAGGGAAACAATGGTTGAACAGCTATGATTATTGGTTAGCTGTTCAGGAAAGGCTTTTTGTTTTTGTTTTTGGGTAGGAGTTTTGAGAGGGGAGGGCTACCATACAACACAGGGGTAGTGAAGTTAAGGTATAGTTCCAAACCATATGATGTAAACAGGCCATCATTTGGTTGTCCTTGAATAGAGATCTGTTTAGGTTAGCTGTTGAAATACTGTAAACAGCTAATCATGTTCTTTGTACTAATTTAAAGTTATGAAATGAATTTTTCAGTTAATCCCTTTTACTTAGGCAAGTTAATCAATCCTAACATTGCTCTCAAAAGTTCAAACCTTTTTTCATCCATAGCCTTAGTTAGTATATCAGAGACATTGTCCTCAGTGCCAACTTTGGCTAAGTTAATATTCCATTTTCAACGAACCATCTCCAGTTGCAATCCATACTGAGGAATCAATCTCTTTGACCCAATTCTGAACATGCCCTGTTGTTACTGACGAGCCGCCTTCGATTTTGGAGACGCCAGTTACCTGGACCTTGCTTCTCCTTCCAACGAGTTTGTCCCGTGCGTTGGAAAATGTGAATCCTATGCCATTAACTTACGTCTTGATGACAATTATGGGACTCTGGGTTTGGAGACGCCAATTACTCGGACCTCGCTTCTCCTTCTGACGCGACTGCCTTTCCGCCAGAAAGTGAATCCTATGCCATTAACTTACGTCTTGATGGAAATTATGGGATTCTAAATGGTGGGATCCTGTGTTATTAACTTACGTCTTGATAACAGTCGTGGGATACCCGGTCGTAAATCCTGTGCCATTAACTTACGTCTTGATGACAGTCGTGGGATTTAAAGTTTGCTGATGCAGATTTCGTTGCTCACCCATGATATTGGATGCGCGGTGAGGATAAATTCGTACTGAGAAACAACTTTGCTTGTTCCAATTCTGAAAATATCCATTTGTTGACAACTCAATGTTCCATCTTGAACTGGGTTCAGATTCGACCTCTTGGTCTAAAGCAGGGTTTTTTTTCTGACCTTTTTGTTAAAAGCGGGGCTTTTCTGGAATTTCCTGAGAAAACGTGGTTTCCTGGAGATTTTTTGGGGATGCCTCGTACGAGGGAGGGATACCTCGTACGAGCTATTCCTGTTTTTTCGCAATATCAGGCGCTGAAAGTGAATTTTGAATCACTTTTCTCATTCTGTTTTCGGGAGCTTTCAACCCTAGGCGATTTTATCACTCAAAAAATCTTTGTTTTCACCAAGTTCTAGTGATCCCTAACCCTTTCAAATGGACGGTGTGCATCGTTCCCATAAAGAGCACCTCTTTGGTAGGCATATGAAGGGTAAAGTGTGGGCGACAGATGAATTGTGCCCGTTCCCAGAGGACCACGTTTCTCACGCCGTTCAGACTAGGCGGGTAAGGATCTCTTCCTCTGATTGAGTTTCCATGTCAATTTCGTTGCTGCATGTCTCAATTTAGTGTTCTAGCAATTCGACTTTCGCCAATTTTCGCCTAGAATTATCGCTGCTAAGGTTTATCATGCATGGCTGATCTTTCGATGGAATTTCACCCTTGTTGATGTTGAAAATCATTGTAGTATGGTAGTACATGATTTTGACTATCGCTTTAGTCAATTCCGCGACTTTTCAGGTAAAATGCTTAAATGAGGATTTTACCGATTTTATGACAACTGTCTCTTTTGTCTCTGTTGTTTGCAGTCATCCAGGGTGATCAATAACTTTAGGGTCAGCGTACGAGCGGTCGCTGAGAGGTGGGCAACTCTCAATGGCGAGATGAAGGAAGAGATTGAGAATCTCAGATTGAAACCCTTCTTTGACGGCCTTGTCGGTGAGAGGAGGAACGTGCACTTGCTCCAGGCCATCCGGGAGCGCTGGTGGGACAGTACTCGTACCATGCACATGCGATGGGGGGAGGTTACCATGACCCCTACTGACTTTCATGCCATTACTGGGCTTGCCATCGTCGGTGAGCCGCTTGAGGTGGATGCGGATTTTACTCCTAGCAGGGACGATATGATGCATTTTCTGGGATTCTCTTGTGTACCCTAGGCAAGGGTGTCTCTCTGAAGGCCTTGAGGGAGAGGGTGGATACTTATGTTGCTGTCAATGTGTAAGGATCCCACCCCAAAAAAAACACGCGCACGTTTCAAGGGCGAAATACCAAACGGGGGAACCGGACCAATTTAACGGAGTTGCCACATTTTGTTAATTTTAAACCCAACAAAATGACAAAGGTTTGAGTTCAAGGTTCGGAGGTCAGGTTACAACTTGGGAAGAGTTTTTACGTCCTCCCAAGTTGCCTCGGACAAAGCCGAGTCTCCCTTGTTAGTTAACAAAAGTGCATGTGTGTGTGTGTGTTTTTAACGGAAAATCTTTGTTTTAACTTTTTATTTATCTTTTCAACTGAAAAAGGGTTTGTTTGACAAGAAAACAGAAGACAGAAGGGAAAAATGGTCAGTCTCCCCATACGGCCAAAGTAGCCGTACGGATGGGGAGACCACTCCTGGGATTTTACAGTTTATTCAAGCAACAGCCCAGTTCCAGGCAGAAACAGAGCATTCTGCTCGAACTGGACCAAACTGTTCTGATTCCAGTTTGTTATTCCAACACAAAACAACATTAACAACTCATTCCTATGCCATTTGATCATCAAAGAACCTCCCAAAACAAGAGTTTGGGCATGATCAAAGGCAATCATGGGAGAAACATGAAAAAGGTGGCCAATATGCCCTTTTGAGCCATAGTGACCATTTGATGAGTAAAGATTGAAACTTTACCATCAAAATGGCTCTTCTAGGCAAGATTAATCCTTTAGGGACAAGAACAAACCATAAAGATTGGATCTTTATTACCCAAACTTGGAATTTTGGGCTAGATCAAGGTGATGAGGATAAAGATTGAGACTTTATCCTCAACATGATCATCATAGCTTAAAATGAGCAAAATGAACAACAAGAGCATCATCCATGACAGGAATGTAAATGAACAATCAACAAGCCATGATCAAACTAGGTTGAACCTCTTCCACACAAAGTATGGAGGGCACCTTTGATCATCTCATGGCTTGGACTAGGAAATATAAATAATAATAGATATATGTATATTGCTTGAATGGACAAGACTTGAAAGAATGTAAAGATCAACAATAAATGACAAGATCAAAGATAAATAGAGTTCTTAGATGAAGAGAAGGGAGGGGGAGGAGGTGGCTTTACCTATTTTGGTTTAGGCCAATCTTCCTTTCTCTCTTTCACTCTTTGTTCACTCTTACTCACACTATTCTGAGGTGAATTCGACAGAGTTACCTTAGTTCTAATGTTTCTCCCCCCTTTGAAATGATCACCAAGGGGTTCTATTTATAGGGACTGAGGGTGCCCAAACCAGCCGTACGGCTAGGCCCCTCTAGTACCCAAAGCATCCGTACGGCTCAGCCTGGCGAGCTTCTGGATTTTTCCAATTTTATACCATAGTAGTCCTGGAATTTATAGCTTATCCTAGGGAGGTCCTGGCCTATTAGCTTATCCCTGAAACGGTGCTAAGGCTACCTCTAAGATAGGTCGGTTTCAGATTGGGGTACTTACAGAGCCCCTCGACAATGTCGCTTCGAAGGAGCGGGTTGTCGATAGAAATAAGCATCCCAATCTGACGGGACGACGGCTTAACCGATTTTGGTTGCATGGCTGGACCTAGTGGTATACGATTCCTACGTATCCCGTTCACGGGGAATCAGCCTAACGTAGTTCGGAGGTACGTGGGGTTACTTAGATCCGTAAGGAGGCATGACTCTAGGGGTCAGAAGCGAGACATGGTCAACTTGGCTCTATGGGAGAGGGTTGACTTGCTGGGGATACAGTTAACTTGACTCTATAGGAGAGGGTTGACTTACACGGGACAGATTTTTACTGGGCTTACGTCGGGGACGGCCTATGGTGACTATTCTAAGTCCAAGCTTGACCGGGGTCAACTCATCTTTGGGGAGATTGACGGGAAAAACTGGTCTTACGTCCCTCTAAGGACTGCCGGGACAAAGGCTCTAGCCTATAACGACTATTATAAGTCTAAGCTTGACCGGGGTCAACTCCATCTTTGGGGAGATTGACGAGAAAACTGGTCTTACGTCCCTCTAAGGACTGCCGAGACAAAGGCTCTAGCCTATAACGACTATTCTAAGTCATAGCTTGACCGGGGTCAACTCCGTCTTTGGGGAGATTGACGGGAAAACTGGTCTTACGTCCCTCTAAGGACTGCCGGGACAAAGGCTCTAGCCTATAACGACTATTCTAAGTCTAAGCTTGACCGGGGTCAACTCCATCTTTGGGGAGATTGACGGGAAAACTGGTCTTACGTCCCTCTAAGGACTGCCGGGACAAAGGCTCTAGCCTATAATGACTATTCTAAGTCATAGCTTGACCGGGGTCAACTCCGTCTTTGGGGATATTGACGGGAAAACTGGTCTTACGTCCCTCTAAGGACTGCCGGGACAAAGGCTCTAGCCTATAACGACTATTCTAAGTCTAAGCTTGACCGGGTCAACTCCATCTTTGGGGAGATTGACGGGAAAACTGGTTTTACGTCCCTCTAAGGACTGCCGGGACAAAGGCTCTAGCCTATAATGACTATTCTAAGTCATAGCTTGACCGGGGGTCAACTCCGTCTTTGGGGATATTGACGGGAAAAACTGGTCTTACGTCCCTCTAAGGACTGCCGGGGACAAGGCTCTAACCTATAACGACTATTCTAAGGTCTAAGCTTGACGGGGTCAACTCCATCTTTGGGGAGATTGAGGGAAAACTGGTCTTACGTCCCTCTAAGGACTGCCGGGACAAAGGCTCTAGCCTATAACGACTATTCTAAGTCATAGCTTGACCGGGGTCAACTCCGTCTTGGGGAGATTGACGGGAAAAACTGGTTCTTACGTCCTCTAAGGGACTGCCGGGACAAAGGCTCTAGCCTATAACGACTATTCTAAGTCTAAGCTTGACCGGTGGTCAACTCCATCTTTGGGGAGATTGACGGGAAAAACTGGTCTTACGTCCCTCTAAGGACTGTCGGGACAAAGGCTCTAGCCTATAACGACTATTCTAAGTCATAGCTTGACCGGGGTCAACTCCGTCTTTGGGGAGATTGATGGGAAACTGGTCTTACGTCCCTCTAAGGACTGCCGGGAACAAAGGCTCTAGCCTATAACGACTATTCTAAGTCTAAGCTCTTACCGGGGTCAACTCCATTTTTGGGGAGATTGACGGAAAACTGGTCTTACGTCCCTCTAAGGACTGCCGGCACAAAGGCTCTAGCCTATAACGAACTTTTCTAAGTCATGGTTTTAATCTAAAGGGTCACTCTGGGGACGAAGGTTTTTTACCTAAAGGGTCACTCGAGGGACGAAAATTTGGTCATCTCTACACTACGGGATGGTTGACACAATTTCTTGATACCGGGAAAGAGCCCAGGGGTGACCTTCAAGACTCATTGTGGAAAAAGGGGTCTAAGAACTTTGGAACAATCATTTCGAGAGGAGATCAAAAGCATTTTGCTTGAAACAATGTTTTTAACAAATGACGCCACATGGGAAATCGGGAGTACTTATTTCCAAAAGCAAATCTTTAACGAAGCATGTTAATCAAATTTTGATTTTTAACTTAACCATGAGGTTGGGTTATGCATAAAGTCCTTTGGATTTGGTCCATTTGCTGAGAAGTCACGGTGGTAGGATATCGGCTTGTCGCTGTCGTGGGGATAAGCCCAATGTCATCTTTGTTGCTGCTGTCGTCGATGGGGGATAGCCCGTGTTTTTGTTGGTGTTGGTGGCGGCGTAGCCCCAATGTCATTGTATGTGTCGGGGTAGCCCCCATCCCTTCTTGTCGTTGATGTCAGGGTAGCCCCATGTCCTTGTCGGCGTCGATGGCGGCGTAGCCCCAATGTCATTGTATGTGTCGGGGTAGCCCCATGTCCTTGTGATCGTCGTTGATGTGGAGGTAGCCCCAATGTCGTCCTCCGAACTTTGATGTTTGCGTAGACCCAATATCGTCTTTGACCTTTAAAGTGAGGTTAGGAACCCCATCCCTTTTTTCATGACGCACCCTTTCTTTTGCCTAGGCCGCCCTTGCGGGTTTTCAGCCTAGCGGGCTACTTTTTTGCGTCTTTTATGGCACACCCTGTTTTTTGCCTAGGCCGCCCTTGCGGGTTTTCAACCTAGCGGGCTACTTTTTTTGTGCCTTTTTCTTTTCCCTTTTTATGAGTGATCCAGCCGACTCGATAGAACGGGGACTTAAAGTATTTTTCTTGGAGGAAACATGCAAGGGCATTTTATTTGGGAGAGAGTCCCTTTTTGTTGGTGAGCTCTTTGAGCAATATATCATGAAATGGAAGGAAGCCCTTGCTTGACAGAATAAAGTGTTTGGCTCTTTCCTAAGATGTGGAGGAGAAGACTTGTTGAGACATTTGAAACTTGCCCTAGTTAATATCATCAAAGATTTCTGGAATGGACCATGTTTATCATTAAGTCAAGATTATAACAAGCAATTAGCCTTACATGTATAAATGTTGTGATCAATTAAGATTAAGATTCGATCAATGCAAGATCAAAAGGTGTTTATGGGGAGATTGGTCATTATCTGGGAAATTGGTCATTGATGGGACCAAGGGAAGAGAACCGGATCATTTTGGAAGGATCGAGGTTTGATGGATTCATTTCATGCTGTGACCGGGCCCAAAGGTTGCCTACGTTCCCCTCAGTTTGAGGGGCTCAGGTCACCGTAGTTCGCCGTGGGGCCTTCTTTTGCGTGGGTTGGTGTCCTTCGAAGGATGTTGTTGCTTTGCTGATGTAGATCGCTTTTCTTTGCAGTGAACTCCTCGGGATGTTCTTTGAGGTGGACTTTTGCAGTGAACTTGGTGAGCTTTTGAGGTAAACTTCCTCTTTGCCAATATTCATTTGCTTTCCTTTTTCCATTATCCATTTCTTTCTCTCTTATCATTTTTTTTTAGAGAGAGGGGAAACATTAGCCCCAACTTGCTATCTTGGACATTGACTCATTTGTAGCCCCTTGGTGGAATTCTGCCACTTCTTACTTTGACTTTTGAAGATCTGGGAAGTCCTTTGCTTGGTTGCGCACGCGCGATCGTGGGAATCTTGGTGGTTGAGCAACAACATCCTCGCCTTTTCATTGTCTCGGGATGCCTTTTATGCGCATCAAGGATTTGTATAGGAAGGTGTATCGGGTTGTGTATCGGGGTAATGTATGAGGAAGATTTGCCATTGATGGTTTCTTCATGCCAATTGATCACAACATTTATTCATATCAAGATTAATTATTTGCATTTGGCACTTTTCATTGTGTTAGGTCCATTCATCCTTAATGAGTCGTCATTGACTAGTATGCTTAGAAGTCATTCGTCATTTTGGGACGTAGCAATCAATTGATAATAACAAGCAAGGCAATTTCAAGAGTAAACATATATTGCAAATAATGTCTCAAGTCTAGAGAGAAGAGAAGGAAAATGACTCTTTTATTTAGGTAACTTTGTACATACATGTCCAAGTGCAGAACTCTGTAAAAATAAAAAGACACGGTCCAGAATGGACTCCTTTTTTTTTTTTTCTAGAACCTACGAGGCTGGAAGACTCACATTTTTTTTTTAAGGATGGGTTCCCATGAAGCAAGATGATCCATTTTCTTCCACGTTGTTGGAGGGGTTGTCGGCGGCATATTCCATGTCTTCCACGGGGAACTCGGGTTCCATGTCGTCGGAAAAGATGTCGCGAGGCCTCCACTTGGCTTGGCGTTGCAATTGCCGGGGTCGTCTACTCATGAGGGCGAGTTGGGAGCTTGCCTGTTGGCCAAGGACTTTGGTGATTCCCTTTCAAGGTGCGTAATCTCCGTGCATTGCATTCGGCGAGAGTATGGATTTCCCTGTGATGTAACCGCCTTTGGCCTTCCGAAGCTTGGGCTTCTTATTGTAGACGGTGTCCCAATGTTTGATCTCATTGCTCATGTGGACGGTTGTTTCGAACGCCAATTCGGATGTGGGCTCCTTGGTCAATGCTTCCAGTGGACAGAACCACGAAGGACTTTTAGCATATTAAACCTCAAGGTGAATTATAACCATGATTTGAGAAAAATGCTTCATTATCGGATTATCTTTTTAGAAAACTGATCTTTTATTTTAAGAAAACTGATCTCCATTTTTTTATTTATTTTTTTATTTATTTATTTTTTTTTTTTTGGAAGACACACCTTTGTTTTGAGTGAAAGACTCACACACATTTTTTTTGTAAGCTTTTGACAAGGCAAAAATGGCAATAATAATCTTATTAAGAGAAACTGACAATGGACCCAAAATGGTCACCACATGGCATCAACCGGGAGTCAAGACTTTAACCAAACCTAACAGACATCTTAACCGACTTTTCCTAAGACTTATCATACGCCCTAAAAGCAACTGGCTCTTCCTAAGGATGAAAACAGACCCTTCTAAGGGGAGGTTGATAGGAGAGGTTTCGGAACTCCGTCGTTTGCTGTGGCAACCGCAACACCATTCATTTCCCAATCCGGGGCATTCGGCCCTTCAGACATTTTCTGTGCCACTGGTCTTTTCCAAACGACTTCCGTCGTTTCGGCTTTGCTGATTTTAGGAACCCATTTGGGGACACTGATTTTGTCAATTTTTCCAAAACAGGCTCTCCCACTTTGGGATGACAACTCTGTCAACCATGGGCTCTTTTCCTTGGGGCGGACACCACTCCATTTATCGATCATCGGGGAAGTCACAGATTTGAGCATGTGACGCTCGGGTCATTGGTTGTGTCGGGGGTGTGGGGCGTCCAAGCTTCCCCTTCTCAATTAGTTTCGAGATGATGCGTCTATGGCGGTGCAATCATGGTATCATGGCCGTGGTAGTTGTGAAAGGCACACCTTTGGGTCTTGTCTCGACGTTTTTCAAGATTGTTTGGCCGAAAATCTTCGAGGGCCACATGAGGCCTTGTTTGACCAATCCTTCAAATACTTTGCTTATGGGAATTCCGAAATCCTCAAACTTTGTGAAATGGAGCTTGGCTCGGCCCTTGGCTTTTCTTTCATTGTTGACCGGAGT
>JAOWBW010001664.1:54835-170145 GCA_026119855.1 Campanula takesimana | reverse complement strand
CCTCGTCCTCGTTCGGCCATTGATAATCAACAGGAAGCTGATACCAAATGATAGCAAAACAAAGGTTATGAGATAAGACCGAACGGAATTGAAACAAGACGGGATTGAAATCCTAATAATTGCACAAACGGCAAATCTATTTTTATATCAAACTCTAATTTTCGGATTACAACTTTGAGGCTATTTTATAGCACCATAAAACTTGGAAAACAAGAAATAAGTCCTAAAAATAAAGCCTAACCTATAAGGTAACTAATAGGCCATTAATTTATCAAAATAAAGTCTTAATATACTTCTAATACTGAAATACTAACCACTAATATTAAATCCGAAAATAAAAATAAAATAACAAGTAATTAAAATAAAGAAGAATGATGCAGTATGAGTATAAAGTATGAGTATAAATAGGTCTAAGAAGGAGAGAATGATGCAGTATGAGTATAAAGTTGATCAAGCAATGAATTATGGAAGTAGAATGTGTTCAGCAACAATGAAGATTAATATTGTAAAATATTTTAAACTTTTATTTTTATTATTAGTATCCTTTTATTAGTATTTTCGGAATTAATATTCCTAGAGAATTATAGGTGGTTTTAGAATAGATTTTGAGTCAATTTACTAGTTTTTGAGTCCTAATATGTTACCTTATAGGTTAGGCTTTATTTTAGGAGGTTATTTCTTAATTCCCAGTTTTATAGGCACTATAAAATAGGTCTAAATGTGTAATCCGAAAATTAGACTTTGATTATTGAATATTGGAAGAGTAAATTTGCCGAAGAGCATTTATCCAGGGTTCGTAACCCATTGTATCTTGTTTCCGTTCGGTCATAATCTCAAGGTTTCATTCGACATCATTTGGTATCAGATTCCTGGAGGGTATCGATATTGATGGCCGAACGAGGGCGTGGATGTTCGTGGCGGAAGAGGTGGTCGCGGAAGGGACCGTGGAGCAGATCCCCATGAGGACGATCATCATCGCAAATGTGACCTACGTGATATTGAGATAGACGAGATGCGAAGGCAGATTCAACAACTCCAGAATTTCCAAGCACGCATGAAGGGGCTATTGAGCATCCACCCGGGTATGGGTTCGGATTCAGAGGTATCATCTGAGGACATGGAGTTTCAAGAAGGGTCACTCCCTTAATCCGGGATTAAGAAAATTGGGTTAGGAACAAGGAAAATCCTTCCGAGATATCGATACAGAGATCGAGAGTCCGAGGGTGGAGGTAAGGCACTTCTTGATGAATTTTGCGACCCATTATCTATGATACTGTTGAAAGGGTTTTGATGATTATCATCACCTTTCGTTTTTTCTGCAAATTTTGATAACTTTGTTGATTGGTCAAAACCTCCGGTTTTTGACACATGTACTGCGAATTTTGTCAAGCGGAGACATCATGCTCGGTTGATCCAAAAAACACCTTGTTTAAAATTCCCTTACGATGAATTGCTGTGGAATTTTGGATTCGTTAAGTGTTTTTCTACGTATGAAGATCCATTTGATTTATTGTTCTCGGGTCAGATTTGTCATGAACCTATCAAGAAATTGTTCCTTGAGGATTATGTTACATATTCTTGGACTGATTGGATGGGTGTGCTGAAAGTAACGTTAAATACACAGTTCGTCAAACGGTTGAAGACTGAATTTCAAGAGTTAATTCAGTAGCAACAACCAAAATTCGAGGTCGAATTTTTTCTAAGAAGGAGAGAATGATGCAGTATGAGTATAAAGTTGATCAAGCAATGAATATGGAAGCAGAATGTGTTCAGCAACATGAAGATTAATATTGTAATATATTTACACTTTTATTTTTATTATTAGTATCCTTTATTAGTATTTCGGAATTAATATTCCTAGTAGAATTATAGGTGGTTTTAGAATAGATTTTGAGTCAATTTACTAGTTTTTGAGTCCTAATATGTTACCTTATAGGTTAGACTTTATTTTAGGAGGTTATTTCTTAATTCCCAAGTTTTATAGGCACTATAAAATAGGTCTAAATGTGTAATCCGAAAATTAGACTTTGATTATTGAATATTGAAAAGAGAAAATTTGCCGAAGAGCAATTTATCCAGGGTTCGTAACCCATTGTATCTTGTTTTCCGTTCGGTCATAATCTCAAGGTTTAATTCGACATCAGTGATCCACGTATTAGTTAATTTAAAACTGATGTTTACTATTAAGGGGTCAACTTAAAAGTCTAAAAATGAGGGGCGAAATTAGGAAATGATCACTATACAAAACTTTTTCTCCGAAATGATTTACGTAGTAAAGCGCCGGTGAATACATTGCGTGAATTATATAGAAGATTCCATTTTCGGTAAAGTGCCGATGTTCAGATCAGATCAATATATGTATTGCCCGTGTTGAACAGTTGAAGATTGTCAATTCGCCATACAAACTTAATTCTAACATTTTCATTCTTTTTTCTTACTATTAAACTAGCAGATTTTTTGTGGATGATTATCAATGAACAATATATGATTCAATGTGATTCATATTTCTGATATGCACTTAGTGCCATGGCATGTTGATTCATATTATCAATGAACAATATATGATTCAATGTTTGATTCATATTATCATTGTTTATGTCGCACTAACTTATTACTGAGGGAGTTTATATGAACTTTTGCGACATTCTAATATTATTGCATAATGAAATTTATTATTTTACAGGTTTATATATGTGTGTGTGTGGCTCGGCTTGAGAAAATTTGAAGAAGCTAAGAAGGATAGTTAATTCGTTGATTTCCTTGTATTTAATGAAAGCCTGGTAACCAAAATACTATCTGCATATATCTTGAGTCCAGATCTCATGTACCACTAAGTGTGCCACTCTCTATGCCACAAATGATCCAACGGCTCACAGTTTTTAAGATTAACATTTTATTAATATTATTCAAACATTTTAACGGCTAGATCATTTGTGGCACAGAGAGTGGCACACAAAGTGGTACAGGAGATCTGGACTCATATATCTTGGACTATTTAAACAGTCTCTTATTTAAAATGACCATTCACATCCTTTCATAGTAAATTTGACGGCTGGAAAGATACTGGGGCCACTGTCAGCAGTTGCCCTTGGCCCGTTTTTTCGAGTCGAGATCTCATGTATCACGTTTGTGTGCCACTCCATGTACTACTTGTAATCCAATCGTTCAATGTTTGCAAAATATTTACTATAATATCAATTTTAATAACTGTGAGCCATTAGATCACTTGTGGCACATAAGTACACAAAGTGACACAGGATTTGGACTCCGTTTTTTTCAAATACTCTTCTTTTTTATGATACAATAATTGGACTTGCATTAAAACATTACTTTAATGACATTTGTTGATGTCATTGGAATATTAGAAGACAATGGAAAAAGAAAAAACCATTCAGTTCACCCTCTTTAATTCTTCACTATATGGCATATCCCTCTGTATATATATACAGGTGTCTATTAAGTGGAGTCAAGGCGTTACCATGATTCAATATTATTATTATTATTATTATTATTATTATATTATTATTATTAGTATTAGTAATTATTATTATTATTATTTTATTATTATTATATTATTATTATTATTATTATTATTAAGTGGAGTCAAGGCGTTAGAATTGGATTGGTTTCGCTCGTCCAGGCTATAACCCTGGTATGCAAGTCATGGTACAAAACTAGTCTTAATCCACTATGCTGGCAATCACTTTTCTTTCCAAATGTCTTATCTCTTACGAAGCAAGAAAAAAATCATGAAAGACATGGCACTTGTGCTTCTGTAAGATTGGGGTTCTCTGAGTCACATGTGGCATTTGCTAGTTTGTGATAGACCGTAGCAATGGGTCTGCCATTGTGGTTTCTTTCGAGTCATTCAGTTACATGAGGCAATAGTACTCGATTGTATCGGTGAAGGGTAAGTTATGGTGATTACATTTCTGTTAATCTGTTGTTCCTGAAATTAAAGGTTCAAATATATTCATATTTTGAGGATTTCATAATTGCACTGTGAATTTACTGATAAATTAGAGATAAAAATAGATATAAAGATTTTCTCAATGGTACTACTCCCTCAGTCCTAATGAATTTCATATTTTTAATTTCTTGAAAATCTCATTTTTTTTAATCTTTAAGTTTTGCTAGTATATGCTGATAGTAAAATATAGCCGTGCGTATGCCTCGTTCTATGTTTTTTTTGAAGATATGATTATTACATGGTGAATCCTTATTCAAATGTTATTACTCCCTCCCCATATATAATGAATGTTTAACTTTCTATTTCTTGAATATCTTTAAATTTTTGTAAAATTTAATGACAGATCCATAAATATTCTTTTTATTCACTTTTTAATCTTTTGTATGCAAGTAGTCTTTGTAAAAGCCTTCATCATTTAAATTAAATTCATTTTTTTTTGTTTCTCTTTACTTTTCATTTTTATGTTGTTTGATTAATAGATGTCCGAGTTTGAAGAGGCTGGTCTTACCATTATTTTCTTTGAGTTTTGGAAGCATAAAGCTTTCAAGCGCAATTCGTAAATGGAAAGACTTGGAGTCTTTGGAAGTTGGCAGTGGCTTTCCGTTCGAAAAATTATCCCTGAAATTTGTACACTGCAAATGCTTTGTATCTATTAGTGCTGTTTGTGTTGACATTTTCCAGAGTGATGCATCTGCTATTGCCAACCTACTCCCGAATCTAAAGTTCTTATCGTTGCATAATTCACGTATTAAACGGAGTGATCTTCTGACAATTATGAGAGGGTGCAAGAAACTTGTGCAGCTTGATGTCTGCCATTGCTATGGCTTTGATGTAGATGAGGAGATCCGGAATCTTGCTGCTCATATTGCCACCGTCAACTTTGAGGGCTCAAAGTACTATGATGAGTCTTATGATGATGATGCATTGTTCTATCAGGACGTAGATTTTGACAATTATGATTAACTAAATGGCTGAAGGACTAGTTTGCTCTCTCCTGAGGGAATATCTTCATTCCTTCATTTTGATAAGTATTGTACTTTTGACTACCAACTTGTCATCTGAATTGAATTATACTGCAATTTTCAGTTTTGTAAGTTCATTTAAGTTGATTTCCCTGTTATTATGAATAAAATTGAACGCTAATAGTTACTTCGTTCCAGGTAAATCTCCAAATTTGCTCTAATCAAGAGAAATTTTGGACATTCACTTTGGAAAAGAGTAGTTTCACTTTTGGGTTCCCTTCCATATTGACTTATTATTTCCTTTACGTTTAATTAGCAATTACCTAGTACGGTATTTTTGCAACTGCTAGTACAGAATTTTGTAAATTTCCTTGTGCATAAACCAACACTTATTTATTGTTCTTACTTGTTTTGGAAAAAAAAAAGATAATTATTTGGGTGTCTGTTGGGCAAATATATATTAAGCAATTTAAGGTTTTCACAAGAAACATCATGTTCAACTTTGGAATAATTACTGACCCATGCAACGGACTAGGGCTGTAAACGAGCCGAGCCGAGTCGAGCTTTGGGTGTCGAGCTCGAGCTCGTTTAAAACTTATCGAGCTCGAGCTTTTATCGAGCTCGAGCTCGAACCCACTTGCTTGTTCGAGCTCGAGTCGAATCGAGCTCGCGAGCTACTCGCGAACAACTCGAGTTGATATCGAACTCGAGTTTATCGAGCCGAGCTCGAGCTTAGACCTTTTTTTTAAGAAAAATATGGTCTTAACGAGCTTATCGAGACGAATTAGAGCTTATCGAGCCGAGTTCGAGCCATTCGAAAACAAAAAATCAATTTAATGAGCTTATCGAGCCGAACTCGAGCTTTTAACAAGCTAAACGAGCCGAACACGGTCGGCTCGATAACAAAAACGAGCTTGACAATCGGTTCGAGCTCGACTCGAGCTTCACCTCGAGCTCACTCGAGCTCGAGCTTTCACGAGCCGAGCCGGAGCCGAGCTCGAGCCAGCTCGGTTCGTATAACAGCCTACAACGGACCACACTTTAAATTACACCAAAGTAATGTACTATCCGTTAACAGCATAATCAAATTTACTTTTGGAAGTGCTACAAATAATGCAACTCGGTTGCATTATTTTGTAATTAAACTAGAAAGTACGTTGTAATATGCTACAATTAAATAGTAAAAAAGTTGTATTGTTAGAAACAAAATGAAAGAGCGTTGCATTAAGTTCATTAGTTGTCCATTACATTGATATAGTTGCATTATTTTGTAGTAAAATTGGAAAGTACTTTTGTATTAAACTATAATAATTAGTTAATTAAAAAATTGCATTATTTCAAATAAAATGAAAAGTGTTAGAATAGATAGGTAGGAAGAATATAAGTTTTGAGAAATTTTCGACCGTGCTTTTGTTATTCATATTCGTATACAATAGAATATATAGAAAACAGAGGAAGACTAAACCTATTTTAGTAAACTATGTCTCTTATTTTAGGACTCCTAATCTAGCAATCTTCTCTATACAAAGGTTATCACAATATCTACAAAATATTTGAAATGATCCTATACACCAATCAGATCTATGTGGTATAACAGAACGGAAATCTCGGCTTATACCCCCTTAAGAAAGACGTCCGTACGAAAGACGCATCTTAACTGATAATGCCTGAAATGAGGTTACGCAATCCTTTGGTAAACACATCGGCAAGTTGATCAATAGTGGAAACATAGTAAAGCGTCAAGAAGCCACGAGTGACGAGTTCACGAATAAAGTGATAGTCAATCTCGATGTGTCGAGTGCGAGCACGGAAGACCAGGTGACGAGCCATATGAAGTGCCGAAAGGTTCTCACAAAATAATGAGGATAAAGAATAAAATCTATAGTTCTCGAAACAGGTAGTGATAGTCAACTACAAGAAAAACTTAAATTAAAGGCATTCAATAATGCCATTTTTTTCATATTAGTGGCATTTTTAGGTCAGTGGCACCACATAATTAATGTCACCTATAGTGATGTCACGGTTGATTTAAATGCCACTGCAAAAATATTAGTGTCATTGATTTAAATGCCACTTCATTATACTAGTGTCATTGATTTAAATGCCACTTCGTTAAATTAGCGTCATTTACATAAAGGCCACTACATCAAATTAGTGTCATTGTTCCAAATGCCACTCTGTCAAATTAGTGTCATTGATTTAAACGCCACTAGGTCAAATTTGTGTCATTTATTTACATGTCACTATGTTAAATTAGTGTCATCAATTTAAATGCCACTGTGTTAAATTAGTGTCATCGATTTAAATGCCGCTGTGTTAAATTAGTGGCATCTAAAAATGTCACTTTGACAGCATTTTTTGACCCGCTAGGTAGATATTAAAAAATCAAGTGGCATTAACATGTGACACAATTCAAATGTTGCATGACATTTTCTAATGGCACTCATAAACATTAATGGCACTACTAAGCATTTAAAAGAGAATGTCATTATATATACCATACACTCAAATTTGAAAGGAAAAAACGAAATAAAAATTCATAATAACTAAATTACCAAATGTTGAATACATTTTACTGCAACAATAAAACTGAATGAAATTGCCTACAGTTCATGACATCATAAATAATAGTTTTTCATATGTTTGTCTCACATCCTTGAAGAAATAAACTTTCCTAAGTACTAGTCATGTACTCGTCATCAAACATTTGAAGTCGATCATCTTTCTCAGGTGAAGTCTGCACAAAACCAAATGGAATTAAGGACTAAAAAGATGCTATCGTAAAAAAAATTGGAACATTAGTAATACACTTACCACAAATGGTGCAGGCCAAACAACATTGGCGCCTATTGTATCTCAATACTTTTAATATGTCCATACGGCCTAATCAACCTCTCATTGTCCTTAACTTAACTGCAATCTAATATACACTTCCCAATACATGGAACCAAGTTGCTCACCTTGCACTTTCTTAAAGGATCCGTGCTTTCAAGAATTCTGAATGCTATTGTTTCAGAAACATTCATAATACTTTTAATCACTGTCGCATCTCCAACCTAACAATGATTAGAATATAATCAAGTCAACCTAAAAATTATTGCTTAAAGTTTATTCGTAGCAACAAATAAAAAGTGAAGATCTTTTTGAGACGGAGGGATTATATGAAAAAAAAAAAAAAAACAAACAAATATATCAGAACCCGTGGCGGAGCCAGAATCGAAGTAAGGGGGGCAAAATATGTTGGAGCCAAGGAATGATGAACGGGGGTTCGGAGGCAGCACCCCCGATTTATTTTTTATAATTTTTATTTTTTATTTTTTGGAATTTTTTTCAGTGTTTTCTATATACTGTACAATACAATTTTAGGCATAAACATATAGTTAAGTACTACTCCCTCCGTCCCAGACTAAGGTTCTTACTTTCCTTTTTGGTTTGTCCCAGCCTAAGGTTCTTAGTTGCTTTATTACCTAAAATGGACAATGTAATGCCCATCTTTATTCTTGTTAAATATTTAACGTGCTTGTTAAATTCTTGGCTAGCATATTTAGATGCTATTTTATTTGAGTTAATTATTTAACTACTTTAGAAAATTAAGGTGGTTAAATGTCAAAGTTGAAAGTTTAGGGGCTTTTTTGTCAAAGTTAGAACTTGAGGGGCCTAATTGCAATTTCTTGAAAGTTATAAGTATATATAGTAGTGTTGCTTTCTCTGAGAATCATTTTCTCTCAAGTCTTCTCGTTCTTCCTCTGTTCCATAAAGGGAGTTCAATTTTACCCTATTCTCGACTCCTCGAGCTTAATTATCCCTCCGTTCGTGATTCCGGTCTCGGATAAATATTCGTGGCGCTGAATAGAGCGTTCCAGGCTGATCAGAAATTAATTTGGGTCAACTTAATTTCGGACTATGTAAGCTATTGACTCCCCTTACTTGTAATAACATGCATATATGTTATTCCCGCTACTCGTTCTTGTTAAAATTGTGTTTTGAGCAATTTTCGTGATACTTGTAAAATTGGGACGAAGGGAGTATTCGTATGATAATCAAGAATGAATAGCTAGTCTTGCACCTGGGAAGAAACTTGAAAAAGTATTGAAAAATTATACTCCTATTCGTGAAACGGTAAAATAGTAACTTGATTAAATATTATTAGAAAAATTGTATCATTATTTGTGGTACGGGAAATGAATGGAAGTATCCCTAAATGGGTATATTAGTATATTATAAAATTGTACTTATACTTTTGGGGACGGTGAAATATTAAATTGGAATAAAAGGAAATTGTCCTATTATTTATGGGACGATAAAGAAATGAATTGAGCTTGAAAATAGGTGTTAAGAAAATGTTTGTATACTCCTGGGTGTATTAAAATGTTAATAGAAAGTTACTCCTACGTTTGGGACGGAGATTTCTTAACCTGGGAAAGAAATGAAATTTCGCATTTTGGTACCTTGTGCGACCGCACAAAAACCCTTGGGCGACCGCCCATCTTTCTGAAAGGTTTTTCAAGGAATTGACCTGCTTGTGTGCGACCGCACAGGCCCTTTTTAGGCGACCACACAGTTACCTGAAGAACAAAATGTTGTTTAAAGTTTGTATAAGTTGGAAGTAACTCTAGTTAAGGTATATCACCTTAGTATAAGATGTCCTAGCAAGTGTTGTGACACCTTAGGGGCATCAGAACTTGGTCTTAAACATGAATACTCATTTAATTAAAATGAGAATTTAGTCTTGTACATGAACACTTATAGAACTCAAATGAGAACTTGAGTATAAAAGGAAGAATTATTTATGTGTCTTGAAAGTGCTATGAACAAGCACTTATGTGTTATGCTTGTCTTGGAACCTATGTTTGTGCACCTTGAGAGCACCAAATTAGTGTCTTGAGCTCGAATATCCTATGTAAGGGATTATGAAATGTAAGTATGAGTTGTATAGCTCATTTACTTAATTTGAACTCGAAGTATTCTTGGTCTAGGTTTAGGGTACTACCCTAGATGGCCTAGATGAGTGTTGTAGAACACTCTAGTACTGAAAATAGTCTAGTCCTTTGTGAACAAATGAAATGTGGACTTGAATCATAATTAAATGATAACTTGAGTATAAGAGTAGTAACTCTTTTATGTGTCTTGAAGTTAATGTTTGTGTACCTTAGGGGCACCAACTAATGTCTTGAGCTTGAATGTCCTAAGAAAATGATTGAAAATTAATACGTGAAAGATGTATAATTCATCTTCCTAGCTTGAACTCAAAGTATAAGATGTTTAACTCTTGTACATGTTTAACCATCCAAAGAAATGGATTGAGAAATTGGATATAAGATGATAAAATCTTGTATATGTCTTGAATGTCTTGAATGTCCTGAATGTCTTGAATGTCTTGAATGTCCTGAATGTCTTGAATGTCTTAAGTTGAGACAGTAATTTGAAGTATAAGACAATAAAATCTTGTACATGCCTTGACACCAATATATGTGTATGGTAATAAACTTGAAAGAGTTTTGATGTGTATATGCAAATCTTGCATATATTTACTTGATAGAATGTGGCTTCTTGATTGATTGGTACATGGTATGAATAACCAAAGAATTGGGTTATGGAACTAGATAGAGAATGATTAACTCTACTACATACTTGAATTTGATACGTGTGTATTGTAAGTGTTATGAACAAACACTAAAGTGCTAGTGATTGGTTTTAATCATGTATATACTTAATAAAGTATATAAAGAATAAAGAAGATATCTTGTCTAGAAATGAGTTCCTAAAGAAAATAGGGACTAGTGTAATATGAAGATAATTCATATAATCGTGAATACTACGATTTAAGTTAATAAGAATAACTACAGAACACAATATGTGTTAGAAAATGTATTCGATTATTAACGATAGATATACGTGAGATATGACTGTGACTAGGTATGATATAACCTATTCTACGACGTATTTAGAGTCTAAGGTATTGGGCTCTATTTGATAGTAAGGGTATCGTGATAGACACTTTAATGTGTTAAACGTGATATGAATATGTACGTGCAAACTTGGCATGTGACAAAGTGATATAGATGATATACCCTACTACTTGTTTGAGGTCTGTTATTAATAGACTCTAACTTGGATTGACCGTGTTATATGGACACTCTGCGTGCCATTGTTAGATTGATTTGTCTTCGCAATGATTGAGTACGTGTACTTGTATTCTCGTGAGCACATGATACATGATTACATGGTGCATATTCTCGTGAGCACATGATACATGACTACATGGTGCATATTCTCGTGAGCACATGATACATGATTACATGGTGCATAAAGACTGGTCCACTAATATGGGACTTAGTTATATTCTCGTAGTTCAAGTAAACATCTACTTGTGCATCCTCGTGTGAGTCCAGCTGGCTTATTTGGTTCAGAGGGGTGTATAGGTTCACGCTTATTGCGAGGGCTGGGGCATAAGTAATAATCGTGGGTCTATGCATTCAGTCTGTTTTTCCCTTACTACTGGCCATAGTAAGGGCTTAGCATCCTATATTGGAGCAATACGCCTGATATAAGTTGAATGCTAACTCGTGAACACCTCATGAATCTTGTTCTTGTGAATGACACTGGTTACCGGGTCTTCTTATATACTGCAATAGCAGTCTCTTGATCTTGATCGTGGTTGTCCTCAGCTATACAAGCATCGACAACAATGGTATTCTTGGTATTCTTAGGAGGAATAAGGAAGGATTCAGGTAATGATACGTGATAGGCCTATGTGCATCTTGGTGAGCTGGTCTAGCCTCTCACACTACTTGACTACTTGTTACCTGATCATATCTTGAGCTTGATTACTTGTTGAGTTGGCTTAGCCTCTCCTATACTTGTTACTTGATGATACTTGATATATGATTACTTGAGTATCTACTGGAATTTTGTGATAACATGACATGTAGTTGCATGTTAATAGCTTACTGAGATTTATCTCACCCTTTATTTGTTTCCCCCCCCCCCCAGGAAAGCAGGGGATAGTACGCAGTGAGGCTCGCATAGCTGGGAACGTACTCCGCAGGAAGTTCTTGTTTGAGACTAGTGTCCTTTTCACTTTGGTAAGGACGATGTTATCTGGGTTGTTAAACTCAGGACTTGTTTGGGGTAGACTTGTGTAGTACTTGTTGTCTCTAGACATCTCTTGATGCCAGATTATGTGCTAGGCATGTCTTCCGCTGTATGTAACCATGTTTGGTTTTAATTTTCTTGTCTAGAACTCGTTGTGAGCTATCTTAGCTCCTTACTCTTGAGTATATATATCATGTCAGTTTGTTCTAACAGGTATTGTTCCTGTTTCCCGTTAGTTTTCTGTTCCTTGTTAGTTACGCGCCCAGGTTCGAGGTTCTATTAGGGGATCCCGGGACTGGGGCGTGTCAGTTTGGTATCAGAGCTATGGTTTAGCTCTAAGCCTGGATAGGGTCTATGGCCTAGGTTGGGTAGTCTTGGTTGTGTTTTCGACGCCGAGTGCTTCGTTACTTGTTGTCATACCAGGCATAGGACTGGTGTTGATAGTTGTTGATCCAATTGGACTAGATGGTTTGAGAATCGAGAGCGCGAGTCTTTAAAGACTTAGGCGTATCTATCTTGTCTAGTGGACATTGTTTCGTGCTATATATGCATGCTTGTCCTTATCTCTAGAATTACGTGGAAGTGTATTCTCTAGTAAGAGACTACATGCTTGATATCGTTATGTATAAGAGCTTGATAGAAGTGTGGGTGATAACACCCTATACGTTCTATGTTAACTTGGTCATGTTACCTAGATGGGACATTGATGTGATACGCTTTATGGCTTGGCTCTTACGTGTTATGATTTGGCTTTCTATATGTTATGCCATTCTTGTTTGCCATAATAGATGGTGAATAGTTCTATGCTAGTATGCTTGACTATTTTTATGAGCATGATATAATTATGTATAATATTCATGTTCTGCATTAAAAGTTCGAACAGTGTTACTGAGATTGTTACTGGGTATTTAACTATGTGATTGACAGTGGAATTCTTACTGAGTAATACATGTTACTTGATGAGAAACTTGGATTATCTTGAGTTGTTATAGTGCGAATACAGTGCTGACACCTGGATTAATGTTCTTGACCTCGATTGAGTTAAAAGAGTTGAAGATTCAACTTGAGAAATTTCTTGATAGAGGATATATCTATTTTGAAGTGATGCCTGAAGTTAACCTAACCATCTTGTTGACCTATAAGTGAAACAACCAAGGTACGCGTGTTCTTGAGATTTTCTTGATCTTGTTGGAGATTCATTAATGAATTTGAAGGCAGCTCTATTTTTAATTATCTGACACCGAGAGCTACATCTTTTGATGGATTGTCTTGATGGATTGATATACGTAAAGTCAGTTCTGAATATTGAAACGATGGATAACCACGACTTCAGTATTTGAGATTTCCTAGTGGATTTGACTAGTATTACAGTGATCTGGAGGATATGACCAGTTCTATGATTTTAGTGGATATGTCAAGTTTCACCGATATAGTGGATTGACTAATCGAGTCTACTGACTTTATGTGTTTTGATGTTATAATTGATACATCTAAATTGCATAGAATATTTGTGAGTATCTGTGCATAGTCGTGATGTTCTTGAGTTCTACTTGTTGATTATATATGTATAATCTTGATCTAGTAAAAATTCGAGGACAAACATCTACAATTCAACACATACTCCATTTGCCCCCAAAATGATATTTTTATTTGCCATTTCTCACCGTCCCAAAAAGTCCTTCTCATTTTTTACGGTTTAGGCTTAAAAGTGCACAAACAAATTGAATAGTCAAATGTTGAAATTATTTTGAGACAAATGGAGTATAAGACAAAAGTATCCAAAGATTTAAATAGTTGTTTAACATTGAACTCATTTTTTTGTTCAAAAAAAAAACATCGAACTCATTTAACTCACATACCTCACTTTTCTTACATAATTCCGACTTAAAAATAAAAGTGTACTCCATCCATTCCATACTTATCGCTACTTATTTTCTTTTTAATGTCTCATACTTATTGCTACTTACCTAAAATGTTCTATTTTCTCTCTCTTACTCACTCACAACAACTATCAACTAACTTATTTTCTCCCTCCTACCCACCCACAACAATCACTTTTCTAACATATTTTATTAATCCTCGTGCATTCTCATTTGGTAGAAAAAGTACTCCCTCCGGCCACAAATATAAGCAACACTAAGGGGTTTCACACAGATTAAGAAAATAATTAAAGTAGTTAATTCATCTTGATTTTACAAAAAGAAAAGCAAAAATGACTAAATAACCCTTAACAAGTTATAATTATGGAGTAGAATTTGTCTTGAAAGTGAATCAATTATTAGGGGTATTTTTGGAACAAAATTATTAAATGATCTTGAAATCCCATAGAATTGCTTATATTTGTGGGAAAAAAAACCCCATAGTGTTGCTTATATTTGTGGCCGGAGGGAGTAGGACGGAAGGAGTAAATTTTAGTGGGACGGAGGGAATATATTTGTATGTATAGTGTCATATATATATATATATAGTTAACTGCTATTATTTACAAAAAAAAAAAAAAACCAAGTGGGACAGTTGCCCTGCTTGCCCCCTTGTGCCTCCGCCAATGATCAGAACTACTGAAAATGAAGAAAAAAAAAAAAAAAGAGGTATACGTTCATTTCAAGTTTGACACTTTTGCTTAATTTTACACGTGATAGCATAATATCAGATTTAACCATATCAACATGGAATGAATATAAACACCAGACCCAGTCATATGAGGTTGTTAATGTGTGTATTTATTCTTCATTGAAGTTTAAGACATGAATTTACTAACTTTACCTTAGTATGAGGACCATCTAGCATTGATGAAAACGACCATGTATTTTGATGTAGGAGGAATTCCGGGCATAGCAGGCATTGCACGACCGCTATCGCTGCATTAACAATGCAGATTGCCACGTTGGTGGCTGCTCAACAGGGTCAGAATGTTAATCAGAACCGTAGGGGTGAGAGAGACAGGGTTGATCCAGTTAGAGATCTAGTTCGGCGCCCTCAAAGGGCAGAGAATAGGGATGATGAGGAGTCTAGCTCCGAAGAAGAGGTTGTTAATGATGAAGAGCCGGATCAAGGTAATAATCGACACCGCCATGATTATAGAATTAAGGCTGATACTCCTTATTTCTATGGAACCATGGGGATTGAAGATTTCCTAGATTGGCAGAATGATGTTGATCGCTTTTTCGAGGTTATGGAGGTACCTTCGAATAAACAGGTAAAGATGGTGGCGATCCGATTGAAGAGTACTGCTGCAGTTTGGTGGGACAAACTCGTGGGACAGAGACGACGGTAAGGGAAGGGGCCAGTTAAAACATGGAGGCGTATGAAGCAGTTGATTTCTAAGAGGTTTTTACCGGCAGATTATGAACAGATCTTGTATAAACTGTATCTCAACTGTGTGCAGGGCAAGAGAACAGTTGATGAGTATACTACTGAGTTTCAGAGGTATACTGCGCGGGTTGAGATGGAAGAAACCGAGGATCAGAATGTTGCACGCTACATCAACGGTCTAAAAGTTTGATACAAGAGAAGATGGGTTTGCATCAGGTGTGGACCTTGACGGATGCTTCCACGCTGGCTTTGAAGGCCGAACTTATGGAAAATTTGGGTTCGACAAATTTACACCGTTTCACAAATGGAATCAACAGGGTAGTTCTGAAGCAGGGACTGATAAGGAGAATGGGACAACAGTTAAGAACCTAACTCTACAGGCTAATAGTACAGACAACACTAGTAGCTCCACAGGAAACAAAGCTCCAGTACAGAAAACAACAAACCCTTATGCCAAGCCGATAGGGGATAAGTGTTTTCGTTGTGGCGGACAGGGTCACAGATCCAACGTTTGCCCCACCCGGCGAACGGCTGCGATTCTGGAAACAGAATATGAGGAGGAAGAAGACGTCACTAATGAGTACGAAGGGGTCGAATTTGCTGAAGAGGAGTCTGGTGAGCGAGTCGGATTGTGCTTCAACAGATGCTGATATCTCCCAAGGATGAGGGGAAGAGGAAGAATCTGTTCCGAGCACACTGTTCTGTTAAGACCAAGGTATGTAATTTAATTATTGATAATGGTTGCACTGAAAATTTGGTGGCGCAGAAATTGATGGACTTTTTATGGTTGAAAACTGAACTTCATGAGAAACCATTTTGTTTGGGATGGGTGAATAAGGGTTCAGAACTCAGGGTGTCACGGACTTGCAGGGTCCCTATATCTATTGGTAAACACTATTAGGAGGAGGTTGTTTGTGACGTTCTGAATATGGATGTAT
The DNA here is from genome assembly GCA_026119855.1 of Campanula takesimana. Lineage (NCBI taxonomy): Eukaryota > Viridiplantae > Streptophyta > Magnoliopsida > Asterales > Campanulaceae > Campanula > Campanula takesimana. The sequence goes on along the minus strand of JAOWBW010001664.1, from coordinate 153,868 downwards.
GTCACATATTGCTTGGTCGCCCTTGGCAATATGATCATGACAGTACTTATCGGGCAATGATAATGTTCTGATGTTTAAATGGGCAAAGCATAACATTGCGATAGCTTCTGTTCTGCGTTTTGAGAAAGGGGTTGCGAACGACGAACCGGTCATGATGCTCATACAGAATGAGAAAATTCTTGCCGGACATCTGCAGATGGACGGACCGACTGAGGATACTAACCGAATTATGGGGAATGTGATCAGTAGTGTTCGGATTGTAGGGAATGTGATCAGCATTGTTTGTGGAGACGAGCCGAAACAGTGGAAATTAGCTTGGCCACGAGTGAAGTTTGCTTACAACGGTGCAAGCTCGGGGGATATTTATGAGTACCACGCGGATGGAGTTCTTTATCCTAGTGAGAACTCGGGGTCGAGTTATTTAGAGGTGGAGGAGACTGATGTAGGAGGAATTCCGGGCATAGCAGGCATTGCACGACCGCTCCAGATTGAAGACTCGGCCGTGCAGACTTCGGGAGAACATGATGAGGCGCTCGGTTTGATTGGCACGACCGTGCCAACACAGAAGCGCGACCGTACCATTATTCGGCTGCAGGGAGGTGCCAGGCGACAGTAATAGCACGGCCGTGCCATCCAAAGGGCACAACCGTGCCCGGTGGTATTGCAGATTTTTAGTTTACGTTCTTTCTGTTTCAGCGCATAAGGACTAGGGTAATTTCGGGATTATTGTTTTGTTTAGGTTATGTTATTTTATTAGGAAGTATAAATACTTTTCTCTTTCATTGTTTTAGGGTTACAACTTTTATTTTATCAATTGAACTTTGTTCAAGGAGATTTTCTTCTCTTTTCTGGTGGATTCCAGATTTATTGTGTTCTAGGGTTCATCGCTTGTGAACTCTTGTGTTTAGTGCACTATTCACGAATACTATCGCTTCCGTGTTGCGTCATATTTGATGTGGACATTTTTCTATGAGGAGAACCACAATTTACACCACGCGATCGCTCAAAAAGATTAAATCGGGAATCGCAAATCATTCTCTCTCTCTTTTGTTAATTTTGTGTTTGATTTGGGTTTGAATCAATATTTTATTTGGATTTTATGTGTTGGTACAGGTGTTGATGATTAAGGCTGGTAATTGGGGGTGGATTTGTGGTGGCGGCTGTGGTGGTGTTGATGGTAGGGGCAGTGGTAGGTTGGTGGTGGTGCTTGTCGCGGACTAATGGTGGTGGTTGCCAGCGGCGTGATAGGTGGCAGTGACTGGCCGGTGATAGGGAAGGTCAAGAGAGAGGGAGTTAGTCTACTTAGCGAATATTAGTTGAAAAAGTACAGAATAGTACATTGCATTATGTTGTCATTAATAGTACATTGCATAAATTTAAAATAGTTGAAAAATACGTTGCATATTTTAGTCATTAATTGACTAAGAAAATTGGAATTTTAGTAGTCGTTGTCTTTATAGATTCAACAAATAATTTTCTAACTTCTTCTATACCCTTTAAGGAGAAAAACCATTCAGTTCACCATCTTTAACTTTTTCATGATATAACCTTTCACTCTCTCTATATATATACTTGTAATAGTGTAGTCAAGTCGTTGCTATTCCTCCATCTTTAATAGAGTGCGAAGCTGCAAAAAAGGTTCTTCATATTAAAGAGAAAATGGCAAAAGATACTTTTCATTGATGGAGTTACACAATATATATACAAGTGATACTAGGGTTTCTTAACAGAGGATATGCACAATCTCCTAATCTATACAAGAGATAATATCAATCTTTACATTTGAAATGAAGATATTTACTAAATATAACAAACTATGATATGGAATGATCCTGTGGGTCCGGATCATGTGAACCGGATGTTTCGGGTGGCGATGGTGCGGTCGATGGTGCGGTCGGTGGTGCGGTCGGTGTTGCGGTCGATGATGCGGTCGATGATGTATTCTTTACAGGTGCGGTCGGTGGTGCGGTCGGTGTTGCGGTCGATGATGCGGTCGATGATGTATTCTTTACACGCTCCCGCAAGACGGACGATCCAAGAGTAAGTCCGATCTTGGAGATTAATGCTGTGAACTGGGTACGAGGTAGAGGTTTGGTGAGGGCGTCTGCAAGTTGATCCTTGCCGGAGATATGCTGAACTCGAATGCTTCCAAGCTGAACCTGTTCTCGAACAAAATGAAAGGCAAGGGCAAGATGCTTCATACGAGAGTGGAAAACCGGATTAGCAGAGTAGGTGGTGGCCCCAAGATTATCAGAGTAGATCACCGGGGAAGAGGAGAGAGAAAGACGAAGTTCAGAGAGAAGGTTGGTAACCAAAGAACTTCAGCAGTAGTGGCAGCAATAGCCCAAAATTCGGCCTCAGTGGAGGACCGAGCAATGGCACGTTGTTTCTTGGAGGACCAGGAGATGGGGTTCCTGCCAAGATACACGATGAAACCGGTGGTGGAGATGAAATCGTCTTTGTCACCAGCCCAATCGGCGTCACAAAAAGCATGAAGAGATGTAGGTGAGGATTTATAGAGATGAAGACCGAGATGAATTGTACCATGAAGGTAGCGAAGAAGACGTTTTAGTGTAGTCCAGTGTGATTCTTGAGGGTGATGTAAGAATTGGGCAAGCTTGTTTACCGTAAAGGCAATGTCAGGACGGGTGAGGGAGAGGTACTGGAGGCTGCCAATGAGAGCACGATACTCCGAGGGTTATAAATAGGTGTGCGAGGGGTAGCCGAGAGGGGTGGGTAAGTGGCCATGGGAGTGGGAGAAGGCTTAGATTAAAGCATATCATGTTTGGAAAGAAGGTCAGTGATGTATTTGGACTGGGTGAGGAGGAGGCCGTTAGAGGTAGGGGTGACCTCGATGCCAAGAAAGAAGGAGAGGGGACCGAGATCTTTGAGAGAAAAGTGAGAGGAAATGCTTGTGATGAAGGAGGTGAGAAAAGTGGCGGAGGGACTAGTGATAATAATGTCGTCAACATAAACAAGAAGAAGAAGGGAGTGGGAGTTTTTGTTGTAAATAAATAGAGACGGATCAGCAATAGAGGAGGTGAAGCCAAAAGAGAGAAGAAAGGATTTAAGAGCAGTGTACCAGGCCCTAGGGGCTTGTTTGAGGCCATAGATAGCTTTTGAGAGGCGACAAACGTGAGATGGGTGGGTGGTACTTTCAAAACCCGGGGGTTGAGACATGTAGACTGTTTCAGAGAGATGACCTTGGAGAAAAGCATTATTGATGTCTAGTTGACAGAGTGGCCAACCGTGGGTGATGGCAAGAGAGAGGATAAGACGGATGGTTACAGGTTTGACAACAGGACTGAAGGTTTCGGAGTAATCGAGGCCAGGTCTTTGATGGAACCCTTTGGCAACAAGGCGAGCTTTATATTTGTGGATGGAGTTGTCTGGGTTGTATTTGATCCGGAAGACCCATTTACACCCGACGATGTTAGGTGCCTGATGGGAAGGCACAAGAGTCCAGGTGTTATTACGGAGAAGGGCATTGTATTCGTCAAGTATAGCAGTATGCCAGTGAGGGGTGGAGAGGGCTTGTTTGGTGGTGGTAGGAAGGGCGGTGGGGGAGGAAAGAGTGGTGAGATTGGCGTATTTGGGGTTGGGTTTACTTATGTTGTTGGACAGTCGGGTGATGATAGAGCGGGTGTGGGTAACAGGATTAGGTGGTGCGGTCGGTGGTGCGGTCGGTGGTGCGGTCGGACATGCGGTCGATGATGCGGTCGAGGAAGTTTGAGGAGGTGCGGTCGGGTTGGGAGGGTGGTCGGTCGAGTGGGGTGGGGGTGCGGTAGAGTCAGTTTGGGGAGGTGAGGTCGGGTTGGGTGGAGGTGCGGTCGAGGTGGGGGCTGTAGTGGGGAAAGGTGGTGGAGTAATCAGTTGAAGAGAGAGATGGCACCATTCGGAAGAAGACAAAGAGGGAGGGGAGGTGGAGGTTTTGTTGAGAGAGGGGTAGGGAAAGATAGTTTCAACAAACTGGACATGGCGAGAGGTGTAGAGTCGATTTGTGGATGACTCGAAGCAGTGATAAGCACTTTGGGATGGAGAGTAGCCAACAAAGATGCATGGGGCGGATTTGGGAGCAAGTTTATGAGATGTATAAGGGCGAAGCCACGGGTAACAGAGACACCCAAAGGAGCGAAGTTTGGAGTAGTTGGGTGGAGTGCGGAAGAGGCGGAGATATGGGGAGTCATGGTGGAGTGTAGGAGTGGGAAGTCGATTGATGAGGTAGACAGCTGTGATGAAGGCATGAGACCAAAATGAGAGTGGTAGTTGGGCATGAGAAAGAAGAGCAAGACCGGTTTCGACAATGTGACGATGTCGGCGTTCGGCAAAGCCGTTGTGTTCAGGAGTGTGGGGTGGGGAGGTAAGGTGAGAGATCCCTTCTTGTAAAAGAGAGGGAGTGAGTTTGAGATACTCGCCACCATTGTCAGAGAAGAACTGTCGGATAGGGCGAGAGAAGTATTTTCGACAAGGTTTTTGAACCTATAAAAGGTCGGGTAGGTGTCGGATTTATTTTTGAGAGGGTATAGCCATGTGTATTTTGTATAGTGGTCAACGAAAATGACATAGTATTTATAGTTGTCATATGAGTAAACAGGTGAGGTCCATACATCAGAGAAGATAAGATCAAGAGGTGCAGTGGAGTGAAGAGTAGAGATAGAAAAGGGAAGTTTATGACTTTTACTGATTTTGCAAGCATTACAATGAGAAATAGAACTAGGAGGAATGGATAAAGAAAACTGTCTATCTAAGAGGGAAACAATAGGGGGGGAGGGGTGGCCTAGTCTATGGTGCCAAGATGATAGTGTTGAGGAGGCTGCAACATGAGCTTGTGGAGAGGAAGGAGTCCAAAGGTAGACGCCACGATCAAGGGTGCCTTGGAGAAGAACGTTGTTGGTCGAGATTGCCTTAATAAGAAAGGAAGATTGTGAGAACTCAATAGTGGCATGATTATCTTTGCAAAATGAGATACTGAAAGAATGTTACGAGAGATACGAGGAACATGTAGAACATTGTTGAAAATGAGAGAGGAAGAAGGAAGAGTAAGAGAGAAGGAACCTATGTTGGATATGGGAAGAGCAGTGCCATCACCAATGAGAACATCATCACTACCATTATAGGGGTGATGGAGAGAGAGGTTGGAGAGGTCACTGGTGATATGATGAGTGGCACCACTGTCCATTAGCCAAGAAACTGGAGGGGGCGGGGTAGGAGCGATGGCGGTGTTGGCTTGTGCGGTTGGAGCGGTGGACTGACGTGGGCGACGGTTGGAGGTAGGGGGTGGGGAAACGTGACGTTTGGGTAGTCACGGCGGAATTGGCGACACTCAGAGATGACATGGCCAATGTAGCGACAATATTGACACTTACCTTTAAAGGTAGTAGGGGAGGAGGAGTGGGCGGAGGGAGTGGTGGGTGTGGGTAGAAGGGGTGGAGGATTATGTGGGCGGGGAGTAGATCGGGGTTGGAACTGAGCAGCGTGGGCAGTCATTGGAAGAGTAGGGTTGGAGTTCTGATGTGCGGCCGGGTTAGGGTTTTGGTGTTTGAGGGTGAGCTCATGGTGAAGAAGCTTTTCGTGGAGAGCTTCAAAGGATATGGGGTTGTCACGAGCACGAACAGAGTCAATAATGGATTTGTAGGGTTCATAGTCAAGGCCTTGAAGAATTTTGGCTATGATGTCTTCGGAATCCATGGGTTTTCCAAGAATAGCAAGTTTGTCAGTGGTTGTTTTGATTGACTGCATGTAGTCGGTGATTGATAGTGAGGTTTTGGTGATGGAGGCAAGGTGATCTTTGAGTTGGAGAATGTGGCCACGGGAGGGATTGGCATAGGTTGATTGAAGAGTGGCCCAGGCTTCATGAGAGGTTTTTGCTTGGTAAACAAGGGGTGCTACTGCAGTGTCAAGGGTGCCAAGAAGGGCACCAAGGATGAGTCGGTCTTGACGTTGCCAGGTGATATGGGCTGGGTTTGCGGTGGTTTTGGCGTCGGTGGTGATTGTTTCGGGTGGGATGGGGTAGGAACCATCAACATACTTGAGAAGGTCTAATCCAAAAAGAAGAGAGGTAAGTTGGGATGCCCAGGCAAGATAGGTTAAAGGTGTGAGCATTTTGCAGTTGGAGAGGTCGACAAGAATAAGAGGGTTGTTGGGGTCGGCGGGGTTGTGAAGGTAGGAGGAGGAAGAAGCACCGGAGTTGGTCATGGTGGGAAGTGGCCAAAGAAAATAAGAAATGTGTTTGGATCGATTAGGGTTCTGGTACCATAAAGAGAAAATGGCAAAAGATACTTTTCATTGATGGAGTTACACAATATATATACAAGTGATACTAGGGTTTCTTAACAGAGGATATGCACAATCTCCTAATCTATACAAGAGATAATATCAATCTTTACATTTGAAATGAAGATATTTACTAAATATAACAAACTATGATATGGAATGATCCTGTGGGTCCGGATCATGTGAACCGGATGTTTCGGGTGGCGATGGTGCGGTCGATGGTGCGGTCGGTGGTGCGGTCGGTGTTGCGGTCGATGATGCGGTCGATGATGTATTCTTTACAGGTGCGGTCGGTGGTGCGGTCGGTGTTGCGGTCGATGATGCGGTCGATGATGCGGTCGATGATGTATTCTTTACACATATTCTTTCACATTCGCACCCATTTTCGATTTTTTTTTTTTTTTTTCCTTTCGCTTCTATGATTAAATTGATGCCATTTTTTTTCAAAAAAAATACTCCATGTTTATTGTTTATTAGTGTGCATTTTTCATGAAACAGATGGTTAATCGAAAATGGGAGGAACTACCTGTTGCTTGCTTGGTGGAAATTTTTACAAGAGTTGGATTGGTTTCACTCGTCCAGGCTGTATCGTATGTATGCAACTCGTACGAAACTAGTCTTAATCCTTTATGCTGGCAATCTCTGTTCTTTACAAATATCATACCTTTTATTTGGCCAAAGAGGCGTTCCAATGAATTTGTGCGAACAATGGCGTATTGATGTAGATTTATGATACCAAATGATGTAGCGGAAGCAAGATAGAATTAACTACTATTGTTTCGCTCGAGAAAACCAGTAATTAATCTTCAATCCTCGTTGAATCGCTCGAGATTACCGGGAATTGGACGAAAGGAAAGAAATTCAACTTTCGAATTAAAAAGAAATTAACTACTGTATTTCGCTCGAGAAATTCAGCAATTAATCGACAATTTTCGCTCGAGAAAATTGAAAAGAGACACGCTCTAATTTTTATTTCATAAAAAAACAACCAATTTTCGGAATACAATATAACCCTATTTTTATATGACTTCTAAGACTTGGAAAGCAAGTCAACTACTTCCTAAATACCCCTAATCTATATGGTAACCTATTACAACTCAAAAACATCAAAATATATCATAAATCTACTTCTAAACATGATATTATCACCTACCTAAATATAAATCCGAAAATAATAATAAATTAACAAATAATTAACATAAAACTCATATTTATAATCGATCTCCATCACGTATAATCAAGAACATGAAGCATTTGTTAAGTTTGTGGTTGACCGAAGTAATTGATCTGCCAATGTGGTTGGTTTTCTGTCCGCAACGTACATGAAACCAGAAATTCTCAATTGTATTGGTGGCCGGTAAGTTACAGTTATTTCTTTGCTTCTTTTTCGGATTCCTCATTTTTCTTTTTTGTCTTAACCATCTAGTTTATTAGAGATGGCAACCGCAGGGGCGGAGCCATGCTTATGGATAGGGGGCAATTGTCCCATTGAGTTTTCAAATTGTACCAAATTAGTACTAGTGAATTTTTATAGTATTTGTTAATTTTACTATGAAAAATTGTATATTGCCTCCCTTTAGACCAAGAAAAAATAAAACTACGGATGGGTTTACGACGGGTTTGCTATTTTCCAAAGCCACTCTTGTAATGAAGTCCCAATTAACAAGCCCGTCCTGTCTTACAACAAACTCGTCATAATAGGGGTGTGTTATTTCAGGTTTGGGAAATGTTCGGGATATTTGAAGTCACTCAAGTTTATAATCACTTTTTGAGTGCCGACTAAAGAGTGACCTGTGCGCAATATAAACAAAATCGAGAAAAAATCGATTTAAACATGACTTTTTCAAATTTGGCTCTTATTTTTGGTTTGAGTAGGGTATGAGAAATCCTTCTATGTTGAACCTAATCAATATCTTTATTTCTTTTTCTGTCCTTTTTAATTGTTGGAACAGATGTCCGCGTTTAAAGGGTCTGCTCTTACCATCACACGATTTCATGAGCGAAAGCCTACTTTTTTCGAGTTTAATATGCAAATGGAAAAACTTGGAAGCTTTGGAAATCGGGAGAGGCTTTTTCGTTGGAGAAGATTATTCACAAACTTAGCGTCCACTGCAAAAAAATTGTTTTGTCAAGTGTTGTTCAACAGTTCAAGTCACCATTAGCCAAAGTGAAGCATCTGCTATTGCCAATGTACTCCCAAACATGAAGGTCTTCGCTTTGAGCAAATCTTGGATTGAACGGAGCGATCTTGTTACGATTATTAAGGGCTGCAAGAAACTTGTGCTCCTTGATGTTCAAGATTGCTTTGGATTTAAGGTGGATGCTGAGATTCTGAATCTTGCTGCTCTCATAGCAACTTTCAACTTTTAGGGTTCATAGCTTGAATTATGGTAAACATGCAAATAGTTCCTAAATGGAATAATTACAAAGATATGCAATGTACTTTACCTTCGATTTCACAAAATACAATGTACTTGTAAGTGACATCTTAATTAATGCAACGTACTTTCTACTATTTTTTTCAAATAATGCAATATACGTACTATTTTCATGCAATGTACTTTCAAATTTTTAAGCAAATAATGCAATAAAATTGCATTTTGAAAAAAATTTAGAAAGCACGTTGCATTAAGATGTCACTAATGAGTACATTACATTAATTGTAAAAAAGGCAAAAGTATGTTGCATATTTAGGTCATTCACCCGTACTTAAATAAGCTTGTTTATTTCCTGCGTGTATTCTTCAGTTTTTCCTCTCGCCATTACCTCATTTTCTTCAACTAGCAATTCATATACTTATTATGTAACCTGTGATCTAATTCTACATGGAGCAGTTTATAACCGTTAGATCGGTTTAAACAATGTACAGAATATATGTGATTGCCGCTAATGAACAATGAAAAAAATAATTGAAACAGATAGTTGATCCCAATTAAAAGTATTTGATATTTTATCTACCTACTTCATTATGCATGCCACCTTATTGTGGTTGTTTTCTTGTTGCCCTATTTTCTACCGATTCAATCTCTTCACGCTCGTAATTGGCAGCAAATATTTTGATTTCTCCTCGTGCTTTAATATCCAATCCTCGCCGAGGAGGTGCTTTAGGTTTGATGTACGGACCTTCGAAACGACGTAGTTTAAATTATTGGCTAAGAAGAGGTAGGATAAAGAAACATCTTTGTACTTCTCTGCTTTCCGTTCTACTTTAGAAAGGAGTACCACAATTAACCAAGCGAATCGCGGGAAACTGCATGCGCCAGAGAATCATCTGAATCCGATACATTATAGTAGGATTCCGGTAATCCTGATGTCGGAGATTCAATGAGGATGTCTCTAAGGACATTATAGTCTGCAAGTAAAGAAAGAAAGTTCATGACATTTGTTGTTAATTTATGAACTCCTGCTCCCTCTACTGTAGTTTTCGACGGATACTTTTGAATAGAAGCCTCTAACTCGGTTAATGCGTAGCGGATATAGTCCCCTAGCTTTGTTGTTGAGTTGATAGCTTGATTTGTGATACCATATGTTGAATCAAAAGAGAAAATCGACTCAATTGTTGACCATTGATTAGCAATCGCAGTGTACATATCTAATGTTCTGAATATCTTAACTGACGATTTCTTTTGTTCTTCATCACATTTTCTGGGAATTCAAACAGAATTATCGCTGCTTCTTTCGTAATAGCATTGAAACATGCTCCACTGATTGAATTTGATGCTGCGAAAACTTGACCACAGAGAATTCTCTCTGTCCGAAACAGAGTATTCGTCGCAACATTAACTGCATTCAACCAGTTTTTGATTTTGAGATCCAAAACCTCCCACTCCAATTTTCGAAATTTCTTAGATAAACTTTCCTTATCGACACCAAGCTTGTGCATACCTTCATCAACAATGGATTTACGAATACTTACGTATATATTCACACACTCTTTCCCATAACCGCAGGAAATCATACAATCTGCTATGAATTTGAGGTCTGCCATAATGTCTCTAGAGGCATTCCCAAATTCCGTGACTATATGATCGGGAAATCGAGTCTCGTCCTCTGAGTCATCACCATAATCTGACGTGCTATACCGAGTGGATGTCAGAGAAGATCGACTTGACGTGAGCGAGGACCGAGCTGAGACAGTGTCGGGACTCAAAAACGCGTGATTTGTTGATAATATTCGATGAAACTCTTTCTGCAACCGCTTCATTGCTACTTGCATCAAATTATGAGCAGTCACGAGCAATTTAGAACTCGCGTCTTCAGATACTAATGATTCCATCGCCTTATGCAACTCCTTCACCTGACTGACAAACTTCTTCGCTTCCCCACGATTATTTTCGCGGAAAAGAGTCATCTGTTTGGAGATAATTAACTCAGTTTGTTGGAGCGTTTGAATCATTATTGATTCCACAAAACTCGTTCTTGCAGTTGAAAAGCTCGGACTCGAGAGGTGATCAGATGATCGGGAGGACGAGGAAAAAATGCTTCTCATTCCTTTTCGAGGCATATCTAATAGCAATCGATCGATCGATCCCGGAAACAAAATTCAAAGTTGACTTTGATGATGAGAAGAATTGGATTGAAAAGTTGGATTTGAAATTTTGAACTGAATAAATTTTGTGTTAGTGAGAAAAGATTGAGGGGGTGAGATATATAAAGGAGGTAGAGAGTCGAGTTAGGCGGGCGGGAGGAAGGAGGGGCAATTTGGAATAAATATTTGTCGTTAGGAAATGGGGACAATAATTAAGCTTGACTGTTTGCTGTTATGCCGGCCACTTAAACTGATGACATGCCTAATTACGTGATTACCGGGTTTATAACGAACTTCCCCTGCCTATGGGTTAAAAGTACTAAATATATCCTCATATTAAATGTGTAATAAATGTACAATTGTGTTTGAATATGAGTAATTAATTATTTTTGGTAAAAGAGTATTAAATACAGTTACATTTAATGTGGCAATTGGTTTTTAAAAAATAAAAATTTACTAGTGCAAAATTTACAATATTTTTGGGGTTTAGTGCAATTTGTTGAAATTTGTCCCTTTTAAAATACAAATAATAATACACTAGTGCAAAATTTACAATATTTTTTGGGGTTTAGTGCAATTTGTTGAAATTTGTCCCCTTTAAAATACAAATAATAATACACTAGAATTTTAAAAAATAAAAATTTACTAGTGCAAAATTTACAATATTTTTGGGGTTTAGTGCAATTTGTTGAAATTTGTCCCCTTTAAAATACAAATAATAATACACTAGAATTTTTTTTTGCCCCCATTGACTAATATGCAATTAAAATATTTATGTTGTGCAATTTTTGCCCCCGTTGAAAAAAATTCCTGGCTCCGCCACTATTTTGTATTGAAACCCAACTTTTTTGTTAGTATTTAGGTCCAGAAAAAGCCCAACTTTTTTCTTATAATTGTGTCCGGATGGAGTAATAAATTTCATGCAGCGTACTACAACCTATATTAATATAAGTGAAAATCTCATAAAAAAACTTATTTTACAATCGCTTTATTGTAAAACCTATTTTTAAAACAGTTTTTCGTAAGACTGACACTTATGAAAAACCAATTTTTTTTCATCGCTTAGTGTTAAACAAGTTTTTAATAAGACTGACCCTTAGTATAATTCTGTACTCTCTAGGTACATTATTTTTCGGTCAAGTTCCAAACAATGCAACTAAATTAATAAAAAAAATCTTTTTAACAAAAAATGTTATTAATATACTATTAACAATATTGTCAATAACAGATATTCAAAATTTCATAACAATTTAATCAAAGTTCAATTAGACTTGAACGAGATTATCTCTAGCTAGTTTTTCGAAAAAAGAAAAATTGATTTTTTTTACACAAAGGGTGAGTTTGGGATTGCTTATGATTCTCTTAAAGTGATTTGTAAAAAGTGATTATAATATAAGTGATTATTTCATCATTAATTTATTAATTATGAGTATGTTTGGATATCACATGTCCGAAATTGATTATGAAAGATAAATTCCAAAAATATCCATTACTCTATGCATACAAATATAGTAAATGCACCATATGAATGCGAGGTTATCAATGTAAAACGTTATATCAAAACAGCTTTTAGAATCACTTTTGGCAAAAGCTGGGTCATAACTGCTTCTGTCAAAACGCAGTTTTCTGCGTTTTGATAGCTTAAAATTAGAATCAGATTTGACACCCAAATACCACGAAAGTAATTTTTGATCTCTGAAATTGATTATAAGCCTCAAAAACGCACTCCCAAACTCACCCAAAATCTTGGGGAGAACGCGCTTTTCCCAACTCCCAGGAAAAATGTGTTTTAAAAAAAATGCGGTGGTATTTTTGTAAATATGTGGAACTTCATTAAAAAACGCGCGGTGGCAGTTTTGTAAATAATCGAAACTTCTCAACGGTTCTGGATATCAATATAAAACCTTCTGGATATGAGATTGATAGCAAGAACTTTTGAAAGTGATAGCCAGAAGGGTCATTTTTGTAAATAATCGGAACTTCTCAACGGTTCTGGATATCAATATAAAGCATTCTGGATATGAGATCGCTAGCCAGAACCTTTGAAAGAAATAGCCAGAAGGGTCATGACTATCAATATAAAGCCTTCTGGATATGAGATTGATAGCCAGAACCTTTGAAATTGATAGCCAGAAGGTTTTTTTCTAAAAATGTTTTGAGAGTAACAGAAGTGTTAATAGATAGGAAGTTACAATGTTTAGGATGACCAGTTGTTGTGTTACGAAGATCCAGTGAGTGTGTTGAGGACCGCCAGAGGATTTTGAAAAACACGTTTTTCCTACCCACTAGGAAAAACACGTTTTACAGGAAACCAATTCCTTTTTTTTATATTTTTTTTATTCATAATGACATAAAAGCTACAATTGGGTCTATAAATAAACTAACAATAGTCTCCCAAATGGGATTCGAACATTTATCTTCATTCATATGTATGAATCGTCAACAACAAAGTAACTACAAGGAGATAACGAATATATTAATGAACTAATTAGGTTATAAAATTATATACTCCCTCCGTCTCATAATAATTTTCCCATTTGTTATTTTTTATTTTCTCAAAAAAAAAAAATCTCATTTTTATAATTTGAGCTTAAAAGTGTATAAATAAAACATGGCTTGTAAGGCAAGTGTTCATATCCTTAGAAAGTTTGAATAGTAAAACGGTAACATTATTTTGGGACGAGAGAGTATGTTTTCGTTGGCACTAAAGTGACGTGCAAAGGAGTGGCTTGGCCATGTTAATTGAAAATCTTATTTAGAAAAAAAGTCAAACGTCAAGCATTCATTGTATGATAATGATAACATGCCCCTATTATTGATTAGTGTAACAAATACTCTTTCCGTCCCTCTTTAATCTACAAAAATTACCCTTTTGGTTGTCTCACTTTAATTTACAAAGACCTAAAATAGAAATGTTTTAATACTTTTAAAATAATGGGACCCACTTATCATACTCACAACAACTATCCACTTACTATTCTCTACCCCACTTTCCCTCTCCTACCCAACTATTTATGAGTTGGTTTTGGGGGAAACTAGTTCCTCCATAAGTTATAAAAAATCCACTTTTTATCCCTTAACCCTTAAACCCTAAATTCTAAACCCTAAACCTTAACCCCTATAAAAACATGACTTTTTATAACATATGAAAAAACTAGTTTCCCCCAAAATTTTCTCACTATCTACACTCACAACACATCAACTTTTTCTCTTTCGCCTTAATTAATATGCACAACCCAATTTTTATAAGTTAAAAGAGGGACGGTGGGAGTATAAATGTGATAGCATTAGTTAAGAGTTTACCTTCGACATTCTATATGTTAAAGGTTTAAGTTTTTAAGGGACCCATAGAATCGTTGTAGGTCGTTTTGAATGATTGATGTTTGTTTCATGAAAGCAAATTTAAAATACTCCATATGTCCCAAAAAATAGTCTCATTTTAATTCTTTATAGTCAATATAAATGATATTTGATCAAACATTTATGTTGATCTAATTATTTTAGTAAAATTCTAGAAATTGTAATCGACAAATCATTAAGTGATATGTCAATAACTATTTTTAAAATTTAATTGTGATCATTAGATTGACACCAATGCTTGGTCAAAGTTTATTTAAGTTGACTATAAAATATCAAAATGAAACTATCTTTCGGGGACAAAGGAGTATTAAATAAAAATCCATGTTTGATACATAAATTATTAATAACAAATAACTACTGAGTATAATTCATGTGTACAAGTAGAAGAAAAAATTTATGTTTCTTCGAAAATTCTTAATCATTGATGCTGAGATTTTATTAGCAGCCATTATAGGAAGAAGAGAGAAAGTTGAACTACTTTTGGACTATAAACCAAAGTGGAAATTAATCATTTAAGTCAAATAAAGTACAAAATAGTCCAAAAGTGCAAAATCATCAATGACGGGAACAATCCTTATGTAAGCAATAGCTTAATTCCATGATGATTTTCATTATTTCTTGAAAATGTCAATGGCCTTGGGTTTGTACTTGATTATTTTCTCCCCATATCATTTGGGATATGATATGATTCTTCTTGAATCTTAGGGGATTTCTCTTGACCTGTTCCTTGGTTAAATCGTTATCCTCTAGACTTCCTGCATCAACATCATTTGAACCATGAAAGCAAAAAATGTCTAAAAAATTGAAAATATTATACATGCTGAGTGTTGGGCTTGGTGTTATCGCACTTTGGATAACACCTGGCGCAACACCTTTAGAATCTGACAATGAATGCTTCCAAACCGTAGTTAACATGGATGACTGGTCAAGTTCTTTAATGTATAATGACTCTCTTACCACACTCTCACTAAGGGAATCATGATTTGAGCCATCAAGAATAGAAAGTCTCTCAAGAGATAGATTAGCAAGGCTTAAAGCCATGACAACTGGACCAAACACTTAGTATGTCAAGTGTCCAGCTCTGATGCCAATTGAAAATGTCAATGGCATTAGGTTTGTGAGTAAAAACCCACGAGTGTTATCTCAAGTGTTGGATAGCACCAGGGATAACACTTTGACGACAGTCCCACGAACTTAAACACTTAAAACACGTTGAAAAAGAGTTTGCAGCGTAAATATATACCACACTAAGGTATTGGTTTTTAGGAAGTTAAATATGACAGCTGAAAGTGTTAATAGTATGGAAACTTTCGTTTGTAACAGTGTTTTCCTGCGTGCTGGGCAACACTTGACACAACACGTAAAATCTCAGCTTAAAAGATTGAAAGAATTAACGCAGCGGTTAAATGACACAAAGTGATATATTTTTCACAAGTTATATAAATATATAACTTGTGGTAGCCTCATGGCCAAAAAAGACTTTCACTAAATATGTACGATTTAAGTACATAGTCTATACAACTCCTATTTTCTAAAAAAAATAAAGAGTACAAAATGTGCTAGATACAAGAACCTTCAATAAAGAAACAACACCCCCATCACAATCAAAAGGCTAGACCAATTTAGCCTTCAACAAATAGTTTCTTTAAGAAACTAGATTGTAATATTGGGTTGGGTGTTGTGATATCACTAGCACTTGGTAGATGGCTTTGGGTGTTTAATATATCTCTCTTGTGTTTGTAGAATGATCCCATCAGCCCTTTATATAGGCCTCTAAAACGTGGTGGCTACTCAAACATGGCTGAATTCATCTTGGTGGTTGTTGGAGAGTATTTCTTAGAATTGTGCACCAAGTAGATAGTGATCCCTAGTTTGTAGGAACCACTACTATCCCACGCATGGACTCTTTGTACTCTCCTTGCTTCTCAGACGTGTACCCACGTTTTTGTTGAGCAATTATGGATGGCCAAGTCTTCTCCAACGTTTTTCTTTTCTTCTTCCATGAGTTACGCATAACTCTACACTTATGCATAATTTTTCCTTCAACTAACTCCTTATTTATAGCTCTATCATTTTGATCAACATTGAATGCTCATTTTGACCTACAAATAACATTAAAATTGCAGCAAATATTAAACATTAACATCTAATAATTTTGTGAATAAATGATGAAACTATTACAAATCTCGCCTGGGGTAACACTGTTGGCAGCACTTGTGGGAGCACCACATTTCTGTACTAACATTTATGTTGAAGTATTGAAAGGAATTTGAAATTGAACGATATAAACCGACCTGCCCTCTGGATCGGGTTGAGTTTGGCCCATCATGATATGGTCCAATAATCCACACGAAGGTCCACAGTCCAAGGCATGACCCAAGCCCATCTGATCAAGACCTCAACATCTTCGCATGACCGCCGCCAGAGGACGAGGACCAAGCGACATAAGGAACTACTTGGTCTTGTCTGAAAATGAGAACGCTATATCATCATTTACCACACTCGTCGGCAAATCTTATGCCAAAGAAGAGGAGTCATGTTCTATCAAGGCTACGCCCAGTAACTTAGTTAAACAGTACTAAGTCATGCAAAACCCTTACCCAACAAGGGATACGCATGCAGTCGTATATCTCTAATTATACGGATTTATCTCTTATTTAGGAGGCCTAATCTAATACAAAAATTAAGGAATGACAATCTTATTGGGATTCAACTATCCCAATATTAGTACTATTCTACAACGGACTCCAAAACTTCCTGACCAAGGGAGGATATCAATTACCGGCACCTATATAAATAGGCCATAATTCACGTGTTCCGAGTAACGCATCTATTGACTCTAAACTCTGATCAATTGATTTCTTTCTATAAACACTATTCTTACTCTCACGCCGGAGGGCCTTCGTCGGGGAAGCCCCGGCTTAGTTTAAGTTTGTTTAATATGTTTTAAGTTATTCAATAACTTGCTGGGATTATCCAAAACGCTAGATTTGGGATGATCCGAACTCTTTTGGCATCATCAAAACTCTTTATCCCCACCTTACGTCCCTAATTTCTCACAAGGAACTATCTAAACACTTGTACTCCCTTCGTCCCATACTTATTGCTACCAAATGGAGTGCACATGGATTAATAAAACGTGTTAAAAAAGTAAGTATTGTGAGTGAGTAGGAGAGAGAAAATAAGTTAGTGAATAGTTGTTGTGAGTGGATAGGAGAGAGAAAAGTGAACATTTTAGGTAAGTAGCAATAAGTATGAGACACCTAAAATGGAAATATGTAGTGATAAGTATAGGACAAAAGAAGTATACTTCTTCCTTCCGTCCTAATTTAAGGTTCTTATTCTCTTTTTTGGTTTGTCTCGGTTTTTAGCATGTTTTAGTTTAAGGTTTTTAGTTACCCCCTCTGTCCCGCTTTAAGGTTCTTACATTCCATTTTAGTTTGTTCCAATTTAAGGTTCTTACTTTACTTTATTGCCTAAAATGGAAAATGGGACCCACTTGTCATTCTCATAACAAAAACTACCTACCCACTTTATCTTTCCTACTTTACTTTCCACAATAGGAACTTCCTCCACACGAGGAGTCTCGGAATTGGCTCCAGCAATTTGCTTTCCAGTGTTCGAATTAGAAGTCATTTTCTGAAATGAAACAAAGCAGATTAGTTTACTGTTTTATATTAAAAACTAATATATCCAATGTGCACTTGGATACATTATTCTGACGGTTCTCACGTGATTAGGTTCTCATTTGAGCACCTATATATATATATATATATATATATATAGGTGATGCGAATATAGAGATGTCGAACATTACACGAAATTTTAATACACGCTATTCAACTCATTACAAAAGCTCTTGCAGAAAATTAACCGTTGCTCACGTACAACAATTGCAAGCTTTGATAAATAAATGATTACATAAATATTTTCGAAGAACAATTAACATATGTTGGATAAAATCTTGTAAATATTGAAAGGAAAACGATTACAATATAATTGAAATTGCAATTACAAATTGAAAGAATGAAAACATGAAAAGAAACGATAAAACCGTATTTAGTCACTTGTATCCGAGTCGTGTAAAACAACACTCTCCTTAAGACTAATTCATCACCCTCTCTATGAGTGCTTGAGGTTTAACGGGCGTTATTCTCGACCGGATGCAACTCCGCACTTGAGCCTCTATGCTTGGACAAAATCATCATTCCAATTATTCTAGTAGGCCAAAGGAAGAAGATGAGCAAATTGCAAGAGGGAGGAAGAAGATTGATGGAAACTCTCTCTTTTTTTTTTTTTTTCATCTTTTGCTCTTCTTTTTCAAAGAGTTGTGGGTGTTTTTTTTTATAGCTCAAAACTCCCTAAGGATTAATTCTCCAATTAATCCCATATTGATGATCAACTTAAGTAAACATTAACATTGTCATCAATTTCTTTTTGGAGTTTCATTTGCCAATCAATAATGGACATTAACCTTGGAAGTTATTCTTGGAATTAATCTTGAATTAAAAGAATTATAATTCAATAAAAAGTGACAAAAACTATCAACTAGTTTTTCCATTCTTTTCACATGAAACAAACTCACATTTCCAACTTACATTCATTTATTTAAGCTATAATATTTTTATCATCCAATCTTCAAATTGAACAAATAAAAATATCATTCATATTCTCACGAAATAGAACATGAACCCACGATAACCTTTGTCTAGCGACAAACGATTCTTGCAAAGAAATGTACACAATTTCCTACACACACAATATATTTTTCCAACAATCCCCCACATGAAAGAAATTGATGACGAGATTGGTGATAGAGTCCGGCAGACAAAAACTTGCATACGAAGGTGTGGGGATATTGCCCATTAAACCTCCACTCGTACTAGCATATTTACTCTACTCGCAAGTCGATAGACGCGATGTCCTTGAATCAATATGGTTTTTGTGTAGCCGATCATATACTAGACACAAGTAATGTCCTAACATATTTCATTTCTCATAGCTATGTTCGTTCATGGCCCTGAACATAATGTCTAGTTCTGTAAGAGGGTCTAAGAATTGAGCCCCACATAATTCTCCTCGAAGCGGCCCCACTTCTCTCTCACATAGGTGACTTCTTAAAGGTAACCCGTATTACCCCGCTCGACTTTCTCGACGCGTAAGAGTCATTAAAAGCCATAGACTTATCCTTGTCCCTTCGGGATGTCACTAATAGGAATGGACTTGGGGGTTTGACCCCCACAGTGACGTGCGAGTCTTTTAACAGTTAGGTGGTCCCTTTGGAATCTAGTTATTGGGATCTCCAGTCATCTAGATTGGGTTTCCACTGTGATCAACTCTAATAGGCTTATGTCTCATTCACCTCCATAATTTACAACTAACTCTCGGTTTTAACCCTTTGGTTAACGGATCCGTTTTTTTCATTTGATTTCACATAGTCAAATTAGTTGAGAGTAGTTTCTTAATGGTGTTACGTCTTTGACATATATGTCAAGACCTACCATTATACATAGTGCTTTGTGTTCAATCAATCACTGATTGACTTCTAGCGATACAACAAATTGCTAGCACAAGCTTTATCCCTTGGAATATCTTCTATAAATTGGCTTAGCATCTCGGCTTTCTCACCACATTTATCTAAAGCTATAAACTTAGATTCCTCCATTGATCTATTTATAACTCTTTTCTTTAGAAGATTTATATGATATAGTTGCTTCCGCTAATACGAAACCACTCGTAGACATTAAGTCTTTGATTTTATATATCCAAATAGCATCACTATATCCTTAAATTACCGATATATATCTACTGTAGTATAATCCGTGATCTCGATTGTATCTCAAGTACCTTAGTACTTTTACTATACATTTTGGATTACTTGTGTTCCAACTCACTAGACTTTCAATAATTCTCGAGTGTTCAACTTGAGAAACAATGTCACTTCTATTCTTCAATATATGTTGACTCATGCCAATTGGGTTTTAGTCATTGCTAAATAATCCTTGTTAATTTCTCAAGAATTATCCATTAGACTTCTTAGAAATTTTCGCTGCAAGGATTGCATCCGCTAAACCCATATCTCGTGACCTTTTCAAAATTTCCAAGAATTATATCTTAATTTGCTTAATGCAAATTCAGTAGTTCTTCTTGAAATTTTAAATCCAAAGGTCTCATTTGCTAAACTTCTCTCAAGTTCAACATATTTTTGATAGATTTAATCAACATTATGACATAACCACTCATGTCATATTTGATTAATCCACTTTCTTTCAAAGAAAAATCAAGCTTTTTATGTCATTATCTTTATGCTTGTTTCAAGTCATCTAGTGACTTTACTAACTTGCACACTTTATACTAGGTTTTACTTTGATCTATTTCATTCAGAGCATCATTTGTTTATTTTCATGAACTTGACATCAATACTTGATTTTTCAAAAAAAAAAAAAAAATCGTTTTCGTGGTTTTATATATATTCAAAATCATTTAATCATATATAACAATCATAACGAAAACTCATTATTTACATACTCCACCATCTTGTACCAAAATATCCATTTTGTTGATGTTGGACTTTCTACTTTACGAAACCCTCCACATTAACAAGTGTACGCAGGCCTATGTTTCCATACTTTATATGGAATTTACATTGTTTCTTGGGGTAACATATTCAATAGGTATTTATTTTCCAATGTAGCTCACCTCCCACATCTTTGGGTTAGTCCTAAAATATATCAATAATGCTATCATTATTTTCATCAACACCATTTGATAGTGGTTTACAAAGTGGATAATTTGTATACAAGTACATGTTATACACACACTATACTCATTAGTGTTTTACGCTTATTATCTCATTTTAAAGTTGTTTTTCAACCTCTCCATTCAATGAGAGAATGCTTATTAATAATATTAATAACATTGTTATTATTACCATGTGTTTGAACAATCCATACATATCATAATATATCACTATGCTCATATGATGATGTAGTTCAACACACATTTCAGATCTTGTTTGAATTTCTTTTTGAATGAAAAATGTGATCCAACTAAAGAGACGTATTCTCATTATTGATCACCAACTCAACCCATCGGTTGATACAATTTCCATTTCCTTCATTAAAAAAATCATTATATCATCCATGATGACATCTACCTTTGTCTCTCAAGACACAAGGAATATGTTTAACTTTTTCAAACAAGTTTGGCTTTTCATACAAGTTTGACTTTTCAAACAAGTTTGACAAACTTTGTCTTTGCCTTAAGCATTTCAATATGCTCCAACACATTTGCTTTCATCACAAGAAGTGCTACACAACTTCTTATCCGAAGTTCTATTCTCTTTTCCAACGCAAAGATGAATAACAAGCATCTCAACATTCATTTCAATTCATTTATGTTTGAGTTGCTTATTGAAATTTTCCAAGTGAAAAGTAATTTTTCAATTATTTCCATCACTTGAAAATTTCACTTAACACCATCCATTCGATATGGATTTTATGAAAGATTATTTCAATTCTTTCATTTAACTTTTTACGGTTTATGATGTCTACTATTTTAAAATCAAGAGACGGCCTACAATGAATTTCATTGCACCAACATTCTTGATTTTATTTATAGTCCAAACTCCAAGTATTCTCTTTTCCTTTTTCTTAGTACTATATATGTTATATAACGAATCTAAAATCCTTTAAGTATATAGTTTCAGCAAAGGAAATTAACATGTTTCAACCGCACTCACGGCTTAAACATCCGTCTCATTTCCACCAACTTTGTAGGATCTTACTTTCCTTAAGAAATCTCACTAAGTTCAAGGTGGTTAAGTAGAACATCTTTTGTTGCTATCACTTAAAGTCGAGGCCAACAGAATTTTCTAACTTCTCACGATGGTGACCAAAATACTTGGAACACCCACATTTCGTTGGAAATTATCTCTACACAAGGAGCCTTTTCCAAATCATTGGATTTAATTTTCAACAATTAAACACCAAATCATAACTCTGTTGTTACAAATATAATTCTCTAACTAATTAGAGAATTTACCAAGAATAAATTGCTAATTCAATAAGAGAATTAACACAATTTATTTCTTGTAACAAATCATCTTAATAGACCTCTTAATTCCTTGATGAAATAATAAATTGAGGTTATTTATTTCAAAGTTTAAAAGTTTCATCTTAGATTACCTCCAAATTCAAGAAACTTACATTCTCATTCTCATAATACACAATTTCTTTTTAGAAGTTCTCCTAAATATTGTGTCATTTTTCATCATCAGCAACACTAGGATTTAACAACTTCCTTCAAGAAGTCCTATTGTTTTTGTCTTCGTGACATTAGTCACTCATCAACTATTAGGTTTTAACAACTTCTTCCAAGAAGCCCTATAGTTTTAGTCTTTGTGACTTCACAACAATAAAATTTAACAACTTCTTTCAAGAAGTTCTATTGTTTTTATCTTTGTAACTTGTCACTATTAACAATAATAAGTTTTAACAACTTCTTTTCAAGAAGCCTTATTATGTTAATCTTTGTGAACTTCGTACCATAGACAATAATAAGTTTTAACAACTTCTCAAAAGAAGCCCTATTATTTTTGTCAACGTAATGTTAACGACTTAATCTTTCAACATTTTAAGTTCCAATGAACTTTTCAATCTCTTCACTATGATTCATACGAAACGAACCATAAGAGACATATCACATGATGTATAACCACTTCATGGGGCATATCCACAATTGGTTTATACAATCATTGAAACACAGTTGATGTCACAGAGCATCAATCTTTCCATATTTGTTAACCTCATCAAACAAGTGGAAAGAAACAAGTTAAATACCATTTTCGTCCCCAACCTATTGAGTTTTTTACCTTTTCGTCCTTAACCTATTATTTTTTTCCTTATCGTCCCTAACCTTACTATTTTTGCACCACATCATCCTTCCGTCAAAGTTCCATCCAACTTTCCGTCAAATGATGCTTATGTGGCATATGACACCATCATTTTGCTTATTTGGCATTACATATGAAAAAAGCTAGCTAATGTTGAAATTTAAGGGGTTAATGTGTGAAAAATGAAACTAGGAGTATACCTTAAAATATACTATCACCTCACACGTTGAAAACCCCTTGCCTTATCCCACCCTCCCTACCCTAATCTGATATCAAAAAGAAACAAACATATCAGACCAGCAGCCGCCTCATCACTTCTCTCTCCTCGCCATACCGGCCCCCAACTCCTCCATCGCTACCCCCACTCCCTCCACTCCTCTCACGCCGCCTCCTCTCTCCGGCCCATGCCCCACCCCCACCAGCACCGCCTACCACAACTTCCTCTCCAACCGCCTCTCTTCCCACGATGCCCCTCCGCCCTCCCCCAGCATGACGATCTTTTTTGGCCATCGTTCGTCGCTTCTCCTCCCTCTCCTGTCTCGTCTTCCTCTCTCAAATCACCGGCGTTCCTTCTTCATCTCTCGATCAATCGCTGCACTCTCCCTCTATCTTAGTATCATCGCCTTCATGTCTTTCCCATTTTCACTAATTCCCTTCTTCCTGTCGATCCTTCCAGATCCAGCAGCCAAGGAAGTGTTTCTTGTCTTTGTCTGGGTAAACCGATAGAACAGATCTGGTGGTGGGGTTTTTTTTTTTTTTTTTTTTTGTTCTCATGAGATTTATTCATTTGATGTTCATTTGAGTGAAATAATTAAATGTATGCTAGTAATGTCAAAATTGTTGGTTAGTCTGATTGTATTGTATGACAAGAACAAATTTTAATCTTCTGGTGACCGTTGTTAATAGACGGTGGTGGTGTTGGTTGCTGATGGACGGTGGTGGTGGTGTGGCTGGGTGGGGCGGTAATTGGATGGTGGGTGTGTTGTATGGTTTTTATTAAATGGGAGGAAAAAGTGTTTGATTTTAAATTTCTCACTTTTATTTTACTTTTGTTATGGTTGAGTATATATTGTATTTAATTTTGGATTAAGGAATATTTGTTTGCCCCCTTTTTTTAAAAAGGTATATTTATTTGATCAAATAATGAAAATCTATATTTAAATGATAATTGTCATGGTTTAACAAACATTTCTTGCTAAAAAATAAATATTTATGGTAAATATTTATCAATAGATAAATTCAATTCAAAATATATTGTTTTTTTAAGTATATTTTGCCTCTTTTAGATTTAAAATTTTCATACTCCCTCTGTCTCAGAAAGATAGTTTTTTTTTTTCGTTGTTACTATGAAGGAACTTTGAGCAATAATTAAAGCTTCTTCTAGTTATCTTAATGTGAATCTAAAAATTGGTATTAATAGTATTTATAATAGTATATCAATAATAATTTTTTAATTTTTATTAGAATAATTAAAAGTAGCTTTAATTATTGCTCAAAGTTCCTTCGTAGTAACAATAAAAAAATGACTATCTTTCTGAGGTAGAAGGAGTATTAAAGTTTGATTTCTCATACTTTGACCCCTTTGCTTTCAAAAGAAAATACTTTGACCCCTTACACATACACATCAGCAAGTTTGGCTTAAATATAGTGCCAAGTAAGGAAAATGGTGGTGTCATATGCCACATAAGCATCATTTGACGGAAAACTGGATGGAACTTTGACGGAAGGATGATATGGTGCAAAAATAGTAAGGTTAGGGACGAAAAGGAAAAAACTAATAGGTTAAGGACGAAAAGGTAAAAAACTCAATAGGTTGGGGACGAAAATGGTTTTAATTCACGAAACTGCTCTGTTCCAAAATTTTTATCTTTATTTCCACATAATAGAATCCAATCGCCACTGTTCAGAATGTTCTCCTATGAGTCGTGAACATGTACAAACAATTTCAGCCCGATCCAACGGTTAACGAAGCTGGAAATGCTGTTTTACTACAGCTGGTCAAGAAAAATATGTGCAGATTTTTTTTGCTTTCTTTCTCATTGTTTTTCCGTCCCTTTTCAATATTTTCTCCCGTAGCCACCACGCTACAAGAATCCTATAATCTGCAATATTTTATCAACAAGCGAATTAGTCTTAAGATTGTTGGATAAAATCTTGTAAATATTGAAAGGAAGACGATTACAATATAATTGAAATTGCAATTACAAATTGAAAGAATGAAAACATGAAAAGAAACGATAAAACAGTATTTAGTCACTTGTATCAGAGTCGTGTAAAACAACACTCTCCTTAAGACTAATTCATCCCCCTCTCTATGAGCGCTTGAGGTTTAACGGGCGTTATTCTCCCAGGATAAAACGGATTGACCGGATGCAACTCCGCACTTGAGCCTTCCGGCGAAATGAACTATGCTTGGAAAAAATCACCATTCCAATTGTTCTAGTAGGCCAAAGGAAGAAGATGAGCAAATTGCAAGAGGGAGGAAGAAGATTGATGGAAAACTCTCTTTTTTTTTGTGTTTTTTTATTTCATCTTTTTCTCTTCTTTTTCAAAGAGTTGTGGGTGTTTTTTTTATAGCTCAAAACTCCCTAAGGATTAATTCTCCAATTAATCCCATATTGATGATCAACTTAATTAAACATTACCATAGTCAAATTAGTTAACAGGTCCGTTTTTTGGTTTCCACTGTGATCAACTCTAATAGGCTTATGTCTCATTCCCCTCCATAATTTACAACTAACTCTCAGTTTTAACCCTTTTGTTAACGGGTCCGTTTTTTTTTCATTTGACTTCACATAGTCAAATTAGTTGAGAGTAGTTTCTTAATGGTGTTACGTCTTTGACATATATGTCAAGACCTACCATTATACATAGTGCTTTGTGTTCAATCAATCACTGATTGACTTCTAGCGATACAACAAATTGTTAGCACAAGCTTTATCCCTGGGAATATCTTCTATAAATTGGCTTAGCCTATCGCTTTCTCACCACATTTATCTAAAGCTATAAACTTAGATTCCTCCATGGATCTATTTATAACTCTTTTCTTTAGAAGATTTAAATGATATAGTCGCTTTCGCTAATACGAAACCAATAGAAACAACCGTCAATTCCCGCTATGGAGTGAACCTCCTTTGAACATATTTTTACTCATATACTTGCTTTTTGACATTGTCGAGCCTCCCCGCTCAACTACTAAGGTGAGTTCATACCAAGTGACGCTTCAACATCTCCGTGTTAGATTCCTATTCAGTATATCTCTTTTCATTCACGTTCTTTCTCTTTCATTTTTCCCAGCTAGCGTTTTTCAGACGACCAATATTTTTAAGCCATCTAAAGGTAATTTTATCTTAGCTTTAACAACAGGCTAATTTTTAAGGCTGGGATTTCAACGGCAAAAATACATAGCCTGTTTTTTTTTCTTTTGAGTATGTCGTGTGTTTCTGTTCCCCTATTCATGTATGTTCACAATAGTTGAATATTTTAAGTTAATTATTCTTAATTCTTTGTTCTCAGCTTTTCCAACAGGTTAATTTGTTCAAGAAATTAGAGGTAATTGTGATGCCTTTTTTTTTTTTTCAACAATTGTGTTTCCAGTTTGCTTTTGTTGTTTTTGATTTCTATGATATGTGTACCCCACTGCTCCAACCTTTTACATTGGCTGATGTATTTTTACATTCAATAGAATCTTTTTCATTCTTTCAGAAAAATCCCCTGGCTGATGTATTTTTATATTCAATAGAATTTTTTTCAGTCTTAAAAAAAAATCCCGAACCGTACATTCTCTATATCAAATGAGTCTCACTCCATTTTTTTTCTATAATAATAAATTGCTACAATTCTCTCAAGCATTTCTAGGTGGTGTCCAACTCTAGTCAATTCTTAGAGTGATTAGAATAGTCCCAAAATCAGTTACGAAGATACACTACAAAAACATGGGTACTCAGGCAGTTCAATCAGAACAAAGTAATATTTAGTTCAAGACGGCTTAAGGCAACAATATGTCTAAATAAGGTTTAACAAACCAAGTAAATAGGTTAGTTCAAGAAATACTGCAAAAGCACTGAGTACATCTTCTGATTATGTATATAGCAAACAAGAGGAATGACCTTAAAACACAAGGACCTAATAGGGGGCGGGGGGAGGGGGAATATAATTTCATAATTATTTTACGCATTAAAATTTAGTACTGAATATTGTTTTTCTCAAAAATAAATATATCATACCATAAATTTACACGTACTAAGATGCCCATTCTTTTTTCCTAACATGTTCACATAGTAATATTTTCACACCTCGATTCAAAGATAGTTGCACTAATAAATAAAAAAATGGAAACTAACCTTCAAAAAATGGTTCTTCGAAATATTACTTCCATTAGAATGGTACGGAGGTACCAAGCTTTTGGTTATGCTTTTAACTCATACTTTATCTCCTTCGTTTACTTTGATAAGGTTCAAGCATCCCTACAGGTGGTCCAAAAATATAAAATCAATATCATTAAATGTTTTCATGATCAAGCTTATGAATACTAGGATCTTTTAACTCATAGTAGCAAGTAGTTAGAAATATGACCAAAATATTACTGGTGATTTAGCATAAAGAAATGAAGGCTTTCATTCATATTTCATTTAGTGACCAGCCTCAAAATATTACTGGTGATTTAGCATCTACCTGATTTTTTTGTTGGAGATGGTAATGCTTGATTGTCTTGCACTTTTTGTATGGTGATTAATAGCATCTCCCCAAGTTATTCTCACCCATAACATCTATCTGCATAACAATACCAGTGTTGTGAGTGCATTTATTTTTAATTAAACCAATCAAGTACACACCAATACTAAAAAATAATAAATATCAGGAAAATATTCAAATTAGATCTTGACCAAGAGTAATTTTGAATGTAAATTTTGTGCATTCCTAACTTCTACTTTAAAACAATTTTGTGCATAATAATCCGTGCACCAGAAATGATATATATATTATCAATTACTCTTGAATTTCATGGATTCACATCTTCATAAAATGCAGTACAGAACATGTTCTATAAAGATACAGTCATATAGACTGTATCTTTATACTCACTTTGTAGTCAGCTGCAAAGTTTCAAATCCAAAAATGGGATGAGGGTTACCTTCTTAATGACAGTGTGCTCAGTTGCTTATGTATTTCGTTAACTTAAAACACAGGTAATGGCTACAAGTCGTATGATTACTATCAAATCAATTGACAAGAAAACTAAACAATCCAGCGTTAATGTCCGCATATTACGGCAATAGGAGCTGATTGGACAGTGCGGAAAAAAATCAACTGAAGTGATATTGGTTGATCAAGAGGTAATAGATTTCATATATTTATTTCCTTATCGTTATTAATATTTCATTAATTAATTAATTAATGATATTTTATATTTTATACATGGATCTAAAATCCAAGCAACGATCCCTAGCAAATTGCTGTCCCAATTTACAAAACAGTTTCAAGAAGGAAAAATGCTAAAGATTTCAAAGTTCGGTGTCAAAGAAAACTGCGTTCAACCAAACCAAAAGGCGATAGTAAATCACAAATGGAAACTGTGTATGAGTTTGGCCACTGACGTGTCGAAAGTCGACAAGTCTGTCCAAATTCCAGATAACAGTTTCGAATTCACGCCTTTTCAAACAATTGGGAGTTTGAATTTGGATTTTGTAGTCGGTGAGAACTATACATCGCATATATATTTTTTCCGATCTTATATCGATTATCTTTATAATGTGATCTATTTTATTATATATAGGTTTGACACTCAGTGAAGAGCAAGTTAAAATTATGCATTGGCTGAAATTAATAAGTTATTGGCAGCGAATTGCAGCGGTCTACAAAATTTTAAAGATATGCCTCAACCAAGAAATTTTGTCATTTCTGATGCGAAGAATATGCTAATATTGGATGAAATGTCGTATGATGTTGAGGAGATGAAGGATGAGCACTCTAGATTACATAAATGTTTGACTGAAGAACAAATGATGGTTTATGAAAAGATCATGACAGCTATTGATAGAGGAGATGGTGGAGTTTTCTTTTTGTATGGGTATGGTGGCACGGGGAAGATTTTCATATGGAAGACATTGTGCTCTGCCTTGCGAAGTAGGAGGGATATAGTTCTTCCGGTGGCTTCTAGCAGTATAGCTACGTTGCTACTTCCGAGGGGTAGGACTACTCACTCCAGATTTGGCATACCCATACAGGTCGATGAAACTCAACTTGCAGCAAGATTAAGCCAGGTTCTGATTTGTGTGGTCTCCTAAAGAAAACGAAGCTCATAATTTGGGATGAGGCTCAGATGGCCCACAAGCACTGCTTTGAGGCGCTTGACCGGAGCTTGAGGGACATTATGCGTACTAATGATGGTCGTTTCTCTGATAAGCTCTTCGGTGGATTAGTTGTTGTGCTTGGAGTAGATTTCAGGCAAATATTGCCTGTTGTGCCTAAAGAAAGCCGACATGATATTGTACATGCTGCCATCAGTTCATCTAAATTTTGAAATTCGTGTGAGGTCCTAAAATTGACAAAAAACATGAGATTGCAGGTAAATGATCTAATTTAAAACTCTTTACATATTACATTTCCTTTTTGCAGAAACTAAATGTTTCATCTCATTCATTGCCTAAATGTAGGTAGGTTCCTCTTCTTCTTCTGATGTTCTAGAGATCAAAAATTTCACTGAATGGATATTACGGGTAGGAGATGGGGATGTCGGTGAAGAAAATGATGGAGAAGTTGACATTAAGTTATCAGATGATATTTTGATAAGAGATACAACTGATCCAATTGTAACCATCGTTGAAAACACGTATCCAGACATATTACACAATATACGTATTGATGGATTTTTTTAGGATAGAGAAATTTTGGCACCAACTAATGAGATAGTAGTTACTATCAATGATTATGTGATGTCGTTGTTGCCCGGTAAAGAAGTGTTGTATATGAGTTCTGATAGCATCAGCAAGGAGGACGGAGATAGCTGGCCACGGGGATGTATTTTCTGTTGAGTTTCTTAATGCTATTAAATGCTCGGGATTGCCGAACCATTCCATACGTCTGAAGGTTGGGTGTATAGTGATGCTACTCAGAAACATTGATCAAGCTTTGGAATTATGCAATGGAATAAGAATGATCGTTACAAATCTAGGAAAACATATAGTTGAAGCAAGAATGCTTTCAGGAAAGAATAAAGGAATGAAGGTGTTTGTACCCAGAATGATGTTGAGCCCGTCAGATATGACAAAATTCTCTGTTAAATTCCAACGTAGGCAGTTCCCATTAAATGTTTGCTTTGCTATGACTATAAATAAGAGTCAGGGACATTCACTTTCTCATATTGGGCTTTACCTTCCTCGACCTGTATTCAATCACGAGCAGTTGTATGTGGCAATCTCGAGAGTTACAAGCAAAAATGGGCTCAAAGTTTTGATTTGTGAAAAGGATGGTGAAACGAGCGAGGTGACTACTAATGTGGTCTATAAAGAAGTTTTTTCACAAATTATGAGGTAATCCAAAATTTATGAACTTTCATAGTTGCATTAATTCATTTAGGGACGGAGAGAGTAGTACAGTTTTTGGATACCAACTCTAAGTGTAGGGTCATTTCTTGCATTTTTGGACATTAATTTAGGGACGGGGAGAGTAGTACAGTTTTTTCTTTCAATGTTCACTTCTATTAATATTAGTTGAAGAGAGTTCTTGAAGATTAGCATGTATTCGTTAATGTTTTCTTTCAACGGTCGTTGTTACAACGGTTAACCTGGTTATTTAAGCTATAATATTTTTAGCATCAAATCTTCAAATTGAACAAATAAAAATATCATTCATATTCTCACGAAATAGAACATGAACCCACGATAACCTTTGTCCAACGACAAACGATTTTTGCAAAGAAATGTACACAATTTCCTTCACACACAATATATTTTTCCAACAACATGCACACTCAAAAATAGGAGGTTTGATTCAGTAAATAAAAAAGAAGGCGGAACTCAACAAATACTATCACTTTCAATTATGTGACAGGTTCAATTCAACGCAAAACATGGATGGTGTTGAAACTAGCTCGGCGACGTCTCCGGTGGAGGGATTGGTAAGGGCCGTTATGTCTGCGGCTCGGCCTACTTGGAGGAGTAAACCCTTTGGGTAGCTTTCGAAACACCATTTTCTCGTACAACCTTGGTGTTTCAAATGAATGTTCTTCTCTAGCTATGAGTAATCGTCCAGCATCAGCGAAGCTCAACAGTAATGTAACAAATATGCATAGAAATTGCAAGAATATACCTTGTCTCATCATTTTATTAAATTTTTTCTTGTTCTCTTGAATGTGTTGTCTATTTCTTGCATTGTCCTTTAAATAGATTAAGACTAATACCAATTTTAGAAATTTATATAACATCCGTTACAATAAATTCCATTTATTTTTTTGTTATTGTTAGTTTTCTTATGAGGCTTACTATATAAAGGGAAAACATTAAATTCAAAAAGTTATGTTTCTTGTATATTTGTCCTCCTTCCCATAATAGTTGTTATTGTTGGCTAGTCGATTTTTTTAGAGAATGTATTTAATTATTTTTATCATAATAAATTACACTAAATTTATTTCTTTATTTCAAAACGTAACAAGCGGATCATAATGAAGTTGTGACAATAAAAAATCATTCAGAAAACTTTAAGAAAATATGCTAAAAAAGGATTAGCAAATCGATGTTTTTTTGTTTTTAACTTGTACAAATATGACAGAAACTTTAATTCATCACAAATAACATTTCATATCTTAAAATTCAACAATTGAATGCTTTTAGCTGTCATAAATTCAAATACCGATTTTATTATGAGTTGGTTTTGGGAGAAACTAGTTCCTCCATAAGTTATAAAAAGTCTTGTTTTTTTAACCCTTCTTAAATCCTAAAAGGCCTAAATCCTAAACCTTAAACCCTAAACCCTAAACTTTAACCCCTATAAAAACAAGATTTTTTATAACTTACGGAGAAACTAGTTTCCCCCAAAATTTTCTTATTTATTATTGGAATCTCGAACTTCTGTAACATTTTATATATTACACCTTAGTGTCATACTTAAAAATTTAATGATTTTCATGTTTGATGAAATTATCATGTATCAATGTATCATGTATCAATGTATCACCACTAATAATTATGAGTCAGTAAATCACAGTAGTACACTGTATGATATACAATGTGGTACAAAAAAAATTGACATCTAGAAATATTAATCCAACTATTAGTTTAAATATAAATTTTGTAAAATAAAAACTCTGAGGGAAATGTGAGATTTTGGGGGTCAAAATGAAAAATAAATATACTCTTAAGAGTTATATTTCAGAACAAAGTTTAATTAGTTCTAAAAGAAAATTCCCAGACTCAAATATTAAGCCAAAAAACATATAGAATAAAAGAGCCACAAAACCAACAATCTGCAAAGTTTGATAATCATAATCCAATAAATACTTTTTGTTGGGAATTTAGTGCTACTCTGTTGCAATTAAGATAAAGAACACTCACACCCACAACAGAAAATAAGGAAGAAACACACCCAAGAACACAAGAAATTGTTTGCTCGGTTCGTTCAACACATGAAATACATTCGGGGGCAATTGCCAAGCTAATAAAATATAAAATAATCTTTAGTAATATGCTACAATGTGTTCTAGGTCGTTGCTATGTTTATATAGTTGTACAAAGAAGTCCTAAATCTATCATTGGAAGAGATCTTATCAAAATAGGAAGCTGCCAATATTCTGGACTGTCAACCAACTTGCACGACTGCGTCCTATATGCTGCACGACCGTGCACTAAGGCAATAGAACCACCCTCTCTCCCTCTGTAAGACCTTGAAAGGTCACGTGCTTCACCCAGCACGGCCGTACAGCCCTATTCTAGCTGATTTTTGTTTCCTTCTCATCCTCGACTTTAACTTGATCTCCACCAACTCTTAAACGATTTAGACTCCTTTTCTCCTTCGTCTCCTCATTTTTTTAGGATTCTACTCCCAACCATATCCCATTTGGAGACTCAAATCATAGACATAGAAACAACCGTCAATTGCCGCTATGGAGTGAACCTCCTTTGAACATATTTTTACTCATATACTTGCTTTTTGACATTGTCGAGCCTCCCCGCTCAACTACTAAGGTGAGTTCATACCAAGTGACGCTTCAACCTCTCCATGTTAGATTCCTATTGCCTTCCCAAATTAACTTCTCTTTTGATTTCTCTCCAAGTCTAACTTCGCCTCCTCCCTCCAGACCCATTTTCCTCGCAATTCTCCACCATGAAACACGGACACATTTTCCCCCTTGCATTGCAGTGTCTTCTCTTGGTATTTTGTTCCTCTCTGTTAGGGCTACTTGAATTACACACCGCATTGATCAACTATGAGTCACTCTCCCCCTACATATCGTTTGTTAATGTCTCTTAGTAGATACCCCCGAAAAACCCGACTTAGCCTAAGTGATAGATTTTCCTAAGATGTCTAATTAGTTTTAATTGTTTAGAGTCGCGACCTATATTTTCAAAGGAACATAAGAAAACCTATTGTCTACTTTATTAGAGAGAAACCAGAGATTCGGGAGAAAGGGGTTCAGGGGTTAGATTACACAACGGGAAAGTGTTAGGCACCGCCCCGGCCAGCCTTATGGCCGGTCTTGCTACTTTAAGTGTTCTAGTCTAAATGTCCTTTTATCGATTTGATTATGCTAACAATTATATCTAAAGAAAAGAGGAATAAAAATGTAGGGAGATAACTTCAATGTAATGAAGTGATCATTTGGTCATGTCCCAATTGATGGGGATTGCATACATTAAAAAGACATGAATAAAATAAGAAAACAAATAGTATTGTACCTTGGTTGAGAAGGGAGGAGAAGATTTCAAACTCAATGGGGAAATGGTGTGTAGAAATTTGTGTAGAGTTTGGTATCAAAATGTTGTTGTTGAAACCCAAGAGTTCTTTTTTATAGAAAAAAAATGGAGAAAAAGATTGGTCATCATCCTTGTGAATGATTTAGACCAATCAAAATAAAAAAGATGAAGATACTAATAAAATAAAATATTTATTTATGAGAAAAGACTAGAAATGAGGATTGAGAGTTACCAAAAAATATAATAATGAATGTTGTGATCGAGAAAGATGTTTTGTCATAAAGAGGAGTTGCAAATTAAGAAAATAGATGGAAATCTGGTGGGAATCCGTGTAACAGCTAACTGGGAAGCGTGCGGGGCCCCTCTGTGGAGAAAATGGCGCGCACGACACAGAGCAATATGGAGGCGCCTGTCTTGAGAAAGACATAATGACATAATGACAATAAATTAACCCTGTTATTCAGTTTAGTCCAAAACTAACGAAATCATTTAAGAACTTAACAAAAGTAACATAAATCAACAAAACAAGTAAAATAAAAAACTATGTAGGCAATCGGAGGTGAGAGGTCCAAGGCAGGGTATCTAGACTCTCCCTTTTACACCAATATGCCAGTCGATAATCCTCTTACTCCCACCCGAGCGAATAATGTTGTTATAGGTAGAGTACAACATATTCTCATTCCTTCCAATAGCTACTACCGCCGGTTCTTTTTTAATATTCCAAGATCACCAATGAAGGTTACTCCATACCTTCATCATCTAATTGTCCAATGGAATCACCCTCCTCCTCAATTTTGGAATGTGCATCACATCGTGTAATTGTAAAACAACTCTACTTGGTGTCTTCATTATCACATTCCGTACCTACGATCTTCAATGGTTGATCACGGCTAAGATAAACAACCCAAAATGCCTTGTATATATTTCTCCATTGCCTTTGCATCTCCACAAGCATGACATGAAGATCACGAATCCAACACCCAAGCCTCACGTGATTGCCCCTCACCTAGGATGTTTGCATGACCATCACCTTCCTTCTCTGGGAAATCATAACTTATATGACCCTTCACGCCACAAGTGTAGCACTTGACCGAACTATTTTCCCATTCTTGGTCCTCTCCTTCCCCTACCTCTCTCTACTTTAAGTGCAACTCACACGTTTCTCTCCCCTTATCTTTTTTATAAATCCGCTGCAAGGATGAAATCTCGAACTTCCACATATACTAAAGGTGTCTTGTTTATCATTGCACTTAGAGCCGTGACTCGTTGTTGTCTACCCCTCTGACATCTTTTTATTCACAAACCGCTTTATCAAATGCACCTTATTGATATACGACTGCTTCCCATACAATTTTGACAGATTCTGTAGCATCCCCATTGTTGTCTTAGCTTCCATTACATTCTGCACTATATCGTCGGTTAGGGCACTCCTTACCGCATCTAACGCCTTACGATCCATTGTCTCTCAATCCCTTTTCAACATGTCTATAGTTTTTTTGCCCAAGGGTTCGTGAAGATCCCTACAATAAAGGTAATATGTAATCTTCAATCCTTGTCCTTCAAAACGTGAAATTCACACCATTGAATTTCTCTATTGAGTTCTTCCCCTTCTTGATTGCTTAACAAAGTCCCCAAGAACGTGAATTAAAGATCAACTAATGAAACTTCGAATCCTCCGAACCAAAACTCTTGGTACCAGTTATTGGAAATTTAATGGTACCCCATTGCAATCAAGATTAAGAACACCCGTACCCACAAACAGAAAATATGAAAAAACGCACACAAGAACACATGAAATTGTTTGATCAGTTCATTCAACACAAGAACTACGTCTAGATGCAATGGCCAAGCCAATAATATTCTAAACACTCTTTAATATAATGCTATTATGTGTTCTAGGACGTGACTATGTTTATATAGTTGTACAAAGAAGCCCTGAATCTATCTTTGGAAGAGATCTTATCAAAATAGGAAACTGAGAATATTTTAGACTGCCAGCCGACTTGAACGACCGCTTCCTATATGGTGTACGACCGTTCTCTAAGCCAATAGAACCACTCCCACCCCCCTCTGTCCATCCAAACCTTGCACAGCCGCATGCTTTACCAAACACGACCGTGTAGCCGTGTGGCTGCTTTCTATTCCTTCTCCTACTCACTTCAACTTGATCTCCACTAATTCCCCAACGATTTAGAATTTTTTACTCCTCCGTCTCCTCATTGTTTTAGGACTCCACTCGCAACACTTTTTTTACGACATCACAACCCAATTGCAAAAAAAAAAAAAAAAAAAAAAAAGAACAATAAGAAAAAAAATACAGCTCTCTTCCGAAATATATTACGCATTTAAATTACACTCAAGCATCAACAAATGCAAGGACAAAAAAACAAGAGTAGAAGCTTAATTGAACTACTATAAGAATCGGTGTTCGTTTGCTTTTTCAACTACCCTTGGTTATCATCAAATCATCTTTTGTATCGATCAGCATTTGTTGAGAATGGCTATGCTGGTAAAGTTACTGTCAATGACCTTTTATAGGAGGTAGCAGGTAATGCTTTGTTTTTTTTAAATTGTTTTTTTTTATTAATGATAGATAAATTGCCATGAAGGCTACAACTAGGCCTATAGGCTAACACAAATGTCCCTAACGAGATTCGAACTTGTGACCTCCATATAGGAAGCTAACACTGGATACCGCTTGAGCTAGAGCTCTTTGGTAGCAGGTAATGCATGCGATCTTTGTTGGTTGGTGTTGGAAAAATGTGAAGTAAATGAGTATTTTCCTTAATTTTGTGTATTGATTAATTGAGAAATAATTTGTCGAATGACAAAGTTGTTTGTGGGTTTGTGTTCTACTCCATGAGAACATTGAGATAATGTATTCATTTGTCCAATTTGGAGTTGGGATGAATGAGATACAAAGGCTTGAAGTTGGGGGTTGAAATGGGGATATTGTGTTTATCCCACATTGGAAAGAAAGGTGAAAGGAAGCTAGTATAAAGGCTTGGGCACTTTAGTAGTGTTCAAGCTTGTAGGGCATAGAGGCTCTCTCTCACGCGCAGGGGGGTGCAAATCATGGACCCAATTTGGCTTGCGAGGTCCGAACTCATGTGTGTGCGCGTCCTGCGGACACGAATGTAGCACCTGTTTGGCTTGTCCGCGCTAGCTCACCTTTTGCTTTTATTTTTGACTTTAACAGTCAATTTTTTGCTCAAAAACAGTTAAAAACAGATTCATCCCATCTGTATGGAATACAAAATGAAGACCAAGCCTTATCTTCTTTTTATCTCAAGTAATTAAACAAAGGATTAGGCTTATCCTTTTTTTAATTAATTTTGGCTATTGAACTGCTCATGGACTAGTATAAATAGAGCATCAAACCAGTGTATTCACACACGAAAAATACAGAAACAAATAAATTTTCCAGCAGCAATCTCTACAGCCCCTCTGTTGTTGCATTTTGTTCATTCCTCCTTTGGCCTCCTACATTGCATACTCGTGGTGATACTGTCCAGGCACTGAATTCAATTCGCCGGAGTCTCTTAGTGTAGAGAAGCATCCGGTTCGTGCGAGTTATCCTGGGAGACTAGCGTCCGACGACAACCTCAAGCACTCTCGGTGAGGGGGCAAATAAGTCTTAAGGACAGTGTGTTCAACACACGGCTCGGCACAAAACAATCAGTCTAGTTTTTGTTTATTCATTCTCAAATTTATTTATTTATCATTTATCTGTAATTCGAGTTCTTTTTTGTAGAATTTTCCTAACAATCTTAAGACTTATTTCTTCTGCAAGAGTGAACGGATTACAGAACAACATACTAATTTAATTTGTGAGAAAGGATTGCATATTAAGATATTCTTGTGGCGTGGTGGCTATTGGAGAGAATATTGGAAAGGGACGGAAAACGGTGGAAAAGAAGCAGATTTCCAGCACTATTTTTCATGACCATCTGTGGTAAAATGAAATTTCCTGCTTCGTTAACCGTTAGATCGTTCTGAATTTTTTTGTACATGTTCAGGACTCATAGAAAAAAAATCTGAACGGTGAAGATTGGATTCTGATATCCAGAGAAGGATATTAAAAAATTCGCAGAATAGCAGATTTTTTTTTTGTAACGGTTTGCTTTAATTTGATGTTCATGACATCAACTATGAAACAATAGTAGCTATGCCTCATGAAGTGGTTATACATCTCTTATGGTTCATATGAATCATATTGAAGATATTAGAATGTTCGTTGGAACTAAGAACGTTGAAAGATTAAGTCTTTAACGTTACATTGACATAGATAATATGGCTTCTTGAAAGAATTTGTTAAAACCTATTATGGTCAACGGTGACAAAGGTTACAAAAGATTAACATAATAAGGCTTCTTGAAAGAAGTTGTTAAAGCCTATTATTGTTAATAGTGACAAAAAGTCATAAAGATAAAACCAATAGGACTTCTTGAAAGAAGTTGTTAAATCCTATTGTTATTGATGATGGGAAATGACACAAATATTTAAATGAAGGACTTCTAAAGAATTTGTGCATTTTGTGAATGAGAAATTAATTTTCCTAATTCTGAGGTACTCCAAGATGAGACCTTTAAAGTTTGAAATAAGTTGACCTCTAATTAAAATTTTATTAAGAAATCATGAGGTTTATAATAGTTGTTACAAGAAATAAATTGTGTGAATTCTCCTATTGAATTAACAATTTATTTTGTAGAAAATTCTCTAAATGAGGAAGAGAGTTATAGTTGTAACAACAAAGTAATAATTTGGTTTTAAATTAAAGCCAAAGTATTGGGAATGACTCCTTTTGTGGAGACAAATTTTAAGGAATGTGGTTGTTCCTTGTACTTGACTCACATTAGTGAGAAGTTAGAAAATTTTGTTGGCCTCGACCTATGTGTTGGCAACAAAAGATGTTTTATTTGACCACCTTGAATTTAATGAGTTTCTTAATGAAGATCCTACAAAGTTTGGTGGAAATGAGATGGATGTTTTAAGCCATGAATGCGGTTGAAGCATGTGGATTTCTTTTGCCTTTATCATGGAAGCATGGGGAATTCATTTGCAAGAACTATGTTCTTAATGAGCTCTCTGATTCTCTTTATAGTGTTTAGAGAGAAAAGGAATGGCAAAATAATTATGTGAGTCTTTCGACTATAACAATAAAATTGAGAATGCGGGTGCAATGATTAATTGTAGGCCGTTTCCCTGTTTTAAATATTAGACTCCATAGACCGTAAAAAGTCAAATGGAAGAGTTGAAATTGTCTTTCATGAAATCCATGCCGAATGGATGGTGTTAAGTGAAATTTTCAAGTGACAAATTGAGAAATTACTTTTTCACTTGGAAAGATTCAAGAAGCACCTCAAAAGTAAATGAATTGAAATAAATGTTGAGATGCTTGCTATTCATCTTTGTGTTGAAAAGAGAATAGAGTTTCAGAGAAAAAGTTGATAACACTTCTTATAGCAAAAGCAAATATGGTAGAGCATACCAAAATGCTTATGCCAAAGACAAAGTAGGTCAAATTTACTTGAAAATTCAAAATTTGTCTGAAAAGTCGAATTTGTACGAAAGACAAACTTGTTTGAAGTGTCAAACCTGTTTAAAAAGCCAAATTAAGTCATGCATCTTTCTTGACAACAGTGGGTGTCATTAAGGATAATCTTCATGATTTGAATAAATGAAAAAAAATTGTATCAACCGATGGGTTGATTTAGTGATCAATAATGAGAATAAATCTCTTTAGTTGGATCACATTCACTTATTCAAAAAGGGATTCAACAAGATGTGAAATGTGTGTTGAACTATATCATCACAAGTTAAGTATAGTGATAGATTGTTCAAACACGTGGTAATGATAACAATGTTATTGTTATTGTCTCATTGAATGGAGAAGTTAGAAACCAACTTTAAAATGATATAATGAGGATGAAACACTAATGCTTATAGTGTGTATATAACATGTTTTGTACACAATATTCATCTTGTAAACTAATATCAAATGGTGTTGATGAAAGAACTAATAGCACTATTGCTATATTTAGGACTAACCTAAAATGTGGGAAGTGAGTCTACTTTGGAAATTAAATACCTATTGAATAGGTTACCCCAAAAAAGCAATGTAAATTCCATATGAAGTATGGAAACGTAGGCCTACGTACACTTGTGAATGTGGGGGTGGTTCGCAAAGTAGAAAGTCCAACATCAACAAAATGGATATTTGCGTACAAGATGGTGGAGTATGTAAGTAATGAGTTTTCATTGGGTTGTCATATATTATTCATTGACATTGAATATATATAAAACCAAGATTGAAATAAATGGAAATCATGTACTTAAGTCAAGTTCATGAAAAAATGATACTTTGAACGAAATAGATCAAAGTAAAGTGTGTAAGTTAGTAAAGTCACTAGATGAGTTGAAACAAGCACAAAATAATGACATCAAAGCTTGATTTTACCATGAAAGAAAGTGGATTAATCAAAAATGACATGAATGGAAATGTCATAGTGTTGATTAAATCTATCGAAGATATGTTGAACTTGAAAGAAGTTTGCTAATTTGACCGTTGGATTTAAAACTTCAAGAAGAACTCATGAATTTGCATTAAGCAAGTTATGATATAGTTCTTAAAATTTTTGAAAAGGTCAAGAGATATGGGTTTAGCGGATGTTATCCTTGAAGTGAAAAATTTCTAAGAAATCTAATTCTTGAGAAATTAGCAAGGATATTTTGCAATGGCTCGAACCTAATATTCATGAGTCAACATCCATTGAAAAATAAAGCTGATGTTGTTTTTTAAGTTGAACACTCGAGAATTATTGGAAGTCTAGTGAATTGGTACACTAGTAATCCTAAATATATAGTGAGAGTACTAAGGTACTTGAGATACAATCGAGATCAAGGATTATTCTACACTAGACATTTATCGATATCTGAAGGATATAGTAATGCTACATGGATATCAAATATCTAAGACTCAGGGTCTACAAGTAGATTTGTATTCACATTAGCAGGTGCAGCTATATCATGGAAATCTTCTAAACAGATGGTTATAGCCAGATCCACGATGGAATCTGAGTTTATAGCTTTGGACAAATGTGGGGAAAAGCAGAACGGCTATGCCATTTCTTAGAAGATATTCCAAGATGGACAAAGCAAGTGGCACCAATCTGTATACATTGTGACAGTCAATCTGCAATTGGTAAGGCACAAAGCAATATGTATAATGGTAAGTCTTGACATGAAAGTCGAAGACATAAAACCATTAGAACTACTCTCTACTAATTTGACTATGTCAAGTCAAATGATAAAACGGATCCGTTAACCAAATTGTTAAATAGAGAGGTAGTTATGAGATCGATAAGGGGAATGGGATTAAAGCCTCTTGAGAAGTTAACCACGGCGGAAAACCTAACCTAGCTGACTGGAGATCCCAAGATCTAGGTTCAAAAGGGACCACCTAACCGTTAAAAGACTTGTAACGTCACTATGGGGATTAACCCCATACCCATTCCTAAAAGTGACATCCCGAGATGAATAAGGTTAAGCCTATGGATTTTAATGATTCTTATGGAGTAAACCGGGTTACTTAGAAGAATCACTTATGTGGGAGAGAAGTGGGGCCGCTTCGAGGAGAATTGTATGGGGCTCAATTCTTAGACCCTCTCACAGAACCAGGCATTGTGTTCCACGGCGACAAATGGACATAGCTATGAGAATTGAATTGTGTTAGGGAGATACCTGTGTAACGTATATGACTGGCTACACAAAAAGCTGACAGTTCAAGGACATCGCGTCTACAGATTAGCGAGTAGAATAAGTATACGTCTACAAGGAAGGTTCAAAGGGCAATCCCATACCTATCCTAAGCAGGTTTTCAACTGTTGGACTTTTTCACCAAAATTCCTCATCATTTCCTTCATGTGAGGAATTGTTGGAAAAATGTGAAGGAAATGAGTATTTTCCTTAATTTTGTGTATTGATTAATTGAGAAATAATTTGTCGAATGACAAAGTTGTTTGTGGGTTTGTGTTCTGCTCCATGAGAACATTGAGATAATGTATTCATTTGTCCAATTTGGAGTTGGGATGAATGAGATACAAAGGCTTGAAGTTGGTGGGTTGAAATTGGGATATTGTGTTTTATCCCACATTGGAAAGAAAGGTGAAAGGAAGCTAGTTTAAAGGCTTGGGCACTTTTGTAGTGTTCAAGCTTGTAGGGCATAGAGGCTCTCTCTCGCGCGCAGGGGGGGTGCAAATCAAGGACCCAATTTGGCTTGCGAGGTCCGAACTCATGTGTGTGCGCGTCCTGCGGACACGAATGTAGCACCTGTTTGGCTTGTCCGCGCTAGCTCACCTTTTGCTTTTATTTTTGACTTTAACAGTCAATTTTTTGCTCAAAAACAGTTAAAAACAGATTCATCCCATCTGTATGGAATACAAAATGAAGAGCCAAGCTTTATCTTCTTTTTATCTCAAGTAATTAAACAAAGGATTAGGCTTATCCTTTTTTTAATTAATTAATGCTATTGAACTGCTCATGGACTAGTATAAATAGAGCATCAAACCAGTGTATTCACACACGAAAAATACAGAAACAAATAAATTTTCCAGCAATCTCCACAGCCCCTCTGTTGTTGCATTTTGTTCATTCCTCCTTTGGCCTCCTACATTGCATACTCGTGGTGATACTGTCCAGGCACTGAATTCAATTCGCCGGAGTCTCTTAGTGCAGAGAAGCATCCGGTTCGTGCGAGTTATCCTGGGAGACTAGCGTCCGACGACAACCTCAAGCACTCTCGGTGAGGGGGCGAATAAGTCTTAAGGACAGTGTGTTCAACACACGGCTCGGCACAAAACAATCAGTCTAGTTTCTGTTTATTCACTCTCAAATTTATTTATTTATCATTTATTCTGTAATTCGAGTTCTTTTTTGTAGAATTTTCCTAACAGTTGGGTGGAGTCGGAAAACCAGGTGGTAGATGTTTTTTGTCGTTGTTGAAATGGTGGTCAAATTTATAGATTTTTGCAGTCTATTTTGGCTTGTGACGAAAAGGGCACAGACAAAACAAAGCAAGGAGGCCAGAGTTTTAGATGGATCTAATATACAGGTGAAAGATTTAGGTCGTCTTCGCTGTATCTGTACTAGTGGCGCCAACAAAGATCACCAGAGAAGAAAGAAGAATGAAGAGAGAAATAGGCCTGGGAGAGATTACTTATCTAGGTAAGTTGGCCTAGGGTTTGTGTAAAGAATAAAAGGCTACCGTGTTGTAGGGGAAGGTCGCCAATTGTCTCTGGAGAAGTTGAAGTATGGGAAGGGGTTGTAGAATAGTTTTAAAAGGAGGTGAGGGGTAAGAGTGGCAGTTATTGTAGATAGTAAGGGGGAGTACGAAATGAGAAGGGGATAAAGGGTGTTCGTGTTTTGTACTCCTTCCGGTTCAAAATAACTGTCAGTTTTGATCAAAATTTTGGTCCAAAATAATTGTCACTTTTGAGCTAAATGGCTCTCTTATCCTTGCATTGAAACTTGTTCTCTTTTATTAATTATCTTAGTGTGAGATATTAATGTAAGAAAGTTGCACACTTAATAGGAGTAAAGTTGAAACTTTTGTCACTAAGTCATGATAATTATTATATTTCTTAAGAATTGTGCAAATGCAAAAAGAACAGTTATTTTGGACCGGATGGAGTATTTAGGACTAAGGGTAGTTGGGGTTTTTCATTATTTTATTAATAGAGTGCTTATATAAAAGCAATATTTGGATAGTGATAGATATAGGCAATGAATGAAATATCATTTCTTGAAAATTGGGTAATATTTAAGAGGTCCATCATTGATTGGATGCTATA
Organism: Campanula takesimana; assembly: GCA_026119855.1. Taxonomy (NCBI): domain Eukaryota; kingdom Viridiplantae; phylum Streptophyta; class Magnoliopsida; order Asterales; family Campanulaceae; genus Campanula; species Campanula takesimana. The sequence continues at coordinate 110,053 of JAOWBW010001664.1, read as the reverse complement.
TATATGAACCCCAATACTCATTAAATAGTTATTTCCTCTGTCCAGAATTAACAAAAGATGTTGGAAAAATATGTTTTATGAGTATGGAGGAAAGAGAAAATGGGGTATGAAATAGTGAAAGGATAGGTCTTATGAGTGTAGCATGTGAGTCTCATTAATAAAGAAGTAGGAGTACTATATATTTTCCTTTTGGGGAAATGATAATTTCCAATTAGACACTCAAAATGGCAAAATGGGTATTATTTGGGATGGAGAGATTATTCAATTAATGATGGCCAACTGTTTTGCTTTCAAAATTTTGTAAGATTTCTATGTACCCTTACAGTCAGGCGGCTGGCACGGTTGTGCGTTGTAAGTGGCAGTCGTGCACAATTTTCCCATGAATTTACCTATGGAAAAAAAAACGTGCACGACTGTGCTAAATATAAAGCACCGTGCCAAATTTTATTTTTTTATTGTCTTGGCCCAATCCGCACGTGCGTGGTGCTTTATATGCACGAGTGTGCTCCTAGTTCTAGCAAATACGGCTGGCTTTAATATATGAGTTTTATTAGAAAACTAGATTTTCCTCTTTCCTATTTGTTTTGAGAACAAGATATTGATGTATAACATATATTTTCTCTATCAATCCTATTTATTTTTATTTTTATTTTTTTAACATAGTATCAGTTTCTAATTCGATCAATTAATCATCAACCATGACATGGTAATTCGATCAATTGATTATCAACAATGACATAAAAGAATCTAAATCCGCCTCCTCCTTCTCCTCCTCCGGTGGCTCCTGCCAAAATAATTTATCATTTTCTTCTTGGTCCACAAATTGGCCAAGAGATTTTATTACTCCTACACGTCTTCATGGCGATAATTATTGGGCTAGAGATATTCAAACCGCTTTAGAAGCACGAAGGAAGTTTTGGATTCTTGGATGACTCTGTCACCACTTATTTTCCTCCTTTTACCAAATCCGATTGGACCACGATTCATGTTATGATTATTTCATGGCTTATGAACACTACTGATCCCCATGTAAAATCATCTCTCTCCGAGTATTGAGATACTAATCGGTTGTGGAATACATTATAATCCCGTTTAGGTGTGGTGAATGGTTCTAGAGTTCAACAACTTGAAGCTTATATGCTAAGTGTAAACAAACCAAATATATGCCTATTTCCACATATTTTGGAAAATTGACTACATTATGAGAAGAGCTTGATCAATAAAAACCCATTATTACTTGTGATGTTGTACTAATTGCATGACATGAAGTAAACACTAAGGGACAAGAGGATACATCAAGCTCTATCAATCTACTCTTCATCATTCGAAGGTTATACCTCCTCTTGTGAAAGTCAATATGCTCTTCATCTTGCTATGAATCCGGTTTTTATGGACCATCTAAACATATGGTAGTTGATTATCACTTTGTACGTGATGTAGTCAATGGTAGTCGTATTGATCCCTCTTATGTTCCTATGAACACTCAGTTAGCTGACATATTTACCAAGACCATCGGCAAGAAGCAGTTCAATTTTCTACTCAGCAAGTTGGGCATTTTGAATCCCCAAGCTCCAACTTGAGGGGCGTGTTAGGCGGGTGGCACGGTCATGCACAATTTTCCACTGCATTCGGACTCTCTAAAAGATTTGCACAATCGTGCTTAATATAAAGCACGACCGTGCCAAAATTTTGACAATAGTTTGTCGCGGCCCAATCCGCACGAGCGTGCTCCTTTACATGCACGACTGTGCTCGTAGTTCTGGCAGATCCGGCTGGCTTTAATGTTTCAGTTTCATTAGGAAACTAGATTTTTCCTCTTTCTAAGTTTTCTAAGTTGTTTAGTAAATTAGAATTCATTTGATAACAAGATATTGATGTACTATATATATTCTTCTCTGTCAATAAAACAATCAAGTTTGCACTAATTTTGGTGCAAAATGGCCCTAAAATCAAATTTTCTCCAATTTTTGCACCAAATTTAATATCAAAAAATGAATATTCTCTTTAACACCTTATTTTATATTATTTTCATTATTTCACAAACAATGCTTTTAAAGTTATTTTTTTTTTTTACATATTCGCCCCGCTCTCCTTCTATTGATATTCAAAATACTATTTTAATTTGTGTCAAAAGAATGTCCCATATAAAAGTAAAAGTAATTATTTTTGTAACAATGTACAAGCAACTAAAGCATGATTTATACATTATTAAAATATTATATAATTTGTTTATTAACAATATGTAGTTTTTAAAATTAGAATGACCAAAATGCATAAAGGAGAGTTGCACAAAATTTGGTGTAAATGAACAACGTTGCATAAAATTTGATGCAAAACTATTTGTTTGCACAAAAATTTGGTGTACATAAAAAAATAATAATTTTGAATTTGATGATTTAGGCAACTTTTTAATGCACATCCGAGGTGATCTTTCTCTCACCAATTAGCTGTAAACGAGTCGAGCCGAATCGAGCTTTGGGGTGTCGATCTCGAGCTCGTTTACAACTTGTCGAGCTCGAGCTCACTTGTTTGTTCGAACTCAAGTCGAATCGAGCTCGCTGTTCGCGAACAACTCGAGCCGATATCAAACTTGAGTTTAAACGAGCCGAGCTCGAGCTTAGGTTTTGTTTATGAAAAAACGTGTTCTTAACGAGCTTATGGAGTTGAGTTCGAGCTCATCGAGTCGAGTTTGAGCCGGTCGAAAAAAAATATTCAAGTTTAACGAGTTTACCGAGCCGAACTCGAGCTTTTAACGAGATAAACGAGTCAAACACGGTCAACTCGATAACGAAACGAACTTGACAATTGGTTTGATCTCGAGTCGAGTTATAACTCGAGCCGAGTTCGAATCGTATAATAGCCCTACTCACCATTTACTTCTTGCAATGGGCCACGAAAAAACATTACATAAAAAATTTAACTTGAATTGAATGGATCGAATATTTACTTATTGCAATGGGCCAATTAAATATGAACAACTTATCCAAAATTTAATTATAATGAAAGCAAGGCCCAACCCATTAACAAAACTAACTGATTTTCAAGATGTTAAGTATACATCTCCCCATTATTAGACTATGAGCAATGGGGGTATGAAATGGTGTATGAAAGTGGGGGGAGGGGTATGAAACCATTGTGGGGGTGGTATGAAAGTTGGTGTATGAAATGTGTGTATGAAAATTTCATACGGGTTGAATTTTGGGGAGAGCCTGCGTCAGATTCCACGTGGCGAGCCCCAATTGGACCGCAAAAGGCGCGTGCGCCACACGGCCCGACAGGGCGCGTGTGGGCGCGGCCAGGCGGTTTTTTTTTTTTGTTTTTCCCTGGTTGAAACACGTGTAAGCACACCATTGGTCCGCTGGATTTTCGGATTTTATTTTTTAACTCAATTATTGAGCTGAATTATCACCTAGTAATTTTTTTTATTTATTTTTTTTTTTCGCCAAAATTCAGCATTTTTTTTTCCCTATAAAATGATGCAAGTTTCATTAGATTTGGACACCAAAAAAAAAACTATCTTTTCTCAATTTTCCTTCTCCATTTTAGCCTACATTTAAAAAAATTCATCATCTTTTGAGTGAAATGGATCCCAATAATAATCCTTTCAACACTCAAAATCCCAAAAATTCATCGTCATTTATCTAATTATTTAATTGCCAAAAAGAATTAATTTTGTGTAAAATATTATTTTAATTATAAATAATAATAATAATTATTATTTTTTACTAATCATAAAAATAAAGAATATATAAAAAAATAAAAATAATATAAAGTAGTGGGGTATAGAATGATGAGTGGGAGGGAGATGAATTTTTTTTTTCAACTAACCATTGTAGGGGGTTGTATGAAAGGGGTGTATGAAAGATGAGGTGGATAGGATAAAGTGTTAAAAGTGGGTGTTGAATTTTTTTTGGTGTATGAAACCATTGCTCATGGTCTTACTCTCTTTCCCTCTCTCTCTCTCCAGCTTCAACATCAGCTGCTTCACTCCATCCCTCTTCACACACAAAAAAAATCACCAAATTCTCTCCCAATTAACTCCCTTTTTGTATAAACCACCCACTTAATCCCTAAATTGATCCATTTTTACACTAATTTACAGTATATATTCTCAATACAACGACCACCATGAAGCAATTACACAAACAATCCAGTACAATTTACAAACGAGACGACGAAATGCCGACCCACCAAACGCCACCATACTCACCCAAATCCCTCAAACACCCCAGATCCCTCCCTCGATCCCTCAATTACATCTTCAGAGAGCAAAGACTTCTCTTCATCCTTGTGGGTATTCTAATCGGCTCAACTTTCTTCATAATTCAACCCACTCTTTCAAGAATCAACCCTCCGGCGACACCCAGATCGGTTTCCGTCATAACCCACGATTCTGTAATTGACACCGGCGGTTACAGCTACGGTGGTGGTAGCGACAGCAGTAACGAGGTCGTTTCGATTCCACGGCCCCGGCCGAACAATCAGGCTGCGGGAAGGATTCCGGTTGGGATTGGCCGGAGACGGTTGAGGATTGTGGTTACTGGTGGAGCTGGATTTGTGGGTTCACATTTGGTTGATAAGTTGATTGCTAGAGGGGATGATGTGATTGTGATTGATAATTTCTTTACTGGGAGGAAAGAGAATGTGATGCATCATTTTCGGAATCCGAGGTTTGAGCTTATTAGACATGATGTTGTTGAGCCCATATTGTTGGAGGTTGATCAGATCTATCATTTGGCTTGTCCTGCTTCCCCTGTTCATTACAAGTATAATCCTGTCAAGACTATCATATCCTTTTACAATGTCCCATATTATTTGTTTGTTTTAATGATCTCGAGTACATTCGGACTTATATTTGTGTCTGATAATTGAATTCATAGTTCGTAATGATCTTGTCTGTGATTAGGACGAAAATGTGGTAATGTTAGACTTGTAGTTGCATTCAGTTGATAGGAATGTTACTTTATGTGGTTATTTGACTGTTAGGTGGAAGACATTTTTTTTGGTTGGTGACATGGTTATGGTTATATGACTGTTTGGTTTTAACGATTATGCATATGCCTTGTGGTTCAAAACTTGGTAGTTGACGGATTAATTTGCATATCTACTGTAGTTAGGAACTTAGGATTGTCTTATTCGAGATGCAAGACTACTTTGTTTAGTATTCGGAAATGGCTTATTAAGTTATTCTTAAACCTTGATAGCTTTGTTGGGCATCAAATATTTTAGGCTAGTAATATTTTTAAGGGCGGACTGATGATCAAACTCTAGGGAGTGAACCAACAGAAAACAAACATTAAGAAAGTCCATCCACTATTGAGAGGGAAATCAACATCAATTTAAAGTATATCTCGCATTTTCTCCCATGTACATGAACGTATACCATACTCACGTGTGATGATGACCTTAAAAAGTTTAAGTAATTTATTAGCGATAGTTTCCTTTTTCTTTTTGTGGGGATTGACCGGTGGGTGGTTTATGTGGGGTGGGGGAAGTAGTACAGTATATTTTTACTATGTTTTCAATTATACAATAACCTCAAAGTATTCTTAGGCCGAATGGAGTTCTTTAACTATCTGGTGGGGGGGGGGGGGAGGGTGTTCCAAAAGTAATCAAATTCAAAGATTTTTATTGCAATAAATGATTTTTTTGCCCTCACTACTGTAAAGAAAACATACACAGAGAATTTTTTTTGCCTCCTTTTCTTTAGTGAATCTTTTGTCAAAATGATATTGACCTATGAAAAATCCAGGCTCTGCCACTGGATTTTACTGCTACAAGATGTGGAAAATGGAGACTCTTTAAATGCTGATTTGGCATTTTTTACAGATTATACCATGTTGAATTGGTTTATTGCTTTCATTATCCTGAGATGGTTTGATCATCGAATTTGGAATGGCGAGCCAAAACGTAATTGACTACGCTGTTTTTGCTTTTTTTGGCTATATTTTTATGTAAAGTAGCATCATTTTGGTTAAGCTTCTGCATGCATGCTTGAAATTTTTGAGATCCTTGACCATTATTACAAGACAAATGTGATGGGTACCCTAAACATGCTGGGCCTTGCAAAGAGAATCGGCGCAAGGTTCTTGCTAACAAGCACAAGTGAAGTTTATGGTGATCCACTCGAGCATCCACAGAAAGAGACGTATTGGGGAAATGTGAATCCTATAGGTGACCTAAAATACATCTTCTTTTGTTTGTTATTTATGACTGTATTCTTTAGGGATATGATGCTTAAGCGCTTGCTAATTATTAGGTGTTAGAAGCTGCTATGATGAAGGGAAACGGACAGCGGAAACTTTAGCAATGGATTATCATCGAGGTGCAGATGTCGAGGTAATTTAATTAACTTTGATTAGTTTATGTTCTGACTAAATACAAAAGAAAACTCAACCTTCATTCCAGTTACTTGGATATTTGTCTAAAGGTGATGATTATTTTGTTATACTCCCTCCGTCCCAAAATGGATGTCTAAAAAATGTTCATATTTGCTCTTGAGTTACTTGGATATTTGTCTGTATGTGATGATTATTTTGTTATACTACCTCCGTCCTAGAGTGAATGTCCAAAATGTTTCAAATTTTCTCTTGATCAAGAGCAAATTTGAAATATTTTGGACATTCTTTTTGGGCCGGAGGTAGTATTAAGCCGTCAATAACCTTGTTAAACATTTTCATGCTCTAGCATCTAGGAGCATTACTTTCTTATTTTACACTCCCTCCGTCCCAGAGTATATGTCCACCTTTCCTTTTTAGTCCGTCCCATAGTATATGTCCACTTCCTAAAATGGCAAAGAATCTTTACTATTCCTCCCACTCATTCTCTCTCATACTTTACTTTTATACTCACAACACCAATCAACTTACTATTCTCTCCCACTCATTCTCTCTCATTCTTTACTTTTATACTCACAACACTTACATCACTTCCACCATTTCTTAATCTCCGTGTAAATGGAAGGGTGGACATATACTCTGGGACGAAGGGAGTATACAAGATGGCCTTTGTGTGGATGAATAGTTTTGTTTCGCTAGATGTTCACTATGGAAGAACAAAAATAACTCGAGAGATGTAAAGGAAACTTCATTGTATGCCAGATAACTGTAATCTTACGAGCTGCGCTAATGTGCATGAACCAATCATACATAGGTTCAAAGATTTAGTTGCTGACTTGATAAATGAGATCTGAAAAGTCGGAGCAGTATTTTAAAACAATAAAACAAAGCTACTGATGTACACTTTTCTAGTATATAAATTGGCAACACTTCCAAAAATGATTTTATGTGGAGTTTTATGTTAGGAAGCAAAACTTTTAGACTTTCTTGCTTCAAATGTTTCCAGCATTATTCTCTGATATTCACTCTTTTTTATCTCCCGCCCCCCTCCCCCATCTCATGGTATTACATGACCATAATTAGACAGGTAGTTGCATATTTTGATTAATTAAGGGGATACACATCCCCATACAAACAATGGTCATATGTAATTTCTACATGTTTCAAGTGTTTTCCTACTCGAGCCACTTTCACCATAGTATAGTTAAGGGCCAACATATGGATAAACTTATAATGAATTCTTTTTCGTGCAGGTTCGAATTGCACGTATTTTCAATACTTATGGCCCACGTATGTGTCTAGATGATGGGCGTGTTGTCAGCAACTTTGTTGCGCAGGTATTATGGCCTTAACATTCTTTCTTATATCTGATATATCGTGCTCAAGTTTAGAGCGTCAATCTCCTTTAAAAGCTTTCATTTGTATGGATATTTCTGTAGTTCTTGGATGCTTTTTGCAGGCTATTCGCAAGCAACCATTGACTGTTTATGGGGATGGAAAGCAAACTCGAAGCTTCCAATACGTCTCTGACTTGGTATGTCATCTTTTACTCCCTCCCTCTCAAAATGATCTTCCCATTTGCCATTTTTCATTGTCTCAAAAGTTTCTTCCCATTAAACAATTTAGGCTTAAAAGTGCATAAACAAAACATGGCTAGTGAAGCAAGTGTTCATATCCTTATAAAGTTTGAGTAGTCAAATGGGAAGATTATTTTGGGACGGAGGGAGTATATGCTAGGCATGTTAATTTCCATCTGGAACTCCTTAGATTGCCCCTCTGATGTGATATTAGCGTCAGGTTTTTCACGATTAATTATCAAGAAGTATCAGATTTTTTTTATCCTATAGGTAAAGTGTGCCGGTACCCTCTCACAGGCTATCCACTCTTCCACATGACCTATCTCTAGAAATCTTTTTATTTTGTTAGTTTGTGAATACGTACATTTGTACATGCTAAACAAGTGATTGAAGCTTGCTGCGAGATCATCTTATCTGATGTAGTAAAAACTGATACTCCCTTTGTCCCTAAATGAATGTCTACTTTGGAAAAAACTTAGTCCCTATATGTTCTTTTACCAAAAAAAATTCACTAGTCCCTCCCTTTCTACTTGCTAAACTAAATGTTTGGATAGAGGATTACAAGAATATATATGGATCTTTGCCACTAAATTGTACCGCCCTAAGAGTCCTACTTTCCTTTTTAGTACGTCCTAGAGTAAGAGTCCCATTTCTAAAATAAAAATTGATGAATAGTGTTTTGGATACTTATAATGCTTGTGCTATTACAAAAAAACCAACAATTCCAACCTACTTTTTACCCACTTGCATAATCATAATGTGTATAATGAATAGTGTTTTGGATAATTATACCCTCAAACCTCATGTATTATTTTGTCCTTTTTTATTGTTTCCTTGATAAGCATGTGAATTACATGTAGGACTCTTGTTCCGGGACAGTGGGAGTATAAAAAGTAGAGATTTTCAGAATGTAGAGATTTTCAGAATGTCCCTTAAAATGAAAGTTGAAAATTCATTAAGGGACAGAGGGAGTAGTAGCCTCTAGTCCAACTGCGTCTAAAACTGTTTGTAAACTAATGCAGTATCTAGTCCTAAAACTGTTTGCAAACTAGTAGTAGTCCCTAGTGTAGCCCAACTAACGTTTACCACCCCAAAATATCCACTCAAGTGTATGTCAGGGGTAAAATGGGAAAATTTAAAATTATAGTACTAAACAGACTCACTTTTCAAACTGGGGTGCAAAGTGTTGGAGTAGAGATCTTAAAGGAAACAAAGGAGAAGAAAATCTGCACAGGAGGGAGAGCGGGCGCCTGTTCTACACCAAGCGGGCGCCTGGTCTTGATCAGAAGAATTGGTCTTCGGGCGAGAGGTAAGCGGGCGCCTGGTCCATACCAGGTGGGCGCTCGATGCCGCGGGCTGGAATTCGGGAAAGAGCAGTTTTTCGGGAATTCTCATATGTTTAGGTTTAGGACTCTTTCTAGGTTGTGTATTTAAGCAGGGTTTCGCCCCATAACTCATTGTAACTCAGATTTAACATATTATAGTGCAAGATCCTGGCTTGGTAGTGCCCCCAGACGTAGTCAAATATATTGACGAACTGGGTAAACAATTTCTTGTGTTCTTTTGTGTTTTGCTTTGCTTTATTATTTCTTGTGCTTGTTTGTGGTGCGGTGATTTCTTGCGATTTGCTTGGGTGTTGGAGGGCTTATTACACAACAACTGGTATCAGAGCTCCGGTTGAACGATCAGGGTTAATCGGGCGATTCGGGTTTATCAAGCAATCAAGAATGGGCAAGGATAAACAAGCGGTGGAGAAATTTGATGGGTCTGACTATGCGTTTTGGAGGATGCAAATAGAGGATCTCTTGTACAACAAAGTTCTCTATAAGCCTCTAACAAGAGTCAAGCCGGAAAGCGAAAAACAGGAAGATTGGGATCTTATGGATCGGAAAGCCCTAGGGGTGGTTCGATCTACTTTGTCGAAGTGGATCGCGAAGACTACCAAGAAGGGGAAAACCACCAAGGAGCTATTGGATTATCTTACTGAGAGATTTGAAACTCCATCTGCTGCAAATAAGGTTGATTTGATACGCAAGATGGGTAATCTCAAGATGCAAGAGGGAGGATCCTTAGCCAAACACATCGATGAGTTTATGGATGTTATAGACTCATTGGCGGCGTTGGATATTACGTTTGGGGATGAGGTTCATGCTTGTCAATTGCTAGCGTCCTTACCAGGAAGTTGGAACGGAACGGTGACGGCGTTAAATGCTTCAGCGGGTAAGAATAAATTGAAGTATGATGATGTTAAGGACTTTCTTTTAGGCGAGGAAAATCGTATAAAGAAGTTGGGGACACCATCTACTTCGGAATCGGCTTTAGCTATAACTAGCAGGGGAAAGCCGGGCAATAGCAACAAGGGGAAAACTGAATCAAGGGAAAACGTAGGAGGTGGTGAGTACAGGCCTAGGGAGAAAATGAATGCCAAGGGATCAGTTGAGTGCTATCATTGTAAGGAGTTAGGACACTACAAGAGGGATTGTCCCCGGCGAGGGGATAAATCGGCGAATGTGATAACTGAGGGTGAAGATGTACTGATTCTGAGTGTTAGTAGTGCGCTAGAATCATGGGTGTTGGATTCGGGGGCATCATTCCACTCATGCGGGCATGCAGAGGAGATGGAAAATTATACTTCCGGTGATTTCGGAAAGGTCTATCTGGCGGATGGCGAGCCTTTGGAAATCAAGGGGAAGGGGGATGTCAGAATAGGAGCATCGGACGGGAAGGTCTTACATCTACACGGGGTCAGACACATTCCGGGTTTGAAAAAGAACATGTTATCAGTTGGCCAGCTTGGTGAAGAAGGTTACACGGTAACTTTTAGCTGCAGGAAGTGGGTTATTACCAAGGAGGATTCTGAGATCGCTCGGGGTAATAAGGAAGGAAGATTGTATTTGACGAACAACACCAAGGATAGTATCGCGGTGGCATCAGCCAAGGGTGATACGGATTTGTGGCACTGTCGATTCGGTCACATGGGTGAGAAGGGGGTGCAGGAACTTTGCTCAAAGGGAAGACTACCGGGTTTGAAGGCGAGGGGTAATTTCTTAAGGACAGGTAGGGCTTTGAGGGAAGCAAAGTTAGAATTGGTTCACACGGATTTGTGGGGACCGGCCCCGGTAACTTCTCTAGGTGGTGCGTCATACTACATGACCTTCATTAATGGTGGGGAGTATGAGCTCAGGGAGTTTGAGGAATACTGTGATGCGAATGAAATTTGCATGGATATTCCAAACTCGGGTGGGAGCAGGTTCATGATGACCAAGGTCAAGGGGTCACTGAAGATGAACCAAATACTCCAGGACTGGATATTCTGCTACGCAGATCTAACAGAGAGTGTAGATCGGATGGCAAGGCTCTAGGTTTCTCAAGCAATGATAAGTTGAAGCTGTGCATAGCTTCAGCGGGGCTTGGAGAATAGGAGAGGAGGACGGCACTACCATGATCGAGGTGAGCACTATGGCACTAAGGATGAGTTGAAGACGGATACGGGGCTTGAATACACGGGTTGATCTCTAGGTGGGAGATTGTTGGAGTAGAGATCTTATAGGAAACAAAGGAGAAGAAAATCTGCACAGGAGGGCGAGCGGGCGCCTGGTCTACACCAGGCAGGCGCCTGGTCTTGATCAGAAGAATTGGTCTTCGGGCGAGAGGTAAGCGGGCGCCTGGTCCATACCAGGCGGGCGCTCGGTGCCGCGGACTGGAATTCGGGAAAGAGCAATTTTTTCGGGAATTCTCATATGTTTAGGTTTAGGACTCTTTCTAGGTTGTGTATTTAAGCAGGGTTCCGCCCCATAACTCATTGTAACTCAGATTTAACATATTATATTGCAAGATCCTGGCTTGGTAGTGCCCCCAGACGTAGTCAAATATAATGACGAACTGGGTAAACAATTTCTTGTGTTCTTTTGTGTTTTGCTTTGCTTTATTATTTCTTGTGCTTGTTTGTGGTGCGGTGATTTCTTGCGATTTGCTTGGGTGTTGGAGGGCTTATTACACAACACAAAGTGGGATTGGGTGGATACTTTTTGTGTGTGTGTGTGGGGGGGGGGGGGGGGCAGGGTTAAACGTAATTTGGCCCATAGTCTATATAATCTGGTGTATTTGAAAAAGCAGTGGAAAACAACTGTGCAGTTTTACCCTCTAGTTTTCTCCAGTTGATTGCCAAAGTAAGGTGCGGAATCTTTATAAACTAGTAAGTTTCTTTCTTGGAAAGGGATGTAGCTATGATAATAGTCAAGATTCGTTTCACAAATATATAAACAGACAAACATTGTTTTCTCTGTTATGAAATTTTGAAAGGAATGAAGATGACGTGGCAATTTTTTTCAGGTTGATGGATTGGTGGCCTTGATGGAAGGTGAGCATGTGGGACCTTTCAACTTGGGTAATCCTGGGGAGTTCACCATGTTAGAACTTGCCGAGGTAATCTTTTATCTCCTTGCTTTACTCATTGATAAAAAAAAAATCTCCCAATTTACAATTTTCGCACAAATTTTGCTTAAATTTTAGGTGGTCAAAGAAACAATTGACTCCAGTGCGACAATAGAATTCAAAGAAAACACTGCCGACGATCCTCACAAGAGAAAACCAGATATTAGCAAAGCCAAAGAGCTTCTAAACTGGGAGCCCAAGATACCCCTACGAGAAGGACTGCCTAAAATGGTGTCTGATTTCCAAAACCGCATCTTGAATGAAGATGAAGGGAAAGGCAACTAATAAGACTGAAGCCGAATCTCCAGTATATATAGATTCATCAAATACATAATTATTCCCTTCACTGGCCATCTTTGATTAGTATTTTCTCGTAAAAAAATATGCTGAGATTTCATTCTTTATCCACGTATCAGAACTTTTCAGAAAGTGCTGATTTTTAAAGCCCTTTTAGGGTTTGTTTTGTTAGTGTAATAGCTTAACTAGTCAAAAGATCTTGATACATCCTCAAGAATGGAAATGTTACATTTTGTGGTGTTAGGAAAACTAGAGCGCATACGAGGGGACGTGACCTTGTTAGATTGCTCCCTCTCCCCCACCCCACACCCCTCAAAAGAAATCCGTGTTTCTGAAAAAAGGAGATAATTTTAGCAGAATATCATGGCGGTACAAAAGTTACACCCTTAAGAAGTTTGACTAAAGAAATCCGTGTTTCTGTATGTATAAAGTTTTTGTTCATGATTGAGCTATGGTGAGATAAATTGTAAGGTGACAAGTCAATGTCTTGAACATAAATGTCACAGTGGCACCTACCCAAAATGCCAAAATGTGGTCTAGTGTTGTTGTGTACTCATGCTCATGGACCACTGCACATAAATTTGGTTGAAATTTATAGAAAGGTTTTGGAGATATCCTACTCTTTAACTTCCTATATTGCGTTTTTCTCATTTTTTTTCTTCGACGATCTCTAACCACCCTTTGATTGGGTCCAAGTAATGATGATCGTTTGGGTCACGTTTCTAGGGAGTGTGCACTGAAACAGTCGCGCAGCTACTTCTTAAGGCTAATTTCACCATCCTACCACTGCTTGTGGACCCTACTGCGCTCACATCTGTGGCTGTAATTATCCACAAAATTTTTGTCTCATAAACTGTTTCTTGTCGATCAAACTTTTTATATTACATTGGGCGTGTTATTATTATTATTATTAAAAAAAAAAAAAAAGTTTTCAGGTTCATGGTCCTACCTTCATATACTTCTCCTAGGAAAACTCCATAAATCTCTTGTATTTTGGTTTGTTTCCACCCACACAACCTTTTGAACTTAAAAGGTAGCTGTTTTTTAAGTTTAGATTGTGGTCCTAAATTGTTTAAACTTCAAAGGGTCACAATTTATTTCAAAGTCTAAATACAATGCAAATGAAATAGAAAAAAAAATGATAAAATGCCAAACACTTTGACAAGATAGAGTCCCTCCGTCTCAAACTTATCGCTACTTATTTTTATTTCTGTTTTGAACGTCTCGTACTTATTGCTAATTACTCAAAATGTTTAATTTTCTCTCTCCTACCCACTCACAACAACTATCCACTAACTTATTTTCTGTCTCTTACCCACTCACAATACTCATTTTTCCAACATCTTTTATTAATCTACATTCAATCAATTTTAGTAGCAATAAGTATGGGACGGACGGATGGAGTAAGAGTATTTGAAATCGAGCTTTGAAAATGGACTGTTACAAACCAATCATGCAAAATATAAAATACACCCTTAAATAGTCTCCAATTTACAAAAATACCCTTCATATGTAACAAGCTCCTTTGAATAAATCTCACACTGATTATTTAGCCGTTGGTTTGTCCACTTCCCTTTCAATGGCTTTGGATCTATCCTCTTCTGTAGGCCATGTCCATGTGTGGCAGTACCCAATTCACCTTTTTAACTGAAATGTACTCCCTCTGTCCCAGATCACTTGACACTTTTTGATCAAAACTGATCAACTTAAGTTCGGTTCACTTGAGACTTTTTGACCAAAACTGGTCAACTTAAGGTCGGTTTGACCAACACTTTATAGAAATATTTATGATCCAAATAAAAATAAAAAAAATGTAAAATGATCACCATTAAAAATCCTCTCAATAACAATTTTTAAATTTTTTTTGGAACATAAATATTTCTATAAAGTGTTGGTCAAACCGACCTTAAATTGACCAGTTTTGGTCAAAAAGTCTCAAGTGAGCTGGGACGGAGGGAGTATTTCATCTGGGTAATTTATAATGACTCCAAACGCACCTCAAGGAAACTGTTCCTGAAATTTGTAATTTTATAATAATAAAGTACTTTCTCCTTCGTCCCTAAATTATTATTTTTTTAATTTTTTTTTAAAATGTATGTCTATTTTGAGAAAAACTGTATTTTTGAATAATTTTACAATTTTATTATTAAGCTCTTTATATTTGAAATGTTAGACTTTTATTTGGGCTTACCATTAATTGTGGATTTATTTGTTTCAATAAAACAACCATTATAGTCCTATTGAGTAGAACAATGCACGATAAGTCCAATTGTTATTATGATCTATTTTAGAGTTGAGATCTCCTGTGCCACTTTTGTGTGCCACTCCATGTACCATTTGTAATCCAACCGTTCACATGTTTGCATAATATTACAATAATACCAATCTCAACAACTGTGAGCCATTAGATCAATTGTGGCACATGAAGTGGTACACAAAGTGGCACAGAAGATTTTGACTCTCTATTTTATGGGCTTGTGCACACTTTATTATATGATGTGGGTTGTAATTAAGTGTAGGCTTTGGCACAATTTGAGTCTGTGATGGGAAGAACCTATTGAACAAGGATATTGGAATCCTAAGGAACATGGTTATTGGTTTCCTAAAAGGAAAATAACTGCTAGGTCCCTTTCCCACTCTAAAACTATGGGCTTATAAATATCGGCTATTTCATTGAGCCATCGTCCATAGCGAATAATAGGGAAATAAGATCTAGTAGCCGTCTCCGTCCTCGTTCTTGTTCAAATTATCGCTTCCGCCTAGTTCAACAAGATGACGTATTCGGGTACGCAATTTATTTATTTATTATGTGTTCTATTATTCATATGTGGTCACTAAATTGTTCCAACATGAAATATTAAATGTTTGGAAAAAGGATTACAGAAATATGAATAAATATTTTCCACTAAATTAAATAAAAAGTTAGAGTTTTTCAAAATATTCTTTAAAAAAAATAAAGATATTTATATAGGGACGGAAATAATATGTACTTTTAATATGGAAATGATTTCAGTGGAATCATATCATTGTATAAATAGAGTACAAACAAATAAAATATATTTAATGACAAATCAACTGTGACACTTTTGGACCGTCAGAAACTTAACCTTGTGTTATACAAAGACACACATTTTATTGCGTATTATCTAGCCCATTTCATTCTCACTTTCTCCACAATTTTCACACCCTCCAAACAATGAAAGGCATAGACATACTTTGCACCTCCCAAGCTTCCACATCCATAGATGAGCCCTCTTCCTCCACCACCTCCTCCTCATCACCACCCCCATCCATTTCCTCCACCGTCCACCTCACCACCGGCCGATCCATCAACCGCCACAACCCCATCATCCGGGACGAAAAACGAGTCGCAAAATCCTTCATTACCCCTCCTTGTTCCAACCCACAAGATCCCATCTCTCCAAAACCTTATAACCATCACTACAAAACCATTCCAAGTGGTGACAATCAAACCAAGAAGGGTAGTTTTGGCAATAAACAAAAAAATAGTGAGCAGAAAAGGAAGGGACAAGTGGGTTGGGGTTGTACTAAGCCAAGTGCTTTTATCACCCCACCTAGCTCTTCTAGGTACTTGTTGAGTGATAAGGCTTTGTTGAATGTGTTGAATGATTTTGACCCAATTTTGACCTTGGTTCAAAATGAAAATTCTAAGGCTGTTGAAAGAAAGGAGCCATCTTCTTCATCTTCCTCTCCTTCTGAACTGCAACCACCTTCTTCATCGTGCTCAGTTGACCAGGTTCTTTCTCACTCACTCTGTGATTGGACGATTTCTATTTTAAGTGGAACTGTAACACCACGTCAGTATTCTTTATCACTAAATTTACATTATTTTGAGAAATTATTGGTCATATTATTTTTTTGTTTTTTCCTAACTCAACTATCCTGAAAATGGCATTGAAGATCAAAATTTAAGTTTTCCAAGTTGTTTTGTTTGGGTTTGTAAATTGAAGTTTTCTATTCCAACCCTTGATGTACATATATATATATATATAGCCAGTGGCGAAGCCAGGAATATTATAGAAGGGTCAAAATTGTGAAACAGTGCTATTTTTTTAAAAAAGACAAGAGGGTCAATATGATAAAATTTCCTTTTTGGGGGTTAAAATATTAAAAATAAATAAACTTATAATGGTAAAAATGACACAACTCCAAAATCAAGGGGGCGATTGACCCCTTGGCTTAGGCGTGGCTTCGCCACTGTATACAGCAGTCTCAAGCTTTAATAGTAAACTTGACAATTTTAATATTAACTCTAGCAAATTTAATGGTCATAAATTAATTTTTCCAACTGCTTTAATTTTGTATTGGGTTTAGTACAAGATTTTGTATTTGGTAAAATACAAAACTCGAGAATTAAGTTTGATTATTCGTGTGTCCTATAATAAGTATCACGGTTAATTTGTGATTTTTTTAAATAATGTTATTTTCGCTTGTTTGTACATTACTACTTAAACCATGATAAAATTGCTTTATAATTATTTTTTATATAAAAATATAACACTTATTTTGAGATAGAGAAAAAAAAAATACAGTTTTAATTTTAAGTTGTGGAATACTCATTGACATGGTTCATGTACAATAAATGAGCTAGTACCATAAATGGATAGTTCATGACTTCATGTCACAAAACAACAATATTTCAATAACGACGTCGCTTTATCACCATAAAGTGGACAACAACAATTCAACATGTTGCCAATTGCCAAATTTAAATGGGTATGATTTGATAACTGGTTTTTATTTGGTGGCAGGTCGTTGTTTTGAGGGTGTCATTGCACTGCAAAGGATGTGAAAAGAAAATGCGAAAGCATATCTCCAAAATGGAAGGTTTGTAATTAATTACTACCTCCGTCCCAAAATAATATTATTCAAACTTTTTGTGGATATGAACATTTGCTTCATTAGTCATGTTGTGTTTAGGCACATTTAAGCCCAAATTGTAAAAATTGGTAGAACTTTTTAGGACAACGAAAAATGACAAATAAAAGTTCATTTCGGGACAGGAGTATATATTTTTTTCTCTCACATTATTTATTAAAAGAAAATTCCTATGGGTGCAATCACTTTGGTTTTTCGCTGGATAATGTTGTTGGTATAAGTGGAGTTTTTTTCATTTTTTAATTTTTGCGGAGAAAATAAAATTTACTCCTTTTTCTTTTTATACAAATTGCACTAGTCAAAAGAATTTTCTGAAAATAAATGAGGGGAACTGCCCCCAATAACATCAGCATGGCTCCGCATGTGGTCGAGATGAGGTGACGCATTCCTTTCTGTAAAATGAGGGATTGGGGTTTATTAGCACCAATGAAATGCTCGAAAGAATCTGAACCACACATCTCGCTAAAAAGACGAACGTGACTGTATCCAGTGGCGAGGCTAGGGCAAAGGCAAGGGGTCATTCGACCCACCTTAAATTTTGGAATGTGTCAATTTTAATACCTTCAGAATTTTTGAAAATGACATTTTACTACTAAAAATGATGAATTTATTCATTTTGACCCCCTTAAGTTTGAGAAAAAACTATTTGACCCCCTTTTATACTAAATTTGTAAACCTCACCTCAACAATAATACTTATCCCACAAACAACCTTGACCCCCTTTTTGAAAATTCCTAGCTTCGCCACTGACTGTATCTCAACCATAGTGAGGTGCGTTGGAGCTAAATAGTCACAAAATTGGTTCAAATATATCCTTAACTTTGTGTTATAATTTGGGCATGGGTAAACATCTTTTTAGCATAAACTTTGCACCAAAAAAGATATCCTGAGCATCTCCAACAGTTTATACACCAAAACATTAAAATGGTGCAACTTCAGCGCCAAATATCTTCTACTGTCTCCAACAGCTTACTTCAAATCTTGCACCAAATCAGAATATTCTCAGAATATTCCTTATCAATTCATTTAATTAAAATGTTAACCATTAACATATATTATCATTATTATTAAATGATTCAAATTACATTATATTAAATATTATGTTATAAAATTAAGTAATTAAATATGAAAATAATAAATATAAATTAGTATATTTAAAATATAAATATATAAAAATAAATACTAAATTTGATAATTAAATGAAAATGCTTCAAAACAAAATTTAAATGGAAAAATTAAGTAATTAAATATGAAAATAATAAATATAAATGTAGTTTCACTTTTATTGTATTTAAATTTTTGTTTGTTTTTTGTATTTGTAGTTGCACTTTTTTTGTATTTTTATTTGTATTTGCAGTTTAAATTTATATTTTATGTGAGTTTATCTAATTATTTTTTTTTATTTACATTATCTTTAATATATAAAGGAGAAGAAAAAAAGAAAAAGAGGGAAACAAAAAAAAAAAAAAAAAAAAAGGAATTAAACGGCAAACAGGAAAAGCGGAAACCGCAAAAAAAAAGAAAAAAAAAAAAAAAAGAAAAGGGATAGTGTGATGTTTGGCGTTGCGCCAAATCTGGCGTAAATGGCCTCCCACACTTTAGTGTGGCTTTTAGAGTGATTGTTGGAGAAGGATTCTACACCAAATAATAGAGTTTTGAAGTAATAGAGTAATTGTTGGAGATGGTCTTATAACTTAGTGTTAATTTGGGCAGGGGTAAAAACTTTCAGCATAGACTTCGCAGCAAAGAAGCTAACAGTAGTTGGAGATGTGACTCCCTTATCGGTCCTCGCCAGCGTATCAAAAGTGAATAACGCGACACTATTGACTCCGACTACGATCCCTACATCATTGGCTCTAGTTCAAGAAACTGAGAAATATCAAGAAGTTGTTGTTTGAAAAGTGAGAAATGAAAAACTTCATTTCTACTAGCGGTTGTTAAACGTAGCTTCGTATTCTATTTCAGTCTTGACTAGGCTTACCATATCTATGGTGTTTGGATGTTCATTATCTTAGATATGGATTTATATCACTTGCCCATTACAGTTCTCACCATTACAGTTCTTCACTCCACTAGAGCTAAGGTCGGTATATATAAAATTGTATGCTTATTACAGTTCTCCTCATATTTAAGGAGATGATAAGTCTCTAAATTTCCTTTGGAAAAAAACCGATATCCGTTTTAAAGGTTCTGCCTACCACTCTCAGGTTCCTGCCATCAGTCATCAGCTTTTAAAGGTTCTTTCAATATACTCACTGGCTATTAATACACTACAACTGACTATAAAAAACATTTGAACCGATACTAAAATTAATACACTCTCAATTGCACTAAAAAAATCTATTTTTTTTTCTCACCGGCGATATAAAACATATCCAGAATACTTTATTATCTATATTTAGAACCTCTTGAGCTTGATATTCAGAAGGTTTGTTGGCCATAACCTTGTTCAAATGTGCTTGAAATTAATCCAGAAGGCTTTATTATTGATGTC
Organism: Campanula takesimana; assembly: GCA_026119855.1. Lineage (NCBI taxonomy): Eukaryota > Viridiplantae > Streptophyta > Magnoliopsida > Asterales > Campanulaceae > Campanula > Campanula takesimana. The sequence goes on along the minus strand of JAOWBW010001664.1, from coordinate 90,014 downwards.
CAGAACCTATTGAGGTTGATATTCAGAAGCTTTCTTGGCCATGACCTTCAAATGTGCTTGAAAATCATATCCAGAAGGCTTAATATTGATATCCAGAACTGTTTGAGAAGTTTTGATTATTTACAAAAATGCCACCGCCCGTTTTTTAAAGAAATTTCACATATTTACAAAAATGTCACCGTACTTTTTTTGAAAACACGTTTTTCCTGGGAGTTCTGTAAAACGCGTTTTACCAAAGATTTTGGTAAATTTTTGTGGAAAAAGTGAGAAATCTTGTGTGATGAGACGGTCTCACACATGAAACGGGTCATTATGAGAGAGGAAATGAGCTTACCCCACCCGCCCATAAGGAGGCAAAACATTTACTCTGTTAACGAGACCCGACTCATGTGTGAGACGCCACATGTTTTTTCATATTTTAAACCCCATGATGATCAGAGTTCATACTATATTATGTGCCACCAATTAATTTATAACAAGTGGCTATTTCTCTCAAAACATTCACGTATTGTGTTAACCGCCTCCAAAGTTCCTTTCTGCCATTGAATCTTCTCCTTCTTCTTTTCTTCAAAGGCGGTAAATTGATCCCCACCCAACATATTTTGTGTAGATGGATAAGTGCGATATATTTTACTTATACATAGTTGATACATAATTAGATTGATTTTACTACAAATTTTTATTAATTATCTCCAATATCTTTATTGTACCATTATTATTATGACTTCAAAGTCCAAGAGATAGTAGAACTAACCTGAAACTAGCCTTAAATACACGAAAAATTTACATGTGAGTGGTATTAAAACAATGCAAAATTTTCATTTATAAGCTATTGTGGTCATGCAAGTATGAGTATGAAATTCATAATTATTTAGGTTCTAGAGAAATCATACGATTGACATTTGCAGTGAAATCATATACGATAGACATAGGATGCAAAGCTGGAAACTGAATACATGTGCATGATCATATGATCATGGAAATGGTGTTAGAATTAGGTTATTGTACAAATGAAAAATTATTTGTAACGATAAAAAATGAAGTGAAAAATAATTGTCTAGCGAGCAATGGCGAGGCCACATTTCAGCCAAGGGGCGATCTAACCCCTTTGTCTTTTACATGTTAACATTTTACTACCTTAAAATAACACTCTAAAATAATTAAAAGTAATAAACCTTGAACCCCTTCTCGTGAAGAAAATAGTACACTAAGTTTTAAGTTTGACACCCTTTCTATTTAAATTTGTAACTATTAAGTACCATTTTGTGTGTAAAATAATTTTGGTCCATTAAAATAAATTCATGGTTGCGCCATCCATTGCATTCAAGAATAACTACATTGTGCTTATCATTCAATTTGTATACCTATATTAATTTGAAATACTTAATGGCTTATTTGGTGCGTGAGAATCTGAGTCTTAGAATGGGTATTTGATTTTTATATAACGCTTAACTATGTTTGGAATAAACATAATAGTGGATAAGGGATTGGGTATTCAAATCTGGTGGGAATCAAATACCCATATATTTTTCTAGAAAAAATAAATTAATATGGACCCTTATAACCGAAATCCTCGCTTTCTCCCTGATTAACATAAAAGTACAGTGGTGTGTGTTATGGCTGTTGTGATTCTTACATATGAATGGATTGGTAATGAACTTGATTTCATTATTCAATATAATATTGTAACACTTTTTATTCTTAAAAAAGCATCAAAGTAAACATGTAAACAGTAGACAATTTCACTCACTTGACAATTGTAACTTTTTATTCTTAAAAGAATATTTTTCAAGGAGACTTGTGATTTTGGTGGTGATGTATAGAGTTAGAAGTGGATGTTCCATTTTCTAGAGCTTCATCCGGATGATTATCTGAGGATGCGTCGCTTAAATGACCTTTGCCCACGGATATCTCGTTCTTCTTGATTTCTTCCTGAATATGTTCATCTTTCTCAACCGAAAGCACGACGACTTGGGGCCCGTGTGGTCCTGGTACGATGGCTTCTTGGATTTTGACATGCTCGTCTATTTTGATAATGTCAGTTTCTTGAATAAAACGTTTCTTTTTCTTCTTGAGGAAGCAGAACAAAGCAACTGAGAGCAATGCAAGAAAGAATACACCTCCTAGAGAGATGAAAATTACCACTATAATGGTCGAATGGTGGTGGCCAGGCGGTGGTGGTGGAGTTGGAATGACATGAGGTGGTGGTGGAGGTGGATAATGGGAATGTGGTGGTGGAGGTGGATAATGTGGATGTGGTGGTGGTGCCATGGTTGGTGAGGGAGGTGGGGTTGAGTGACGTGGTGGTGGAGGTGGACTTGCATAATGATGGGGTGGTCGTGGTGGTGGCAGTGTCGGTGATGGGGGCGGAATCGAAGGATAATGGGGTGATGGTGGTGTAGGGAAATAGGGGAAGTAGTTAGGGTAGTTTTGGAGAGAGGCCATTGTTGCAACCTCGTTAATTTTGCAGTTGTTGTATGATACAAAGGTAGACAGGTTGGAAGGATATTTGTACTATTTGTTTGAACTATTTCAAGAATTTTATTTGTCATTTACATGCTTCTAAGCATTTGATGACTTGAAATAAGTGTTAAGTTTTCTAGTTGGCTTGAAAAACACATTTCATGTTCTCTATATCCCTACAAAAATGTGGAAATATTCCATCTTCCAACTATTGGGTCAGCCTTGGAGAAAATATTAATTGTACTTTGAGGGACTAACTTTACACAAAGAAAAAAAGTATTGTTAAATGAATGTATAAAAAGTGATCATGTAATCCAATAATTGACAGAAAAAAGAAATACTAACCTTCGTCCCAGCTCATTGTGCAATGTTTGACTTTTCTGGTCAACGCAACTGATTTTTGAGCTTAATTTTTTAAAAATCTATATATCTCTATGCAATTTAAAAAGATGTTATTGATACTATTTATAACAATGAAACAATAACAACTTTTTAAATTGCATAATAATTCCTAGATTTTCACAAAATTATGGTCAAAGTTCGAATACATTGACCACATGAACAGTAAAAGGGCACATTGAGCTGGGACGGATGTTACTAGAAAAAAATCCTTGGACCAAAAGCCAAGTCACCAAATGCTTTCAAGCACATAACTGCATGAAACCGATTAGCCTTAATTCAAATATAGCTCAGTGTTAGGAATTTAGTGGTACCCCTATAGCAATAAAGATCAAGAACAACACACCCACAAGCACTATTATGAGAGAATCACACACACAAGAACACAAAAATTGTTTACCCAGTTCGTTCAACACATGAACTACGTCCGGGGGCAATCGCCAAGCCAATATATTATTAAATACTGTTTAATAATGTGCTACCATGTTTTCTAGGCCGTATATATGTTTATATAGCAGTACAAGAGAGTCCTAAGCCAAGTACATGTGAGAAACCAAAAGAAATCTGCACTTATCTGAATTCAGGTCACGGCACCAGGCGCCCGCCTGGTAGGCACCGAGCGCCCGCTTACCTCCCTCGCCAGACCCAATTCTTCTGTTCTAAACCAAGCGCCGGCCTGGTAGGTACCAGGCGCCCGCTTGCTTCCTGTGCAGATTCCTACTCCGTTTTGATCTCCCCCAATCCCCGTATGGTTTGAACTCCTTGTTCTCATTGTCCCCTTTTGGTTTTAGGACTCCACTCCCAACAATCTCCCACCTGGAGACTAAAACCATAAGCAAAGACCGATCATCACTCCCACCACGAAATGAACCTCATTTGAACACATATTTACTCCATATTGACTTGGCGTTACCTTGCCTCCCCGCTTAAGTGCTAAGGCGAGTTGAAACCAAGCGACGTTTCAACCCCTCCATGTTATTAGATAGTTCTTGCCTCTCCAAATCAGCTTCTACCTTGATTTCTCCCCGCAAGTCTAACTTCGCCTTCTCCCTCCAGACCCACCTTCCTCGCAATGCTTCCCCTTGAAACTTGGACATACCTTGTTTCTTGCATCGTCTTCTCTTGGTCTGAACACGCTCTCTGTTAGGGCACTCGGACTTCCACACCGCGTTGATCAACTTTGTGTCACTCTCCCCCTAACACACCGTTTCTTGGTGTCTCCCCTTTGTACACCAATAGGCCGGTCCTTTAGCCTCTTGCTCCCACCTGAGCGAATATCGACGTTATAGGTAGAGTATAACATCTTCTTCTTCACTCCATAAGCGATCACCTTAGATCCTCTTGTGACTTCCCAAGAACCATTAATGAAGGTCACACCATACCCTTCATCATCAAGTTGTCCAACAAAAATCACCCTCCTCCTCAAATCTGGAACATGCATTACATCGTGTAATTGTAAAACAGCCCCATTAGGTGTCTTCATCATCACATCCCTTACCTTTGATCTTCAACGGTTGATCATCACCAAGATAAACAACCCCAAAATCACCCGGTGTATATTGCTTCATTGATTCTGCATCCCCACTAGCATGACAAGAAGCTCCAGAATCCAACACCCAATCTTCGCCAGACTGCTCCTCTCCTAGGATTAATACATCTTCATCATCCACCATGTGTGTATCACCATATTCCTTATCCAGACAGTCATAACTAATATGACCTTTCACGCCACAATTGTAGCACTTGACCGATTTATTTTTCCCCTTTTTCGGTCCTCCCCTTCCCCGAGCTTTCTCCACCCTAAGTGCAGCCCCATCTGCGAAAGATTCTCCCATTTTCTCTTTCCTTCTCAACTCATCTTGAAGGATGAGATGTCGCACCCCGACCCATGGTCCTACTTGAACCCACGCCCGGGACATGCTCGGACGACGAACTTAATACCTAAAACCTGATAAAATATAAAAGCTTCACTACACCCTTAAAAGTAATAGTACACTGATTGCAAACAAACTCCTCACTTACAAACTAAATATAACTCTAGATACAGAGTCTCAAAAACTTACACACTCCACTTACAATATTTACAATCACTAAGAGTGTACCAAAATATAGTGATACTACCATAAGGTCTCGGGTACTACCCCATTGGTTATACATTTACATAATGCAAACCCGCACAAAACCTGCCCAAAATAACTTACCAAACTCGCCGTCCTCTCTGTGCTCAATGTGACCTAGCCCCTGGCTCGCCTTGATCTAAGGAAAACAAATAAACAAGGAACGGGGTGAGATAAATCTCAGTAAGTTACTAATGCAACTACATGACATGCTATCATGTACATAATCATATCAAATGAGAATTCTTAACATAATCATATAACATATAACCTGAGCGGCTAAGCCAACTCATAACACAGCACATAAGGCTGAAAGAAACACATTATAAAGGATACTGAGCCAAAGTTCAACCCAAAAAGGATATAATAATCTGAACAACATCAACAGAGCAGCATCAACAGCTGAAGCAGGGGTTCCGGAACCAAACAACAACAGTAACAATAGGGGGAAAATGACACAAAGTCATAACCCAAACGTGTAGCTAAAACTCACACAATGGGAGTTAGCTAAAATCCAACTATGGCCAAGTAGAAGGGTAAACTGGGAAACCAGTGGGAACATTATAATGAACTTGGCTCGGGAGCCATTATAATCTCCTACCACGGCTTGACACAACCATTTAGTACCAGCTGGACTTTTAAAAGAAAGCACAGTAATAAATACTTGCTTAAACAACCAATATATGATTCCAAAGTAGGGAACCATACCAAACACATAATAATAGATGATAAACATGAGTTACTCATAAAGAGCACAATGACGTTGAACATTTAAAACATTCCCTAATAGTTTTGAGCTCCATAACGCCTACCTAGGTACCCTAGAGTAGGACCCAAAGCCTAGACAAGGATTGAACCCTAAATCAATTGAATTGGAACAGTTTAGTTCCTACAGCCAGAATGTGCGGCCGCCCACACCAAACTGTGCGGTCACCCAGTTCAACTCTCCCAGGCCCTAAAACCTTCCAGATAGAATGGGCGGTCGCCTGCCCCATTTGGGCCGCCGCCCAAACCCCATGAAGCTGACGAATTCCATTCTTTTCCTCTAAAACTAATTCACCGTCTCAAAAGTACTATCACAACTTCTTATCTTATGTATATAAACCAATGAGATGATTTCAACAGTAAGAATACCCACAAAATAGCCAAATTAGCAAGTAGCTCTAATACTAACCACAAAGCAACAATTACCAAAAGAAATATCACATATAAAATGTATGAGCATTTTTTTATACAAAAAGGGAGTAGTAACTTACCTACTACAGGGAAAGTATTGACGAAAATATATTCTATTCGGTTAGAAACAATCTACTCGACGCCCTGAACATTTTGGTGAAGTCAGATTTTAGAACGGAGGAATAATTGAAAGTAAGAAAATCAAATTAAGAAGGAACCTTACCTTCTTCACCAACAGAGAGAGAAATTGGGAAAGTTTGATGTGTGTGTGTGTGTGTGTACGCAGAGAGAAAGAGGATAAGAAGAAACCAATAAGTTATACTTTTGGTCATCCACTTAGGCCTTCCAAGATTAAAATATGAACATCTAAACCCTGAACTATAATTTTCACCAAGACCCCTAAGGTTTCAACTTGTTCAATTAACTTCCTTAGCTTAACCAATCACATAAATCATTTAAATTAAATGAATTAATGTAGAATAAAGAACAAAGTAATGCAATGCATGAAATGATTTGCAACACACTCCACACACACATACCCAACCTATGACCCAAAGTGGTGTCGGGTTTTGGGGTCGTTACAGTCACTCCCCCTATAAAAAAATTCGTCCCAAATTTTAAAGTTACTAACCAAGATGATCAAACAACCACGGATACTTTCGTACCATTTCTTCCCGAAGTTCCCAAGTCGACTCTTCAACGTTATGGTTTCTCCATACCACTCTAACAAGTGGAATACTTTTGTTTCTCAACTCTTGGACTTTGGTATCGATCACTTGAATTGGTTGCTCCACATAAGACATATCCGGCTCAATATCTTCCGGTACTTCTGATAACACATGGGATGGGTCATATAAATATTTACGAAGCGTTGAGACATGAAACACATTATGCATCTTGCCTAGAGAAGGTGGTAACGCAAGACGGTAAGCAAGATTTCCAATTCTTCCCAAAATCTCAAAAAGTCCAATATACCTTGAGCAAGTTTACCCTTTTTACCGTATCTTCGAATTCCCACTTTTGGCGAAACTCTCAAAAACACAAAGTCTCCCGCCTGGAACTCAAGATCTCATCTTCGGTGATCGGCATAGCTCTTTTGTCTACTTTGAGCAGTATTCAATCGATCCCGAATAATCTTGGCTTTTTCAACTGAATCCTGAACCATGTCAATACCCCAAAGTTTGGCTTCCCTGACTTCATCCCAACAAATAGGAGACCTACACTTACTCCCGTACAAAGCTTCATAAGGAGCCATCTTAATACACGACTGATAACTGTTGTTGTAAGCAAACTTAACTAGTGGTAAATGAACATCCTAAGAATCTGAGAAGTCAACTGAACAAGCCCGTAACATATCTTAAAGAATTTGAATCGTTCTTTCGGATTGGCCATCAGTTTGAGGATGAAATGTCGTGCTAAATCTCAAATCTGTACCTAACGCCTTTTGTAATGCCTGCCAAAATCGAGAAGTAAACCTGGGATCACGGTCTAACACAATACTAACAGGAACCCCATGCAATTTCACAATCTCATGAATATACGAAGTCGCAAGCTTCTCCATCGAATAGCCAATATCAATAGGTAAAAAGTGAGAAGACTTTTTCAATCTATCCACGATTACCCAAACTTCATCATGTTTTCTACGAGTACGAGGCAACCCTGTTACAAAAACCATCGTAACATGCTCCCATTTCCACTCCGGTATCTCTAAAGGTTGAAGTAAACCTGGGGTCTCTGATGTTCGGCTTTAACTTGTTGACAAGTCAGACACTTTGATACATAATTTGCTATTTCCCGCTTCATGTTGTTCCACCAAAAATGCTGCTTCAAATTCTGATACATCTTCGTACTCCCAGGATGAATGGTATATCTAGACTTGTGGCCCTCATCAAGAACTTGGCGTTTAATCCCATCAATGTTAGGTACACATAATCGACCTCTATAAGTCAATACACCTTCAGAATCAAGCAGGAAATCCTCAAACTTTCCATCTGTAATTTTATCTAATATCTTCTTTAACTCCAGATCATCCTTATGAGCATCCTTTATCTGTTGAATTAAGGTTGGCAATACCTTAATATTCGCAAATATAACTCCATGTCTCGACTCATGTGGACCCCAATCTCGTGCATCCTCTAACATCTTCCATTCTCGAACCATCATTGAAGCTACATATGATCTCCGGATAAGAGCATCAGCAACCATGTTTGCCTTGCCTGGATGATATAAAATGGTACAATCATAATCGTTCAGAAGCTCCATCCATCTACGTTGTCTGTTATTCAGTTCCTTCTGGGAGAAAAGATATTTCAAACTCTTGTGATCTGTGAAAATTTCAAACTTTGCTCCATAAAGATTGTCGCGCCCCAGACCCGTGGTCCTACTTGGCCCCACGCTCGGGACACGAACGGAAGAAGTTATGAAACCTTTTAGAAATTTTTTGAAATGTCCTTTTAAAAAGTGGCACAAAAACACACTTGAAGTTCAAAGACTTCACTTAACTTGAAACAAACTTTTACAAACACTTTCACAGCGGAAGTACTTAGCCGAAGGCTTACAAACTTTTAAACAAATAGACATACATCAACCTTTACCAAAATAGATGTGACCATAAGAAAGTACGGGTACTCTACCCAAAGGTTTTACATTTACATAATGTAACCTTCAACAAAACAAGTCCCAACTCTTACCAACCAAACCAACGTCCTCCCGTGCCGAGTGTCCTATCCCCTGGACCCGCCTTTATCTAAAACAGTAAACAAATAAGGGTGAGAATAAATCTCAGTAAGCTACTAAATGCAACTATGACATGCTGATATGATGATCATAAAGAAACAATAACAACAGTAATCATATAGCATATAGCAATAACATCAAGTTATATATCACATTGCCCACACTCCGGTGGATACCAAAGCCAAGGTTTACCCAATAACCATAACTGATGAGAATACCATCTGAGAAACTCATCAGAGAAAACCATCTGAACAGCATAAATAGCTGAAGCCGTCGGGATCCCGAAAACCAAACCAATAGAACCAAGTAACCAGAGAGGGAAATATGACACAAAGTCATAACCCAAATACTCACTAAAGGAGCAATTCATCCCATCCAAGCCAATCTGGACTGGGGAAACTAGAAGGCACAGTGGACATCTTATAGTGAACTTGGCTTGTGTGCCACTATAATTCTTCCACCGCCTGACTCACAAGCTCCAATGGAAAACCTTATAGTGGACTTACCTGTACCACTATAATTCTTCCATTGGCTGACTCCACAACAAGACCAGCTGGACTTTTAACAAGAAGCACAGTAATGAATACTTGCTAAACAAAACCGGGGCATTTAATCCAAGAAGGAATTAAGCCAAAAACATCACAAGATGCACACAAAGCTTCCTTATAACAAGTCCATAAAAAGGACATTTAGTTACAACCCAATCTCTTTCATCAAGGACATAAAAGTCATACACATACACATTTAAGTTATAAGCAACCACAAGGATCACATAAACATTTGCCCTCTTATACCCAACTTGATCAAAACTATCAAACCTTGGAAACAGGGGGGATGCGCACGCCTAACCCCCTTAGGGTGCGCTCGCCTCCCAGGACCAGAACCTCACCAATTTTGGTTCACTTAAGGGTGCGCGCGCCTCATCCAAAGAGGATGCGCACGCCTCCCACTCCAGTCAATTTTTGCCTAAGTTGGTGACAATGGATGCGTGCGCCTCCTTATAGAGGGTGCGCGCGCCTCCTCCTATTTTGGGCCAATTCCCAGATTCTTCCTTAGTTCAATTTTTACTCCTTCCGTCCCACAAGTACAACATATATACTACACAACTTAATACAAAATTACATCACACTCTCATTAGAGTTCAATTGAGTTCCAACCCAATCCCATACTCAGCTAAAACAATTTCCATATACTCCCTTCGTCCAAAATTACAAGTATAGCAAACATTACCCAAAACACAAAATTAACAAGTAGGAATATCATATATAGCATATATGACTATTTTAACACTTAAAGGGGAATTAGTAACTTACCTAGTTCCGGAAAAAGTATCGCTGAAATAAGTTTTGTTCGGCTAGAAATGACCTACTCGACGCCCTGATCATTTTTATATAATTAGTTTTTAAAACGGGTAAGTAAATAAAAAGAATTAAATCGAAATGGGTTGAACTTACCTTTTTCTCCTAACCCTAACTGAGACAGAGAGGAGGAAATGTTGCTGAAGAATTTTGTAAACACAGAGAAGGAAGGAGAAAGGTAAAGTTCTATAAATATCTTTCCCATTTTTACAAATTGGTCACCCAACTTTAAAGTTAACACTTTAGCCCCTAAACTTACATTTTCAACAAGGACCCTAAAGTTTCAACTTAATCATTTAACTCCTTTAATCATTATTTTTACTAACTAAGTAAATAACACAAATAATCAAGTATGATATGCAAATCATAAAATATGATGCAACACATAAAATGCACATATAAGTCAAATAAAAATCCCCAAAATTATAAAGTAAATATAAACGAGTTTTGGGGTCGCTACAATCACTCCCCCTTAAAGAAAATTCGTCCCGAATTTTAGGGTTACTTACCGAGGCCCTCAAACAACCAAGGGTACTTCCTCTCGATCTCTTCCCGAAGTTCCCAAGTCGATTCTTCCACATTGTGATTCCTCCACACAACTCGAACAAGAGGGATACTTTTGTTTCTCAATTCTTGCACCTTCGAATCAATGACTTGGACCGGATGTTCCTCATAAGACATACTCGGCTCAATATCCTCGGGTATCTCAGATAAAACATGAGAAGAATCATACACATACTTCCGAAGCATAGAAACATGAAACACATTATGGATCTTATCAAGAGAAGGAGGTAATGCAAGACGATAAGCTCGATCTCCCACTCTTCCAAGAATCTCAAATGGACCAATATACCTCGGAGCAAGCTTGCCTTTCTTCCCATATCTTCGAATACCAACCTTAGGGAAAACCTTCAAAAACACAAAGTCACCTTTTTCGAACTCAAGATCTCGCCTCCGATGATCAGCGTAGCTTTTCTGTCTACTCTGGGCAGTACTCAAACGATCTCGAATAAGTTTAACCTTCTCAACTGAATCATTAACCATCTGAACACCCCAAATCTTGGCTTCTCCCACTTCATCCCAACAGATAGGAGACCGCCATTTCCTTCCATACAAGGCTTCATAAGGAGCCATTCCAATACTGGACTGAAAACTATTATTGTAAGCAAACTCTACGAGAGGCAAATGAATATCCCACGAATCTGCAAAATCCACTGAGCAAGCCCTCAACATATCCTCAAGAATCTGGATAGTTCTCTCGGACTGGCCATCTGTTTGAGGATGAAAAGCTGTACTAAATCTCAACTCTGAACCCAAAGCCTTTTGAAACGCTTGCCAAAACCGAGATGTGAATCTAGGGTCACGATCAGATACAATGCTCACTGGAACTCCATGTAACTTCACGATCTCATTAATATACAAGGTGCAAGCTTTTCCATAGAATAACCGATCTCAATAGGTAGAAAATGAGAAGACTTTGTCAATCTATCAACAATCACCCAAACCGCATCAAACCTTCTTCGAGTACGAGGTAACCCTGTCACAAAATCCATGGTAACATGTTCTCACTTCCATTCCGGAATCTCTAATGTTGAAGCAATCCTGCAGGCCTTTGATGTTCAGCTTTGACTTGTTGACATGTTAAGCACTTGGATACATAATCCGCTATCTCTCTCTTCATATTATTCCACCAAAAGTGTTGCTTCAAATTCTGATACATTTTAGTACTCCCGGGATGAATAGTATACCTTGATTTATGGCCTTCATCAAGAACTTGGCGTTTAATCCCATCAACATTAGGTACACACAAACGACCCCTGAAAGTCAATACCCCTTTAGAACTGAGTGAGAAATCCTCAAATTTACCATCTTGATTTTATCCATAATCTTACCAATTCGGGTCATCCTTCTGAGCTTCCTTTATTTGTTGAACTAAAGTTGGAAATACTTGAATGTTCGCAAAAATAGCTCCATGCTTTGATTCATAAGGACTCCAATCTCGAGCATCCTCCAACATCTTCCATTCCCGCACCATCAATGAAGCTACATAAGACTTCCGGAATAGCATCAGCTACCACATTTGCCTTGCCCGGATGATAAGAAATTGTACAATCATAATCCTTCAATAGCTCCATCCATCTTCGTTGTCTATTATTCAACTCTTTCTGGAGAAAGATACTTCAAACTCTGATGATCTGTGAAAATCTCAAACTTTGCTCCATAAAGATAATGTTTCCACTTGTGCAATGCAAAGACAATAGCTGCAAGCTCCATGTCATGGGTAGGATAATTCTGCTCACTCGGGGTCAACTTCCTCGAAGCATATGCAATCACCCTTCCATTCTGCATTAATACACACCCGAGGCCTTCTTTAGAAGCATCACTATAGATTACCAAATCATCATTACCATTAGATAGGGCGAGAATAGGAGCTGTAGTCAATCTTTTCTTCAATTCTCAAACTAACTTGACACTTTTCATCCCACACATAAGGAATATTCTTTCGAGTCAACTGAGTCAAGGGAGTTGCAATCTTAGAAAACCCTCAATAAACCTTCTGTAATACACAGCTAACCCCAAGAAACTTCGAATTTCTGTAACTGATTCTGGCCTCCTCCAATTCACAATAGCCTCAAATTTGGATGGATCAACTGATATACCTTTATTCGAAATCACGTGCCCAAGAAAAAATACTTCATTGAGCCAAAAAGCACATTTACTGAATTTAGCAAACAACTGCTTCTCACGAAGAATAGATAAAATCATTCGCAAATGTTGTTCATGCTCCTCCCGGGACTTGGAATAAACCAGAATATCATCAATAAATACAACCACGAAGGTATCAAGATAAGGTTTAAAGACTCTGTTCATCATATCCATAAAAACAGCCGGAGCATTAGTCAACCCGAAAGGCATAACAAGAAACTCATAATGGCCATATCTACTACGAAAAGCAGTTTTAGAAATGTCTTCAGAACGGATTTTCAACTGATGGTACCCACTCCTCAAGTCAAGTTTTGAAAAGACAACTGACCCTTGAAGTTGATCAAATAAATCATCAATATGAGGAAGCGGATATTTATTCTTTATAGTTACCTGATTCAGCTTTCTGTAGTCAATACACAGCCTCAAGGACCCATCTTTCTTTTTAACAAACAATACTGGAGCTCCCCACGGGGATACACTAGGACGAATGAATCCTCGATCAAGTAACTCTTGCAACTGAACCTTCAACTCTTTCAATTCAGCTGGGGCCATTCTGTAAGGTGCCTCAGATATAGGAGCCGTACCTGGAAGTAAGTCAATACAGAACTCTATTTCCCGGTCAGGAGGCATAGCATACTCAGAAGAAAATACATCTGAAAATTCTTTAACAATAGGCACATCCCCAATATCAGGAACCCTTTTAGTAGTATCAAGAACACTAGCCAAATACCCCGCACAACCACGGTTCAACAACTTTCTAGCCTTCATATAAGAAATAATTCTAATCTCTCTACCCCAGGGAACAGTTTCAAAAGAAAATTTAGGAACATTTGGGATAGAAAATGTGACCACTTTATTAGCACAATCAACAGACGCATGATATTTACCCAACCAATCCATACCCAAGATAACATCAAAATCTTGTAATGGTAAGATAACTAAATCAGCAGGTAAAACATGCTCACGTATATGCACATCACAAGAATGCAACACCTCATTGGTCACCAAACACTCTCCTATAGGAGTTGACACCTCTAACACATAAGGCAGAGATTCAGAAGACTTATGCAATCGAGAAGCAAAATGCAAAGACACATAAGAATGCGATGAGCCAGGGTCTATAAGTGTACGTGCCCTCAAACTAGACACAGAAATAATACCTCCTATCACATTAGAGGACTCCGAAGCCTGCTGCTGAGAAATAGCAAAAACACGACCCTGAACCTTAGGCTTGCCTGAGGAATCCCTCTTCTGACCCTGAGAGGACCCAACCACACTTCCCGATGCTTGCATCCTATACTTAGGGCAATCCCTCTGAAAATGTCCTAACTGACCACAGTTCAAACACTTGCCTTGCTTCTTCCAACATCTCTCTTCTGAATGCCCTTCTTTCTGACAATAATTACAAACTCCTCTACTCTGACTCCCTGAAGTATTACTTTGATTTCTGTTACCTGACTGTCTTTGAGAAGACCCTTTGAATTGTGAAGATCCACCTTGATTTCCTCTACTCTCACCACGTTGTGGTTGCCTAACTTGCTTCCCAGCGCCTAACAATTCCATTTTCCTTTTATGTTCCTCAATGTCATGCTCCACCTGGTAAGCTCGATCCACTGCATCCTGAAAATCTTGCAACTTATGGGATACTAGCTGAGTTCTAATCACGGTTTTCAAACCTTTCACAAACCTTGTAGCCTTCCTCTCCTCAGTTGCCACTAGGTGAGTACAATACCTGGACAACTCTGAAAATTTAGCTGAATATTGAGCAATTGACATAGAACCTTGCTCCAAGTTAAGAAATTCCATCTCCTTCCTGTCTTGATCTACTCGAGGAATGAAGTGTTCTTTGAACTTTCCCAGAAAATTCTCCCAAGTATAAGGTACATGAGTCTCATCCCATTTTGTTTTCAAAGCTTTCCACCAATGCTCAGCCGCTCCATTCAGTTTATAGGTAGCAAACCTGACTTGATCTTCCTCCGAACATCTCAAAGCATCAAATATCTTTTCCATCGATTCAATCCACCTTTCAGTTTTAGATACATCGGGCTCTCCATCATACTCCATAGGCTTCATTTTCAGAAACTGTTCTAGACCATATCTTGGTGGTACCTGTTCCCTTTCTTGCCTCTGATCACTTAAAGTTTTCATCGCTGCTTCAAACATTCCCTGAAACATAATTCGAGCCTCTTCTCTGGCATCCCCTTGCCCCGAAGAGCCGGCCTGATCTCCGTCAGTTTCACCCATTTTTAATGAATACCTGCATCAAACCCTCAACGTTACTCACTCTATACTCTACTACCCTCCTAGGTCATTTAGTCATTCTAGACCATCTACAACCTAGCTCTGATACCAACTGTCGCGCCCCAGACCCGTGGTCCTACTTGGCCCCACGCTCGGGACACGAACGGAAGACGTTATGAAACCTTTTAGAAAATTTTTCGAAATGTCCTTTTAAAAAGTGGCACAAAAACACACTTGAAGTTCAAAGACTTCACTTAACTTGAAACAAACTTTTACAAACACTTTCACAGCGGAAGTACTTAGCCCGAAGGCTTACAAACTTTTAAACAAATAGACATACATCAACCTTTACCAAAATAGATGTGACCATAAGAAAGTACGGGTACTCTACCCAAAGGTTTTACATTTACATAATGTAACCTTCAACAAAACAAGTCCCAACTCTTACCAACCAAACCAACGTCCTCCCGTGCCGAGTGTCCTATCCCCTGGACCCGCCTTTATCTAAAACAGTAAACAAATAAGGGTGAGAATAAATCTCAGTAAGCTACTAAAATGCAACTACGTTACATGCTGATATGATGATCATAAAGAAACAATATCAACAGTAATCATATAGCATATAGCACATAACATCAAGTTATATATCACATTACCCACACTCCGGTGGATACCAAAGCCAAGGTTTACCCAATAACCATAACTGATGAGAATACCATCTGAGAAACTCATCAGAGAAAACCATCTGAACAGCATAAATAGCTGAAGCCGTCGGGATCCCGAAAACCAAACCAATAGAACCAAGTAACCAGAGAGGGAAATATGACACAAAGTCATAACCCAAATACTCA
The DNA here is from genome assembly GCA_026119855.1 of Campanula takesimana. NCBI lineage: Eukaryota > Viridiplantae > Streptophyta > Magnoliopsida > Asterales > Campanulaceae > Campanula > Campanula takesimana. Next base: position 73,967 of record JAOWBW010001664.1, on the reverse strand, counting down.
CCAAAGGGAGCAATTCATCCCATCCAAGGCCAATCTGGACTGGGGAAACTAGAAGGCACAGTGGACATCTTATAGTGAACTTGGCTTGTGTGCCACTATAATTCTTCCACCGCCTGACTCACAAGCTCCAATGGAAAACCTTATAGTGGACTTACCTGTACCACTATAATTCTTCCATTGGCTGACTCCACAACAAGACCAGCTGGACTTTTAACAAGAAGCACAGTAATGAATACTTGCTAAACAAAACCCGGGCATTTAATCCAAGAAGGAATTAAGCCAAAAACATCACAAGATGCACACAAAGCTTCCTTATAACAAGTCCATAAAAAGGACATTTAGTTACAACCCAATCTCTTTCATCAAGGACATAAAAGTCATACACATACACATTTAAGTCATTAGCAACCACAAGGATCACATAAACATTTGCCCTCTTATACCCAACTTGATCAAAACTATCAAACCTTGGAAACAGGGGGGATGTGCACGCCTCACCCCCTTAGGGTGCGCTCGCCTCCCAGGACCAGAACCTCACCAATTTTGGTTCACTTAAGGGTGCGCGCGCCTCATCCAAAGAGGATGCGCACGCCTCCCACTCCAGTCAATTTTTGCCTAAGTTGGTGACAATGGATGCGTGCGCCTCCTTATAGAGGGTGCGCGCACCTCCTCCTATTTTGGGCCAATTCCCAGATTCTTCCTTAGTTCAATTTTTACTCCTTCCGCCCCACAAGTACAACATATATACTACACAACTTAATACACAACATTAGCAACTCTCATTAGAGTTCAATTTGAGTTCCAACCCAATCCCATACTCAGCTAAAACAATTTCCATATACTCCCTTCGTCCCAAAATTACAAGTATAGCAAACATTACCCAAAACACAAAATTAACAAGTAGGAATATCATATATTGCATATATGACTATTTTAACACTTAAAGGGGAATTAGTAACTTACCTAGTTCCGGAAAAAGTATCGCTGAAATAAGTTTTGTTCGGCTAGAAATGACCTACTCGACGCCCTGATCATTTTTATATAATTAGTTTTTAAAATGGGTAAGTAAATAAAAAGAATTAAATCGAAATGGGTTGAACTTACCTTTTTCTCCTAACCCTAACTGAGACGAGGAGGAAATGTTGCTGAAGAGTTTTGTAAACACAGAGAAGGAAGGAGAAAGGTAAAGTTCTATAAATATCTTTCCCATTTTTACAAATTGGTCACCCAACTTTTAAAGTTAACACTTTAGCCCCTAAACTTACATTTTCAACAAGGACCCTAAAGTTTCAACTTAATCATTTAACTCCTTTAATCATTATTTTTACTAACTAAGTAAATAACACAAATAATCAAGTATGATATGCAAATCATAAAATATGATGCAACACATAAAATGCACATATAAGTCAAATAAAAATCCCCAAAATTATAAAGTAAATATAAACGAGTTTTGGGGTCGCTACAAAGATAGTGCTTCCATTTATGTAACGCAAAAACAATCGCACCAAGTTCTATATCATGAGTCGGATAATTCTGTTCATAAGGAGTTAATTTCCTCAAAGCATATGCAATTACCTTCCCATTTTGCATCAAGACACACCCCAAACCTTCCTTTGAAGCATCAATGTAAATAACCAAGTCGTAATTCCCATTAGGCAACGCAAGAATAGGGGCAGTGGTCTGTTAGGTTTTGATGCATAATGCGCAGCGGAATAAACAGATAAAATCAAACACCCAAGAGCCCAGATCCGTGCATGTTGATTAAATTAAATACAAGATGAAAGAAACATACCCTTGAAGATCGAATCCATGAACACGGACTTTGAGGTGCTAAAGGAAACACCCTCTATCGGTATCCACACATCGAACGGACTCAAGAACGCTTCTTGATTTGACTGCTAGATCCTTAGGCTTGAAAAACATGATTGAAGAATCATTCTTCAATCTCCCTTTGATTATTATGGTTTGATGATGAGCAAAAATCAAACCCTAAGAACCTTAGTATAATATGTGTTTTTCTCTCTCCAAGAAACTCTTGTTGATTTCCAAAATCAATGTCTAAGGCTTAGTTTCCAGCTGAAGAGAACACAGAATATAAACTGGGAGAAACCTAATTCAATTAGGTTAAAGGATTCCTTTACTAGAAAGAAATCTGACAAAAACTCGTCAGCGGACAAACTATCCGTACGGCTAGTCCAAACCATCAGTACGGCTGGTTTTTTCCACTTCCCAGTTTTTCTCGTTTTTCGTGCCAAGCAAGATCTGTTCTGCGTGTGTGACCCAATAGGATTATACTATGTTGGCAACGAGTCCGAAGACCTCGTAAATCATAAGCAGACTCTAGCAAGCCATTATGACTACCCAATTAGTATAACTTTAAAAGCCCAAAGTAACCTTATAGAACATATCACAATCCCTTTGTCACACGATATCATATTGGACATAAGTCATGGTCCACTTCAACTTATGTTGTCCAATGCTTTCTCGATCTCGAGTAGATTGATATGAGCAAATAACATTGAATGCTTCAATTCATTTGGGTACGGCCGTACACTATTATCAATCTCACTCATCGAGTGGCCAAGCAGATATCTCTCTTGAGAGAGGGACAAATCCCATCTTGACTTATCATTCTTCCCTACAAGAATCCGATTATGCCAATCGTAGCCTTTATAACTTCCCGGTTAGGGGTAGCGTTTGAGTACGTCAAACATAATGTTCATCATGTGGAAGACTATGATAATCTCAGGTCTAAGGATAAATGATATAACTATTATGAGATTTAATTATGACATTTGACCATGACATAAATCTCATAACGGGTCTATCCAGTACTTGTTCTCCAACATGTACCCACAAGTTTAATCCGCATCCTATGCGCTATAATCATCATATGATTATCCATCAAACTCATGCTAGCCCTTCATAAGTTCTAGGGACAATGATTATTATAATAAACATGCAAAAGATATAATAATCAGGTTTGTTATCTCTATAACAAAGAAGCTATGATATAACGCATAGGCCTTTCTCAAGGGCCTAGGCCTAGGGCATAATATCCAACAATCTCCCACTTGCACTAGGCCCAATCAACGCGTATCCAATACCCATTGAGATTAGTTATGATCTCCATCATAATTGCAAATGAGCTTTTGTAGGATAATTATCCTTGTTATTATCATGAGGTATTTTGCATATTTTGACATCTCCCATCTTTGACGATTTCTCGAGTAAGATAGAAATGTCTGAGTATATGTCTAGATAAGATATTAGTCCTTTGACTTATGTAATAACGATTATTGACACAATGAAGGTACATTAAATTAGTGACACTAGAAACAATTTCTAGTTTACTAATTGTTATCTTATTCAAACAATTTTCTAGTTGCATCCCATGCGACTAGATACTCAACCTTTTGTAGAATAGTAATGGTATACTTAGAACTCTTCTAACACCATTATTAAACTTAGACATGTATTTATACTGCAATATTTCTCTTTGTTGGTTTATAAAAATGCATCTATGTAACTATTACAAGATCATCTTTCATTCCATCAAAGATCAAAAACGCATCCTTTAGTTCCTTTTAGAGAACATAAGAGCGTTTCTTAACTAGTGACTCTCACTAGGATCTGATTGGTATCATCTCATCATACTCCAAGTATATGAGACATAAGGTCTTAGTACATTTACATGGCTTACATAATAGATCCAATTGCCGAAGCATATGGAATCCTAATCATGTACTCTTGCTCATTAGTCTTCTACTAAGACTAAATCTTGCAAAGATTAATGCTATTAGACTTTCGCAAGTAGCCTCTCCAAGAGTCTTGCATGGTGAACTTTTCACTATCTTGTCTTTATTAGTACTTTGACTTTAACCAATCAACGTTTTAGATTTATCTCCATAAATCATTCCAATGATGTAGACGGCTTCATCCAAGTCTTTCATTTAGAAACTCTTTCAAAATGATTTATATATCAACCATATATATATTAGACTATGAATAAAATTACGCTCCCACTAAATTTATTGTAATCACAAGTCTCATCCTTGATGAATTTCAAACTCTTTGAATACTTCATCAAAATGAAATTTCACTCCAAGTAGTTTTCTTCAATCCATCTCATGAATTTCTGCAACTTGCATATTTTATTAGAATTTTATATATCAAAACTTTAGGTTGTATCAAACACATCCTAAAGTATGTTCCTGTTAAGGAATGCTATTTTGATATCCATTTGTCATATTTCATATTCAAAATATGAGGTCATGACAATAAAAATTCTAATAATATTAAGCATGACTACGGGTGATGAAGTTTCATCATAATCGACATTATGAATTAACTTTTGTCAATTAGTCTTGCTTAATCAATATACACTTTTAGATTTTATGACTCCAAGTCATTGATCTAAATCCGAAGCGGACTTTGCATCTTGATAGGTAATAGGTCAATCATTCGCAATGATATTTTCCTAATTGCTTTCTATTACGAGAAATCAATATTTCTTGTTATAGATAGTATCCTATCATTTATGCAAATAACTTTGTGTATACTTGAACGAATTTCTACAACTCCTTGTGAAACTTTGTTCAATCTTCCATCTTAGGTTCTATGTCATTTTCTAGGTCTCGAACTCTTCGAGATACATTTTACTCCCACTAGTTCTTTAGAGATAAACGATTTATCTAGAAAGTGCTATTTAGAGTAACAAACGATTTGTACTCTTTAAAGGGTGTAAAATTAATATCATTAAGATATCCCATAAAATACATTTATTAGAGTTAGGTGTGATTTTGTCCAAGACAAACATTTTTCAAAAGTATCACATCACAAATCTTTATGAAAGACAAACCAAGTTTTCTTTCATTCCATATCTTATATGGTATAACGAACCTCCTTAGACGAATCTCAATTTAGTGTAAGCGCAGCTGTTTCCAGCACATAATCCAGAAGGATAATTAAAGATCAGTTTGGCTTATTATGAGACGAAAAACTATGTTTTACAGACAATCTGTAAACTTCTGGAACATCATCCGTACGGCTGTTGTTTTCAGATTCTGTTTTTCTTAAATTGCAGACTTTCTGCAGAATTCTCATCGAGTCCAAGGCTCAAATATTCTTTACTTTGATCTAATCAGAGTACGTCAATACTTTTGCCATGAGGTGTTGAAATCCTTTCTAGCATTGTTACTCTAATAAACTACATACATCAAAATGTATAAGTTCAAAAGAGTACTTCCTCTTACTACTATTAGTAAAAGATGTCTTGATCAATTTCTAAGATTCACATCTATCACATGATTCGAAATCATATGAATTTAAAAGTCCGTCCCATGGAATTTTAGATATGTGTTTCTTATCATTTGATATAGACATTAATGCTTTAAGAATGTAACACTTACATCCTTAGATTCGGATTTCCTTTATTTACGTTTATACTCATTATTTTGTTTTTCCAAGATAAGGATGTTAAGTCCCATTATATGATTAGCAATACAATAAGGCAAATCATATTTAATGGAACACTTTCTTATTCGAAATAGAAAATATCCATAATCTTGTAATGAAGAAACCAAAATAATATTTCTACTTAAAATAATAACATAGCACCATTTGTTCAAAACAAATATGAACTTATTAGGTAAAGACACTTCGCAAGTTCCTATGAATAATGTTGCAACCATTGCATCATTATTGCCACATAGGTTAATCTTTACCTTCCTTAAGTATAATTTTAACATAAATACTTGAAGTGGTAGTCCAACTACCCTTCCTTTTGATCTTTTAATTCAAATTGTAATTTCACCAACGGTCAATCCTATCGCCAAGGTACAAATTACATTCTTTGGATTTAGGTTTTGCCACAAATATTTCCTTTTAGGCTTGACAACTCTTGTCTTGCCTTTATCTTAAATCCTTGTCCTTATTAACCTTTAGAGTTTGAGAATGTTTCTATTTGATATTAAGACTTAGCATTTTAAACATCAAATGTCGCTTATGAATTAATACCAAATCCGTTGTTAGTTCCAAACTAACTTGATTATCAAGCCAACTAAGGTAATTAATATGTCTCTCCATGTTCAAAACATGAGAACTTATTAATATACCTTTCATTCATCACATGAATGTTAGGTTCTTAATCAATTTCAAACTTTATTTGCCTCTCTTGCTTGTAGGAACGTTTCCTACGAGATTGCTTATCGCATAAGCATTCATATGTTTCAGATACTTCTAAAGCTCCGATCATATGACAGCAAGTCATAGGACCGTTGACATCTATAGAATCATCCACATGTTTCTAATCAATGTCTTTGTCCACTCTTAAGGCATAAGGTTTCTTAGGAATATGATTTATTAAGAATTCATAACTTCTGATCTTGCTTTAGAACAATTCTTAAGCTCATGACTAGGTCATGGAAGTTAATCATATTCTTCTTAAAGTGGGGTCAATCGCAGTAATTATACATGATTATAGTTTAAGACATTCTACGAAATATGCAAATAAATATACACATATATTTCATACCATTATCATTTAGAGACATTTAATGTATTTCATAAATACTCTCACTAAATTATACACCTTCAAATACAACAATTGTATAATATAATTTAAGTAGGCTAAGATCCAACTTTAATTTAATTTTAAGTCCGCTTTGGCGATACTGCTCAAAATTAAATTAATTAGATAGACAACTCTTTGTCAATCATATCATATATGATTCTTAGATCTTTTATGAGATTTGTTAAACATCTTATGTCAGACATGTTTTAATCTCATCTTGTGCCTTAGGCCCAAAACTTTGTCTTTTGATAGCCTAATTAAGTCAAACCATGTTAAACGTATAGGAAACTCTCATTCCTCATCTTGCTCATACACTAATAGAATTAATGCACCTCGCTTTGGCAGAGCCCACATAAAAATACCCGGTGTACTCACAAGTGTTTTAATTATGGATTGGCACATGACTTAAGTTTTAAGAAGGTTTATTTGCTTAGAGATATGCATCATATATTTAATTATGTCAAACATAATATAATATAGTCTTTACATAATGATGTTAACTAATCCAATTAATTAACAGAAGCAAAATCTCGTGATTTAATTATGAAGCAACATAATGGGGACGGAATCTAAATTATCTGTAAATAATTTACAGATTGGATATTTCATTCGTATTCCCAGAAACAAGGCGTAAGCCTGCCGTTGGTCCATGCAATGAATTAATCCAAATATAGTTTCCTTCTCTTGCAAACGATTTGCACTTTGTATAGGGGTAATTCTGAAACTTTGAGATTACGCCAATCTTAAACTCCTTTAAGATTCTGATCTCATTAACAATTTGGACTTCTGAACTTAAATCTGTTTCAGGAAACACGGTTTCCAAAACCATCCGTACGGATGTTTCTGGAAGCATCCAGATTTATCCGTACAGCTCTTTCATACAGGTCACATAAACTCTGAACTCTTCAGAATTATGAAACTGTATCCGCAGAGCATCTTGAAATTGAAAGCACAAACCGCACGGCCGAAACTAAGCCAAAAGGCATCCACATTTCCGTGCTAAGATCAAGAAACCAAGCAACTTCTCTATACGGTCAAAACTAAGCCAAAAGGCATCCACATTCCCGTATAGATTGGATACTTGTTTCAAGATCTTTTATTGTCTCTTAATCTCACAGATTACAGCAGTTCTAAACTCTTTAGAACTCTGATTTCTGCAATTCCTTTTGAATTCTTCGGCCGAAAACTGTTTCAGGAAACACGGTTTCGAAAACCAGCCGTCTGAAAGCAGTTTCCAGTTTCCAGATTCGAATTCTGTAAACAATTTACAGAATAATCTGAACACCAGAAAACAAAATCAAGTCTGAGAATTTCCAAACTAGCCGTACGGATCAGTTTGGCATCATCCAAACCATCCGTACGGATCCATTGGCAAGATCCCAGATTTCCAGGTTTTTTTCAGAATTTCAGAAATTCGATCAAATCCAATATCATGTTTGTACATAATCAGATTACAGAAACATGAATTTACAGATTACGAATTTAATTAGATCTAATCAATATCATGAATAAACAATTTATTATATATATAAATTAGATCTAAGTTATCAATACACATAATCCAAATATTTATTGATAATCCCAACATGCAATTATTCATATAGATCAAATCAATATAATAATCACATAATCCACATGTCATGCTCAAAAACCTTTATATCTCATATATAAAACTTAAATCACGCATCCATCTTATTATCATGTAGATATCATATAATCAAATTAAACAATTTCAACATGATATACTAAAATAATCAACAATGAACGGGGCTCTGATACCACTGTTGGGTTTTGATGCATTATGCGCAGCGGAATAAACAGATAAAATCAAACAACCAAGAGCCTGGATCCGTGCATGTTGATTAACTTAAATACAAGATAAAAGAAACATACCCTTGAAGATCGAATCCATGAACACGAACTTTGAGGTGCTAAAGGAAACACCCTCTATCGGTATCCACACATCGAACGGACTCAAGAACGCTTCTTGATTTGACTGCTAGATCCTTAGACTTGAAAAACATGATTGAAGAACCATTCTTCAATCTCCCTTTGATTATTATGGTTTGATGACGAGCAAAAATCAATCCCTAATAACCTTAGTATAATATGTGTTTTTCTCTCTCCAAGAAACTCTTGTTGATTTCCAAAATCATTGTCTAAGGCTTAGTTTCCGGCTGAAGAGAACACAGAATATAAAATGGGAGAAACCTAATTCAATTAGGTTAAAGGATTCCTTTACTAGAAAGAAATCTGACAAAAACTCGTCAGCGGAGAAACTATCCGTCCGGCTAGTCCAAACCATCAGTGCGGCTGGTTTTTCCACTTTCCAGTTTTTCTCGTTTTTCGTGCCAAGCAAGATCCGTTCTGCGTGTGTGACCCAATAGGATTATACTATGTTGGCAACGAGTTCGAAGACCTCGTAAATCATAAGCGGACTCTAGCAAGCCATTATGACTACCCAATTAGTATAACTTTGAAAGCCCAAAGTAACCTTATAGAACATATCACAATCCCTTTGTCACACGATATCATATTGGACATAAGTCATGGTCCACGTCAACTTATGTTGTCCAATGCTTTCTCGATCTCGAGTAGATTGATATGAGCAAATAACATTGAACGCTTCAATTCATTTGGGTACGGCCGTACACTATTATCAATCTCACTCATCGAGTGGCCAAGCAGATATCTCTCTTGAGAGAGGGACAAATCCCATCTTGACTTATCATTCTTCTCTACAAGAATCCGATTATGCCAATCGTAGCCTTTATAACTTCTCGGTTAGGGGTAGCGTTTGAGTACGTCAAACATAATGTTCATCATGTGGAAGACTATGATAATCTCAGGTCTAAGGATAAATGATATAACTATTATGAGATTTAATTATGACATTTGACCATGACATAAATCTCATAACGGGTCTATCCAGTACTTGTTCTCCAACATGTACCCACAAGTTTAATCCGCATCCTATGCGCTATAATCATCATATGATTATCCATCAAACTCATGTTATCCCTTCATAAGTGCTAGGGACAATGATTATTATAATAAACATGCAAAAGATATAATAATCAGGTTTGTTATCTCTATAACAATGAACCTATGATATAACGCATATGCCTTTCTCAAGGGCCTAGGGCATAATATCCAACATGGTCAACCTCTTCTTTAATTCTTCAGAACTGCTTTGACATTTCTCATTCCATACAAATGGTATATTTTTCCGAGTCAACTGAGTCAATGGTGTAGCAATTCTCAAAAACCCTTCAATGAATCTTCGATAATACCCTACTAATCCCTGAAAACTTTGAATCTCGGTTACTGTTTCCGGCCTCTTCCAGTTAACAATGGCTTCAATTTTTGAAGAATCAACAGATATTCCTTTCTTCGAAACAACATGCCCCAAAAAAGAAACCTCCTCCAGCCAAAAATCACACTTACTGAACTTTGCAAATAACTGCTTCTCTCGGAGCGCAGACAAAACCATTCGCAAATGTTGTTCATGTTCCTCCCGCGATTTAGAATAAACAAGTATATCATCAATGAATACCACTACAAAAGTGTCAAGATAAGGCTTGAAAACCCGGTTCATCAAATCCATAAAAACTGTCGGCGCATTGGTTAACCCAAACGGCATGACAAGGAACTCAAAATGGCCATATCTGGTATGAAAAGAAGTCTTGGGAATATCCTCTGAACGAATCTTCAACTGATGGTAACCACTCCTCAAATCAAGTTTTGAAAAGACTGTCGAACCTTGAAGTTGATCAAACAAATCATCAATATGAGGCAATGGATATCTATTTTTCACAGTTACCTGATTCAATTTCCGATAGTCGATACACAATCTCAAAGATCCATCTTTCTTCTTAACAAACAAAACTGGAGCTCCCCACGGTGAAACACTGGGTTGGATGAATCCCCTGTCAAGCAATTCTTGTAACTGAAACTTCAGTTCTTTCAATTCTGTCGGAGCCATTCTATACGGTGCCTTTGATATTGGAGCTGTACCTGGGAGTAAATTAATACAAAACTCGATTTTCCTATCGGGAGGCATAACATACTCTGTAGAGAACACATCCGGGAATTCTTTAGCTACATGTACACCTTCTAAGTTAGGCAACTCTTTTGTAGTATCCAACACACTAGCCAAATATCCCGCACAACCACGAAGTAATAACTTCCTAACTTTTAAATAGGAAATAACATGTATTTTCTTACCCGATGGGATGGCCTCAAAAACAAACTCAGGCATATCAGGGACGGAAAATGTAACAACTTTTTTACGACAATCAACTGAAGCATGATACTTGCTTAGCCAATCCATGCCCAAAATGACATCAAAATCTTGTAGTGGTAGCACTACTAAATCAGCATATAACACATGATCACATATATGCACATCACAAGCACGTAACACCTTATCAGTTACCAAACATTCTCCCATAGGAGTTGACACTTCTAACACATAACGCAAAGACTCAGAAGAAGAATGCAACTGAGATGCAAAATGCATAGAAATATATGAATGTGATGAGCCAGGGTCTATAAGTGCGCGTGCTCTCAAACTCGCTTTAAAAATGATACCTCCTATTACTGTTGAGGCATCCGTCGCCTGCTGTTGATTCATGGAAAAGACACGGCCTTGAAACTTTAGGCCTCCCCGAAGCATCCCTTTTCTGACCTTGTGAAGTCCCGTGCCTCTCCCAGACGATTGGATTCTTGGTTTAGGACAATCTTTTTGAAAATGCCCAAGCTGTCCACAATTCATACAATTCCCTTGCTTCTTCCAACATCGGTATTTCATATGCCCTTCCTTCTGACAATAAGTACATATCTTCTTATTTTCGTTCCCGAAAGTATTACCTTGATTTCTAACATTTGGTTGCCCCTATGATTGTCCTCTAAACTGTGATGGCATTCCCTATACGCCACGACTATCCCTACGTTGTTTTTGTGGTCTTCCTTGCCCTCATTGCCTTCCAACACTTACACTTCAGTCTTCCTCTTATTCTCCACAATGTCATGTTCCACTTGATAAGCACGATCTACCGCATCCTGGAATCTTGAAACTTATGAGATACTAACTGGGTTCGAATCACTGTCTTCAATCCCTGACAAACCTCTTCGTTTTCCTCTCTTCCGTTGCCACTAAATAGGTACAATACCTGGATAGTTCGGTAAACTTAGCCACATACTGAGCCACTGACATGAGATTCTGCTCCAGGTTGAGAAATTCCACCTCCTTTCTATCTTGATCCACCCTAGGAATGAAATTCTCCTTAAACTTCCTCACAAAATTCTCCCCAAGTATAAGACACGTGAGCATCATCCCAACTAATGCTCTCCACCAATGTTCTGCAGCCCCAATCAGCTTATAAAGCAGCAAATCTAACTCGATCCTCATCAATACATCTCAAAACCTCAAATATCTTCTCCATTGGTTCTATCCATATTTCAGCCTTAATCACATCTGGTTCACCATCATACCCAGTTGGTTTCATTTTCAAATTGTTCAAGTCCATACCTTGAGGTGCTTGTTCTCCTCCCGTGTCTCTGATCATTCATAGTTTTCATTGCTGCCTCGAACATGTTGGGTTTCGTGCAATCATGCGCAGAGGAAGATAGACATGAATAAAACCCCAATAGCCTAGATCCGCTATGAACAATAATTCATAATAACAAGATGAAAGAAACTAACCCTTGTAGATCGTTATAAAACTTGGATTAAGCTTTAAGACAAACGCCATCTACCGGTGATCCACACAACGACAGATTTCAAGAACTCTTTCTTGAACTTGACTGCTAGGTCTTCGGATTGATCATCGATGTTGAAGAACTATTCTTCAAAGCTCCTAATTATTATTGTGACTTGATAATTGAGATTAATCAATCACAATAACCCAAGAATATAATGTGTGATTTCTTTCTCTAAGAAAGACTTTGGAATTGATCAAATCAACTACTTAGGGAACAATTCCCGTCAGTCTGTTTTATATTCAAGGGGTTTCAGAACCCTTTAGGAATTAGGTTTTCTTGTCCAACAAGAGTTTTCCTAAAAACTGATTCTGCCTGCAAAACCATCCGTACGGATGTTTCTGGAAGCTTCCAGATTCAGCCGTACGGATCCTTTAGGCAGGATCCGTTTTACTTCGTTTTTGCTCCTTTGAATTATCTGTTCTACGTGTGTGACCCAATAGGATTATACTAAGTTGGCAACGAGTCCGAACCAGTCAAACCTCGTAAGTCATAAGCGGACTCTAGCAAGCCATTATGACTACCCAATTAGTATAACTTTGAACTCCAAATTTCCTAAAATAGAACATACACACATCTCTTTGTTACACGATGTCTATTGAACGTAAGCCATGGTCAATGGTCAACTTACATTTGTTCATGCTTTCTCGATCCCGAATGTATTGATATACAAATCTTATTTGAGCAAGGCCATGCATTTCATCAAAACCATTCATCGAGTGGCCAAAACTTGACATCTCTCTTGACGAGGAACAAATCCCATCTTGGCTTATTACTCTTCCCTACATGATTCCGATTATGCCAATCATATTCTTTATAGCTATCCGGTTAGGGATAACGTTTGAATACGTCAAACATAATGTTCATCATGTGGAAGACTGTAATACCTCAGGTCTAAAGATTCCAGTGATATAACTATATGAGACTTAATTATGACATTGTGACCATGACATAAATCTCATAGGGGTCAGTCTAGTATTTGTTCTCCAACAAATACCCATAAGTCTAATTGTATCCCATACACCATAATCATCATATGATTATCTATTAAACTTATACTAATAATTCATAATTATCAGGGACGGGGATTATTATAATAAACATGCAAAGACATAATAATCAAACATTCAATATATTTATAAATAATACATTTGTTTAACAACAACATGCCTAGGGCATAACACCAACATCTCCCACTTGCACTAGGCCTAATTAATGTATCGAATACCCATAGACCTAACATGACCATTATGCTTTGCTTGCGGAAGACCCTTTGTCAATGGGTCTGCAATATTATCATCAGTTGGTACTCTGCATATATTTACGTCTCCTCTATCAACGATCTCTCGAATGATATGATAACGCCTAAGTATGTGTTTGGATTTCTGATGCGATCTAGGTTCCTTTGCTTGAGCAATAGCACCATTATTACACAATAAAGGTCTATTGGATTAGCAATGCTAGGAACCACTTCTAGTTCCCAATGAACTTTTTATCCAAACAGCCTCTTTAGCAGCATCAGATGCAGCAATATACTCAGCTTCAGTTGTAGAATCTGCTACGGTACTTGCTTAGAACTCTTCCAGCTAACAGCACCTCCATTGAGCACAAATACAAATCCAGATTGCGATCTAGATCATCCTTGTCGGTTTGGAAGCTTGCATCTGTGTAACCACTTACAACTAGATCATCTTCCATTCCTCCATACACCAAGAAAGAATCTTTAGTCCTTCGCAAGTACTTAAGAATCGTCTTGACTGCACTCCAGTGACTCTCACCAGGATCTGATTGGTATCTGCTCGTCATGCTCAAAGCATACGAGACATCGGGTCTAGTACATATCATGGCATACATGATGGATCCAATAGCAGAAGCGTATGGAATCCCAATCATTCTTTCACGCTCATCAGTTGTCTTAGGACACTGATTCTTGCTTAGAGATATGCCATGACCTACTGGCAAATTTCCTCTCTTAGAGTTTTCCATGCGGAATCTCTTAAGAACTTTGTCAATATATGTATCTTGACTTAACAATCAATTTCTTGATCTATCACGATAGATCCTTATGCCAAGGATGTAAGCGGCTTCTCCCATATCTTTCATTGAGAAACACTTTCCTAACCAAGTCTTTACAGACTGCAGTGCGGAATGTTATTTCCAATGATTAATATGTCATCAACATATAGCACAAGAAATAGTACTATGCTCCCACTAATCTTCTTGTATACACAAGATTCATCTTCGTTCTTGATGAAGCCAAACTCTTTGACCGATTCATCAAATCGAAGATTCCAACTCGTAGAGGCTTGCTTCAATCCATAAATGGATCTTTGCAATTTGCATACTTTGTTAGACTTTCTGGAATTACAAACCTTCAGGTTGTGTCATATAAACATCCTCAAGTAAGATCCGTTAAGGAACACTGTTTTGACATCCATTTGCCATATCTCATAGTCAAAAATATGCGGCAGCTATGGCAAGTAAAATTCTTATAGACTTGATCATTGCTACGGGCGAAAAGGTTTCATCATAGTCGGTTCCATGAATCTGCCTATAGCCTTTCGCTACAAGTCTAGCTTTATAATTATGCACCTTACCATCCTGTCAGTTTTCCTTTTGAAAACCCACTTGCATCCTATGGTTTTTCACCTTCGGGCGCATCAATGAAGTTTCAAACTTGATTGTCGTACATGGACTTAATTTCAGATTCCATGGCTCCCAAGCCATTTATCTGAATCAGGAGCGGACATCGCTTCTTGGTAGGAAGTAGGTTCGTCATCAACTATGACTTCCACTTCATTGCTATCCGTCATGAGAAACCATATCTCTCAGGTTTCGGATCGCACCCTACCAATTCTTCGAGAACTTGAGTATTCTGAATAGTTTCCACAACTCCTTGTGAACTTGTTCAGATCCAACTGTAGACACCCCGCCTTGGACCGCTCACCCCGATTGCACATTTGATCTTGTGTTTCTCCCTATTTTAAGTGTTTCTCGTTAGTTTCTGTCACTTCCGTTAAGTTCCTGACTGACTTCGTTAAGTCTAGGGACTAACACTGAACGATAGGGCTGACTTCTAGTCCATTCTATAAAATTACCTTCTCTGAGTCGCGCCCTCCGACGGAGGAGCCAGGCGCGCGCGCCTCCCCGCCCCAAAGCAGGAAGCGCGCGCCTCTGGGCGTCAGTTACAGATTTTGGCCAGGATTCTCTCCCTTGCTCAATTTACAGGATTTTGCCCGGGAAGGATTCCTTGGTGACTGAGTTTTGGCACCAAAACACCCCTCTTTCACTATAAAACCTCTCTTTACCTCCATTTTCAAGGATCGAAACTTAGACCGAAGATTGAACTTACAAAAACTTCCAAAATCACTTCTAAAAGTTCTCCAAGGATTTCATCAAGCAATATTTGAAGGTCTTCATTGTAGGTAAAAGTCCATCTTTTCCTTTCTTTTCTATTTCTCTCTCCTCTCTCTTTTTTACTCTAATCAAATGTGCAATCACCCAAATCATTTTGGGACATGACTCTAATGATCACCTCATCTCATTGAGGTTGGTTAAGGGTTATCTCCTACATTCCAAATCCTATTTAAGCCCCCTTTTTATGACTTAAAGAAGAAGATAAAAGAACATTTTCATTCATGTAGATTTTTGATCAAGCAAGACCACTTAAGTTGGGCGAGATGGGTGTTTCGGTACTTCCCATCTCGTAATCTAACCCCCGGACCTCAAAACCAAGAATCTCTGTTTTCGTAACCAAACTTAGGCTACAATCAATAGGTTTTTCTTATGTTCCTCAAAACTAGGTGGCGACTCTAAACAATCTAAAACAAGTTAGATATCCTAGGATAATTCACGCTCTAGCCAAGCAGTGGTTTCCCCAGGTATCTACCAACATTTTGTTCCACATTATTTTCAGGTTCTCGAACTTCTTCGAGATTAATTTTACTCCACTAATTCCTTTGGAGAGAAACTCTTTCTCTAGAAAGTTACCATCTCGGGCAACAACACTTTGTTGTCCGTGCGGTTGTAAAGTAATAACCCTTAGTTTCCTTAGGGTACACACAAATACACTTGTCGATTTGGTGGCAAGTTTGTCAGAGATCATTCTCTTAACATAAGCTCACAACCCCAATCTTCATGAAAGACAAACTAGGTTTTTCTTCCAGTCCACATCTCATATGGAGTCTTTGGAACAGATTTAGTTGGAACTCTATTTAGTGTAAGAGCCAGCAGTTTCTAGTGCATGTCCCCAAAGGTTAAAGGAAGATCAACTTGACTCATCATGGAGCGGACCATATCTAATAAGTCATATTTCTCCGATCAGACACACTCCATTCCATTGTGGTGTTCCAGGTGGAGTTAATTGTGAACAATTCCACAATCTTTAAGATGATTGTCAAATTCTTGGCTTAAATATTCTCCCCTCGATCAGATCGAAGTGCTTTAATAGTTTTACCAAGTTGATTTTGTACTTCATTTTGAAATATTCTAAATTATCTCAAAATATTCACTTTTATGTTTCTTAAGTAGACATAGCCATATCTACTAAAATCATCAGTAAAAGTTATGAGTATTGGTATCCTCCCCTAGCACTGCTGCTCATTGGGTCCACACACATCGTATGTATGAGTCCCCATAAGTCACTAGCCCTTTCACTACTCTTAGTAAAAGTGTCTTTGTCATTTTTTCCAAGTAACAAGACTCACAAATTTCATATGATTTAAAATCACGTGAATCCAAAGTCCGTCCCCATGGAGTTTTGAGATACGCTTCTCATTATATGACCAAGACGGCAGTGCCACAATGAGTATGATTTACATCATTAGGTTTGGGATTTCTTATTTATATTATAAATATTCATTATTTCCATTCTCCATCAAGAACAAAGGCCATTAAATGAACATGCAGTACAATAAAGCATATCATTTAAATAAATAGAAAACTTCTTATTTTTATAAGAAAACTATAACCTCCATTATCCAAATAAAACTGAAATAATATTTATACTCAAATCCGAACGTAATACAATTGTTTCAAAACAAGAATTAATCCGCTAGGTAAAATGACATCATATGTTCCTACGCTAATGCAGCAACTCTTGCTCCATTTCCCATGCGTAGGTCCACTTCGCCATCTTTGAGTAGCCTCCTATTCCTTAGTGCCTGCACATTCAACAAATGTGAGATCCACATCCGGTATCTATACCCAGGAACTAGAAGTAGAAAGTAGAATATCTATAACATAGATACCTGAAGTAGACGCATCCCACTGCTCTTCTTCTTCTTTAACTCTTCCTTGTAAACCTTGCAATTTCTTTTCCAATGACCAAATCTCATTGCAGTGGAAACATATTGCATCCTTTTGGGAAGTAGGTTTAGCCACATCAGCATTAGCAACAATTGCCTGCAATCTTGGGTTTGACAACTTTTGTCTTACCCCTTTGCCTTTGCCTTTAGAGAGCCTTTTCTTCCTTTTGTCACTACGAGCACAGGAGCGACTTCTTTACCGGATTTTCTTTTCCCGCTGTCTTTAGCATCCTGCAACTCAGACAGGGACTTATCCATCCCATGCATATTATGTTCATGACGAACTGATTATAGCTTTTGGGCAATGAATTAAGAATACAATCAGTGGCCAACTCAACATCAATGATGGCCAAGCCTCTCTAGATGCTCAAAATGAGCCTTCATCTTCAAAACATGAGGGCCCACAGACTGCCCTTCGCTCATCTTGCATGAGACCAAGCGCAGCTATAGTGTCGAACCTCTCTTGCCTTGCTTGTTCTTGAAACATATCTTTCAACGAAGAGCAAGGTCAAATGCCTCCAAGTGTTCAAGTCTTCTGAAGCTCTGACACATGGCCGCAAGCATAAGACAACCCACCTCACGAGAATCACTTTGTGTTTCTTGTAGGCGTTTCTCTCATCCTTGGGTGCATTAGAAGCAGGTTCCTCTTCAGGAACGGGCTCATCAAGAATATAGAGCTTGTCCTCATGCTTTAGAACATTCTAAGGCTACGGATCCAATCCGTGTAGTTAGCTCCATTTTCTTGAAGTTTTTCCTTCTCAAGGATAGATCGCAATGATAAGAACCAGTACTTTGAGCCATTATCTACAATTATGCAAACATATAATTAAATATAAGTACCAACTTAATTAAAGATATTATAAGTATTTCACAAATACTCCCACTAAATTATATAACCTTCAAATACATCCAATGTATCATATAATTTTAAATGGGCTAAGATCCAACTTTAATTTAATTTCAAGTCCGCTTTGGCGATACTGCTCAAAATTAAATTATTAGGTAGACAACTCCTTGTCAATCATTCATATATGACTCTTAGATCCTTTATGAGATTTAGACATCATATGTCTAACATATTTTATCTCATCTGTGCCTTAGGCCCAAACTTTGTCTTTTGATAGCCCAATTAAGTCAACCATTTTTCAACGTATAGGAATCACTCTTTCCTCATCTTACTCATAGATGAATAGAATTAATGCGCCTCGCTTTGGCAGAGCCCGCATAAAACTACCTGTACTCATAAGTGTTTTAATCATGGATTGGCACTTAACTTAAATTTTAAGAAGGTTCACACACATAAAGTTTCAATTAACCGAATTAATTTTATGTGATATTAGTTGCGCTAGTTAGGGATAAAAGTCTGAAATCATGAGATTTCTCCAATCTAAACTCCTTTAAGATTCTGATCTCATTTGGTCTGGACTTCTGAATTTGAATCTGTTTCAGGAAACATGGTTTAACAACCAGCCATCTGAAACAATCA
>JAOWBW010001664.1:0-54735 GCA_026119855.1 Campanula takesimana | reverse complement strand
GAGATGAGTGAGAAGAATAGTAAAGATTCTTTATAGTGTGTATTATGTGCGTACTCAAGAAATGGCAAAGTGGTCTAAGGGAACAACATATATGTACAACTTGAACTATATAAATATTGTTTTATAAAATAAGGGTAATGACAATTTAGACCTGAAGTACCATATCACCCTTCCAAGCGAACCCCGATGTGTTATTTTTGTCAAATGGGTCTTGATGTTTTTATAAACTCGCCAGTTAAAGCCTTTTTGACGGATTCGTTAAAAAATCAGTTATGTAGCATGTGCCATGCACGTGACTAACGGAATTGGGTGACTTTAAATGATATTAACTATTAAGGGGTTAAGTGAAAATTTGAAACTTAAAGGATTAAAAAGTATTAATATATAGCAATAAAGAAATGTATAATTTTATTCTTTCCTAGCAAAAAAATACTCCCTCTGTCCCTAAATGAGTGTCTATTTTCAAGAAATATTTGTCCCAAAATGAGTGTCCTTTTTTAACACACTTTGTACCTAAATAGGTTTTTTCGAATTTTTTTCCACCGGTCTCTTTATACTTGCAAAAAACTAAATGTTTGGAAATGAGATTACAAGATTATATATGAATCTTTGCCACCAAATTGTACAAAGAGTTGAGATTTTCAGATGTCCCTTAAAATGAAATTTGACACTCATTTAGGGACATAGTGAGTAATTTTTTTATAATTTAAAATCAGTTCATTTCAAAAAAATAATCTTAATTGGATATAATGCACCTGTTTTTTAATAAATAATTATCTATTCCTAATTGCCAAAAAAACTTATTGAATTATTCACTGAAAATTCCCTTTTTTTTTCTCTCTCAGTGCTGGGTTCGTTGAAAAGTGATAATGAAATTGAATTAAGAGATTTAACATTTATGATTAAGCACTAATCATTTACCTAAAAACTGTCAAATATAAAATTTGAGTACAGTCAAATTTGTTAATGAAATGCAAAATACAAATTTTACATTTCAACCAAATTATCATCACCATTCTCTCCACCATTACTACCACCGGCCACCACACCACCGCACGCCACCACTGCACCGCCATGCCAAACACCGCCACATGAACACACACAGATTATACACACAAGCAACAACAATGGCGGATTACTCATTTCTCACTGACAGTGACGACGAGAAAGCAGTAGAAGATTTACTCTCTCAAGCAATCGATCACTCTGTTCTCGAACAAGTCTCGAAAATTAATTGTTCTTCCTCTCTTCCGATTCCCCTCTCCCTTCTCACCTCGAATCACGTTTTCGTAAGCTCAAATCCTTCCCCACCACTACCACCGCCGCCGCGACGGCATCCACCACCAGAAATGTGTATCAGCAGTCCAAATCTCTCAAACCCCAACAAACCTATTCGCCTCCTGTCGAAAACCCTTTCCCGGAAAAGTGTCTAAAAGACGAAACCGGAGCAGGAATCAAAATCCAAAGTCCCGTTCTTCGCCGTAAAAAATGTCAGACTCCTCCGTCGACGATGATTTGTTCTTCACGGCGTCCAAACGCGACCCGTTTGATTCGAAATCAAAATATAAAGCCGACGACGGCGGCGATGACATGAGCAACGACGAGCAGACGACGACGGCATCGATGACATGGGCAACGACTGCGACAGCTATGAGGACCAACGAATCTAGGTTATGGAATAGGGAAAGGGAAAGGGAAAGGGAAAGGGAAGGGGAAAGGTTAATAGATTTTGATTTTTTTTTTTAATTTCTACCCTCAGGTTTTAGATTGCTATATAACACCTTTAATCGTTACTTTCAATTCATACTACCCAAATTTGTTAGTCACGTGCATATCACGTGTTTTTTAAGTGACTTTCTAACGAAATCCGTCAAAAAGGCCTTAACTGACGAGTTTTAAAAACATCAAGACCCGATTTGACAAAAATAACAATCGGAGTTCGCTTGAAAGGGTGGTATGGGTACTTCAGGGTCTAAATTGCAATTAACCCTAAAATTAATTACATAATGGAGAAGTACACTCAAATAAACACATAATGAAACTTTAGCCAAAAGCTGTACTAGAAAAACTCTTCACACCATTACTAGCTAGTATTTGCAACACTGCCTTATTCGCGGGACCCACACACCGCGGGGTCTTGAACTGACTCACTGTCGAACCCTGACCCACGTAATGGTTCAGAATCTTCTGGAAAGTTCCCTTCCCCAACACTCGGAGCTCGAGCGGTCCAATTGCATTGACTTTACGTGAGCTAACATATCCTGCATCAACAAATGACCTGTCCAAACAATTGCAGCATTCTTTAAGGATGTCCTCACTAGCATCTCCGCTAACTTCCCAATAAATCACGTAGTGCCCGGGCTCGGTGGAAAAGTCAACTTGACTCGTAAAGTCAACCACTTCTAACTTCTCTTCGGTTAATAGCTTGGCTGCTGCTTCGACGGATAGCTGTAAATCTTTTTCGGTGTTTTTGTCGATATTTATTGTGAGCATGAGGTTTCTTCTGCATATAAATTGGATTTCCGGGGTCGAGTTGTGGAACCCTACTACCTTGATCACATCACCTAATCTATAACGGTATAAACCTGCACGTTAAATTCAGTGTTAGACACATATGTACAATATACTCCCTCAGTCGCGAATGATCTTTCCATTTGCCATTTTTTCAATGTCCCAAAATGTTATTCCCATTTCTACAATTGGAGCTTAAATGTGCATAAACACAGGCTATTGAGGCAAATGTCTATATCCTTAAAAAGTTTGAATAGTCAAATGAGAAGATCATTTTGAGACGGAGAGGGAGTGTATATATTTTGTATATCTTCAATTTAAGTAAGGAGCAATGCTAGGATTACAAAATTCAGATTACAAAATAATTTGTCAATTGGATACTCAACTAATGAATGCTGGGCCCACCCTACACTACAGACACAATATGCAATAAAACATTGTCATATCGTTTTGTAACCAATATTTTGTAACACTTTTTTGTAACTTTTAATATTACTCGTAAGCTAGCTTGAAAGGAGCTCGTTTATTTGTAATTTGTGAAATAATCTTTTAGCTTGATCTTGGCTAGAGTAAAGAACGAACTGAGCTCAAACTCTATTAGATATGAATGAATAAAGCTTGAGAACTCAAATCAGCACTTGGTTAGGCTTCTCAGTTCTGACAGCCTTAGGAATCTGACGATAAATCTTTCTGGGATACTCTCTCCGTCCCATACTAATGGTTACTTTTGATCAAACCTACTTGAACTTTGACTAACATTTTATACTAAATTATTTATCTGCATAAGAAATTAAAAAATAGTTATTGATAATGTTTCTATTGGTGAATTAATAACCATTTTAAATTTTTATAGAGATTAATAGTATAGCATAAAATGTTCGTCAAAGTTCAATTATCACCAAAAGTAACCGTTAGTATGGGAAGGGGGGGGAGTAGAAGCTAAAAGTCAACCCACAGTTGGCAGCAAATCCATGACAACACTACCGAAAATCTAATTTGTGCAAACCTACTAACTACCCTGAATGTCATCTTATTGCGTATTAGCTACCCTAAATATCATATTAATATCAATGACGGGCCAGTCATGGAAATGAATAGGAGCCTAGACTAATCAAATTCTTCTAAAGTGCAACTTACACATCGAATTCGTAAGATGACAACAACCCAATTGAAAAAAAAAAGTTTGGTTACTTATCCCATTATATGTGCAATATGCCAATATCATGTCAGTAAGTAGAAATGTTTGAGTTTAAGCCAGTGGGATTAGATATAATCTAGAAACTGTAAAAAAGAAAAACATAATACAAGAGGACAAGGACTTCCAGAAGGGTAGAAATTAATTTAATCCAAAATATACACATGGCAAGCACTTGCGAAAGCAGATGCGAAAAATAAATATTTTTAATTGGTAATTAAATGGATTATAGCACGTTCTAAATTAATTTTATAATCCCATTACCTTCCCTTAACTTACGTTTACGCAAATCTGAAATCTGACATATTACGGAGTAATACAGAACTTCAAGTTACAAACTTCAGCCATTAAATGAAAACCAAGTCAAAGATATTAAGGCAGTTTGGATAACTCACAAATTTGATGTTATGCTCCCCCCCCCCCCTTTTTTCACAGAAACTTATTAGATTGAATTAGTTTTCATTTTCGTAACTCGTGCAGTTCATTTAATATAACAAACGGAGAAAATAGTAAAGACTCTCAAATAAAAACATAAGATCGAGATATTTCCGAAAACAACCGAACACCAAACACTTGGGAGAAATTAACCCAAACAGAGCCTAAGACTGAAAGTTGAGAGCTTAATTCAACTAGGTACATCATGGAAAATCCTACTAAATGGAAAAAGATCGTCGTTTTGCTAGAATGCACACTAAAGGTGTAATGCATAATAAATCGTCCACTCATTTTTCCTCAAAGAAAACAAAATGCTGTATTTTAGATAAGCATTAAACCTTGATCGAGAAACGATATGCTACATTAACAAACAAAATACATATTTGTTTTTTAATCCTGCTGGTGTAGGCATGTGAAGTAGATAAGTTTGACAGGATTTAGAGCATAAACTGACCCTAGTGGACTTTCTTTAAGATATGAGACAGTGCGGGAGGTGCTAAAGACATGGCTTTAATACCCATTAAGCCATAACGGGTTACTTACCGGAATATTTTAAAACATTGAGGATTCTTATGACGTAGTCATCGACTGTGAAAAAGTGATAATCTCCTAATTTTTACGGTAGGTATTCAGATAAATGCTAACTTTTTCATAAATAAGCAGATGCATAAAGCAAGGGCTAATATTACTAGTCACAACTTTTAACGAGATAAAAGATGATTAAATAATTTAAAACTAATGTTAAAAAAAAACTACTGACAATAACAAATTCAATACCTGCAAAATTGGTGACCACCACCTCGTACTCCTCACCAACTTTGACTTCAGTCAAACCAACGGGTTTGGGCTCCAACTTGACGAACGTGGATTCACAGTTATCTTGCTCAATCTCCCTTAACGGTAAAAACTCAAAATACCCAATATTAGGAAGCACTGCAAAAGTGGCCATCTCAGGAGGCAAAGTCGGGTTAACATTTGCCCCAATCCATCCTTCAGAAGCCCCATAATCTGCGCTTAGCAAAGGCAAATCCCCTGCATAATGCCTTAATTTTTTCACATAAGGCTCCATTGACCCGGTCATAATCCCATATATATACTTAGCATTGGGGAAAATCTCAGGTATCAGTCCGTACCAATTACTTAAACCCAAACATTTTTCACGAATCCAGTCACATAATTCAGGGTTGGGCTCAAGAATTTTTTCCATGGCTGTTCTAATAGAAGGGACAGTGATTCGACTTGATAAAGATCCGTTCTTAATATCAGAACAAAGATCTTCCCAAACTAGCTCGAATGTTTGGAAAGAAAGGACTATGCTGTGGGCAAATGTGGATGATATTAATTGCACTTGATCATGGAAAATAAGACCACATAATAGATGACAATATAATGATTGCTGAAAATCTAGACCGAAGATGACTTCATCTGGGCTACAAGATGGAGTGTTCATCGCTTGCATTGTTTTTCGAAACTGTGAACTACGATATACATTTGTAGTCGCGGTTCCTGCAATTAGACCCCCTTTTGTCTTGAATTGCTTGCTGCCGTATATGAACTGTAATGCCTTTCCGGTACCGATTGGAAATTCCCTGCACAAGAATATGTATAATTGAAGATTCCATGTAGTTTGAGGTAGCAACGATGTATTACCTCTTACCAAAGATCATATACAATCCCAATTAACACTGACGAAACTTAATACTTCCTCTGATCTAAAATAGCTGTCGTTTTTTGACATTTCACGGGTCTTAAAAAAGATAATTAAAACTACAAATTAATGATGAAAGTAGCAAATTTTCCGTTATTTATGGCCCATTTCTCGTACATTATTTCACTCAATAAACCAATTACTCCGTAATAAAGTGAAACAAGCTTAAATGCAATGGTAAAAGAGGAATTTGAATGCTTTTAATCCAAAAGTGAGCAACTTTGGCCATAGCAACAACATACGGATATCAATTTGTTTAACGAAACAAGCCTATATATAAAGCACCATAATACCTGTTTCTGAAGGCAAAGGAAGTCCGATAAATTTGCATAGTGTTCTCGGTCAATTCATCATTGTAAGGTACAAACTTGGGCTTGCCTTGAGTAGTCCCAGAACTGCAAAAACAACCAAGTTAATCAACTAGCAATTTCGGACATTCATTTTGGGACGTAGGGAGTAACAAACTAAACACATGCTCTCTCTCTCTCTCTCTTAAACAGTCTTACCTAAGTGTGATTGTGGTAATTGGCTTTCCAGTTAGAACACTGGACTCCCCATCAGCGATTCGCTGAATAGAGGGGTCCAAATCCTTGTGAGTAACAACAGGAACACAAGCACGATAACTTTCGGGGTCGGTTCTTCCTTCAAGACCCCATTTCTGCAAGTATTCTGCCCCACAATTCTCCTCCAAGATCTTCCTTAGAGCCTCTTCCTGAACTCTCTTGGCATCCTTTGTCAAAGCCTCGAATTCCGCAATCACATCTTCGGGATCAACTTTCTTCTCCAACATATTGTAAACTCTTATATCCTGTAACAATCATTCAATTCACAACAAAGATTCAATCTCATATAGAAAGGGAAGTGGGATTTTCAAGAAGAATCCGAACAAATTGATGGGAATAAATAAAGGAAAACAAAATTATGTTCATACCCAAAAAAGATAAAGTTGGAGAGGGAAAAATCAAGTCTTTTTTTTCTAGAAATCTCAGAGCAAAGAAAAGTAAAGTAGTCTTGCCAAATTCAATGACGGAAAGGGGTAACCTTTTGTGTTGACCTAAGTCAACGAAAGTCAAAAGAAGATTTAAGGGGCAAGAAAGTCTACAAAGTGAGTGTACTTAGATTCAAAGAACCATAAATGAACAATATGAATTCATGAACTTCCAAACAGTTTCTAAGTTTATCAAACCAAAATCATCATAACTCACTTAACCACAACTGATGTTAAATTCACATGAATTTCATTACTTAGGGTCAACTAATTTTGTTTGGTCCAAATAAAAACCATCATAATTCACATAATTGAAACAAAAAATGAGTTCCTAAACATTAATCACACCTAATTCCAAAAGGTTCTTGCTAAAGTAATAGTAATGACAACAAAAGAAGATAGTTTTCAAAAGGAATCAAAATTATACTATTAGTATTTTTTACGAACAAAAAATATAACCCAGAAAAATGAACTAGAGCTCAAAGGAACTCTAGTCCCTTTGTATGTGTGTGTGTGTGTGAGAGAGAGAGAGAGAGAGAGTCTGAGTGAAGGTGCAGTTACACATACAGAGTTTACCCACAAACAAAGAAATAGGGAAGCTACAAAACACACACACAAAGATCACCATAGAGAGAGAGAGAGAGAGAGAGAGAGAGAGAGAAGAGGGTTGGATTGCAAATAGGGAGCTGAAATCAAGAAAGTTCCCAAATTTCCCGAGAAAATTCCAACATTAAAGGTTTAAAGATCACTTCTTTTTTACCTTTATTTCTTTAGATCTTCAAGGAAAGAGAGAAATGAAGAACAGGGCGTTGAATTTTACGGACTCTGTTGTTTGCTTGGCACAGAAAAGGTTGGCAAGTCTAAAGAGAATGAGACAAATTCAAGACTCAAGCTTTTTCTTCTTCTCTCTCACACACTCACTCTGTGTATTTGGGGTTTAGATACAGAGCATGGTATATGTAACTATCTCCTCTCTCTATCTAGAAAATTGTGGTGCTTTGGTCTTTGGAGTTGTGATGGTAAGATTCTACTTGGCTGGAGTAGCAATATTTATAGGCGTATAATTAGTCTGACTGAGGTAACACCGGCCACTAAAATGCGCCACAGAGAGATTATTATAGGATTTTGCGCTAAAAGGGTAAATTCTATATACAAGGCATATTACATACAAGGCACCAATAATAGCAAAACTACTCTTCGCGTGTCGTGTGCAAAAGGACGACTTGAAGGCTTTTTGTCGTGTACAAACACACGAGATATACCAATTGTATAAAATGTTCAGTCGTGTTCATTTATACGAGTTATACTATAATATGTCGTACAACCATACACGACATGAATATGAACAGGTCGTGTATAGTTTATAAGACATGTTGTGTCACACATGTCGTATTAAGTCATACGATCTATTGCCCTATGCTCGTGTATATTCACATGACATGTCCAAATGAAGATGTTCTTCGATGATTTGCAACATGATGTTAATGATACGCATATGCTATGTTAGATTATTGAATTGTGTTGTTAATTGAGCAAAATTTATACACTTAGATATGACAAGTAACAAACGTCATATTGGATCATACAATATCATATAACCTGTCACATTTAAGTGATACCACTTTATTTATAATCACCTAACAAATGATTGTGGTGTTATCTTTATAATCAAGATTATATTTAAAGAGGTAATTAAACATGTTATAATGCATAATACAATATCATATATAACCTATCACATTCATTAGGTTAAAGTGATACCACTTTATTTATCAACTAACAAACGATGTTATGATGTGCATATACTATGTTAAATTAATGAATTATGGTGTTATATTTCTAATCAAGATTATATATAATGAGTTAATTAAACATGTTATATAACGAGTTAAGTTGTTTAGATGATTTACCAAACGAGGTTAATGATAAGTTATACATTAGATGAATACCAACTACTCAAGATTATATATTTGAAATTATCATATTTGTTAAAAAAGATTATATGTTTCTTGTTATAATAAGTTGGAAAACAAACAATGATTACATATAAGATTGAACCAACATCATACAATATCATATAACCTACCACATTTATTTATATATTTTTTTTATGATAAGGTGTGTCGTGTGGTCATACACGACATGTGTGAAGACATTTCGTATGAACAACACACGAAATTAAACGTTATATCTCGTGTATTGTTTATACGATATAATTACCAGAAAAAAAGCCTATATCGTGTGTATTTACACGACATGTTTCATAGTATCTCGTGTATAAACACACGAGATAGACCCTGAACACTTACATAAAACACGATAACACGCAGACCACTTAACCCTACAGAGAAACAACATTGCTGTACACCCATGCAGCATTGATGTAACGCCCATCCTTATTATCGTTAAATATTTGACTTATTTGTTAAATTCTTGACTTGCGTGTTAAATTCTTGGCTAGCATATTTATATGCTATTTTATTTGAGTTAATTATTTAACTACTTTAGAAAATTTAAGGTGGTTAAATGTCAAAGTTGAAAGTTTAGGGGCCTTTTTGTCAAAGTTAGAACTTGAGGGGCCTAGGTGTCATTGTTGGAAACTTGCAAGTATATCAAGTTGCTTTCTCCTCAGAGAAAGCATTCTTAAACTTTCTCGTACGTTCTTTCCTCTGTTCCATTGAAGGGAGTTCAGTTTTACCCTATTCTCAACTCCTCGAGCTTAATTATCCCTCTGTTCGTGATTCTGGTCCCGGATAAATATTCGTGGCGTTGAATAGAGCGTTCCAGACCGATCAGAAATTAATTTGGGTCAACTTGATTTCGGACTAGGTAAGCTATTAGCTTCCCCCTACTTGTAATAACATGTATATATGTTATTCCCGCTACTTGTTCTTGTTAAAATTGTGTTTTGAGCAATTTTTGTGATACTTGTAATTTTGGGACGAAGGGAGTATAAACATACTGCGTATGAATGAAAGAAACTTAAAAAGTGTTTAACTTGGTTAGCCTCCTGGGTGTGTTAAACATTAGTAGGAAAATTACTCCTATTCGTGAGACGGTAAAATAGTAACTTGATTTAAATATTATTATAAAAATTGTACCATTATTTGTGGTACGGGGAAATGAATGGAAGTATCCCTAAATGGGTATAGTAGTATAATATAAAATTGTACTTATACGTTTGGGGACGGTGAAATATTAAATTGGAATAAAAGAGAATTATTCTATTACTTGTGGGACGGTGATAAATTAATAAAGTGTCCCTATAGAAGTGTTCTGAACATGTTAAAATGCACTCTTGAATGTTAGAAAGTGTTAGTGGGTTTTACTCCTACGCTTGGGACGGAAAATTATTTAACCTGGGAAAGAATTCGGATTTTGGCATTTTTGGGCCTTGGGCGACCGCCCATTTTGGGCTGGGCGACCGCCCATCTATCTGAAGTATTTTGTTCTTGGGAAGCCTGATTTTGGACGACCGCCCACACCATTTTGTGCGGCCGCCCATATGTCCTGAAAAATTGTAAAACTTGTTTAATGATGTATAAGTTGGAAATAACCCTTGTTAAGGCATATAGCCTTAGGATAAGATGTCCTAGTAAGTATTGTGATACCTTAGGGATATCAGAAGTGAGTCTTGAACATGATTACTCATTAAATTAAAATGAGAACTTGAGTATAAAAGGAACAACTCTTTTATATGTCTTAAAAGTGCTATGAACAAGCACTTATGTGTTATGCTTGTCTTGAAGCTAAGGATTGTGCACCTTAGGGGTATAAAACAATGTTTTGAATGTGAACATCCTAAGAATAGGATTTAGAATTGGTAAGAGTAAAGTGTATAACTCTTATACATGATTGAATGTCCCAAAGATTAAGTATAAGACAATAAAATCTTGTACATGACTTGAACATCCAAAGAAAAAGGGATTAAAACATGAATATAAGATTAATAAATCTTGTATATGCCTTGACACCAATATATGGGTAAGGTGTAAACTCGAAAGTGCTCAGAATAAGCATTAACGTGAATAAGAAATATTCTTGACTTGTATGTGCAATCATCGCACATAGTTGCTTGATAACAATGTGACTTCTTGATTTCTTGAAGCTTGTTTCCCGTTGAGCTAGTCCACGAATATTGGATTAGTCTCCCCTCTCGTAGCTAAAGTTTGTGTACCTAAAGGACACCAACTAATGTCTTGAACTTGAATATCCTAGGAATAGGATCGTGAACTCGATTGGGAGATGTATAGCTCATCTTCTTAATTAAAACGTGAATATAAGATGAGTAAATCATGTACTTGTCTTAAATAACCAAAGAGTTGGATTGATAACTTAAGTATAAGTTAATTAACTCTTGTACATGTTTAACCATCCAAGAAAATGGATTGAGAACTTGGATACAAGATAATAAAATCTTGTAAAAGTCTTGACTGTCTTGATTGTCTTGAATGTTTTGAAACCATTACATGAATATGGTAATAACTTGAAAGAGTCTTGATGTGTATATGCAAATCTTGCATATATTTACTTGATATAATGTGGCTTCTTGATTGATTGGTACGTGGTATGAATAACCAAAAGAGTTGGGATATGAAACTAGATAGAGAATGATTAACTCTACTACATACGTGAACTTGATACGTGTATATTGGAAGTGCTATAAATAAGCACTAAAGTGTAAGTGATTTAGTGTAATCATGCATATACTTAATGAAGTATATAAAGAATGAAGAAGATATCTTGTCTTGAAATGGTTCCTAAAGAAAATAGGGACTAGTGTAATATGAAGATAATTCATATAATCGTGAATACTACGATTTAAACTAATAAGAATGGTTATAGAACACAATATGTGTTAGAAAATGTATTCGATTATTAACGATACATATATGTGAGATATGACTGTGACTAGGTATGATGTGACCTATTCTACTACGTGTTTAGAGTCTAAGGTATTGGGCTCTACTTGATAGTAAGGGTATCGTGATAAACACTTTAATGTGTTAAACGTGATATGAATATGTACGTGCAAACTTGGCATGTGACAAAGTGAAATACCCTACTACTTGACTGAAGTCTGTTATAAATGGACTCTTACTTGAATTGATCGTGTTACATGGACACTTATGTGCCATAGTTAAACCTGATTGGGATTCGCAATAATTGAGTATGGATACTTATATTCTCGTGAGCACATGGTACATAGTTACATGGTGCATATTCTCGTGAGCACATGATACATGATAACATGGTGCATATTCTCGTGAGCACATGATACATAGTTACATGGTGCATATTCTCGTGAGCACATGATACATAGTTACATGGTGCATATTCTCGTGAGCACATGATACATAGTTACATGGTGCATAAAGAGTAGTCCACTAATAAGGGACTGAGTTCTGTTCTGTAGTTCAAGTAAATATCTACTTGTGCATTCTTGGTGAGTCCAGCTGGTTCTCCTTGCTTGTTCGAAAATATATAGGTTCACGCTTGTCGCGAGAGCTGGGGTTTAAGTGACAATCGGGTCCCTATGTATTTCCGCCCGACCCCTTACTACTGGCCATAGTAAGGGCATAGCTTCCTTGGTTGGAGCAATAAGCCTGACCTAAGTGAATGCTAATTCCCGTCCCGAACACCATGTGGATCTTGTTATTGTGGATGACACTGAATACCAGGTCTCCTTATATACTGTTCTCCTGTCCTGTTCACCACGTGGATCTTGTTATTGTGGATGACACTGGTTACCAGGTCTTCTTATATACTGCACAGCAGTCTCTTGTTCCTGTTCTTGGTTGTCCTCAGCTAGAAAAGCATCGACAACAAATGGTATTCTTGGGAGAAATAAGGAAGGATTCAGGTACAATGCGTGATAGGCCTATGTGCATCTTGTGAGCTGGTTTAGCCTCTCACTCTACTTGACTACTTGTTACCTGAACCTTTCTTGAGCTTGATTACTTGTTGAGTTGGCTTAGCCTCTCCTATACTTGTTACTTAATGATACTTGATATATGTTTAGTTGAGTATCTACTTGTATTGCATGATAACATGACATATAGTTGCATGTTAATAGCTTACTGAGATTTATCTCACCCTTTATTTGTTTAATTGTTTCGCCCCCCAGGAAAGCAGGGGATAGTACGCAGTGAGGCTCGACTTAGCTGGGAATTTACTCAGCAGGATATTCTTGTTCGAAGTTAGTGTCCTTTTATATTTTGGTAAGGACGATCTTGTATGAGTTAATAAACTCTGGGCTTGTATTGGGGTAGTATTTGTTGTCCCTAGACAGTTCTTGTTTCTAGCTTATTTGCTAGGCATGTCTTCCGCTGTATGTAACCATTTTGGTTTTAATTTTCTTGGTCTAGAACTCGTGTGAGCTATCTTAGCTCCCTACTCTTGAGTATATATATCATGTCAGTTTTGTTTTTAACATGTATTATTCCTGTTTTCCGTTAGTTTCTTGTTTCTTGTTAGTTACGCGCACCAGGTTCGAGGTTCTATTAGGGAATCCCGGGACTTGGGGCGTGTCAGGTTGGTATCAGAGCTATGGTTTAGCTCTAAGCCTGGATAGGGTCTATGGCCTAGGTTGGGTTAGTCTTGGGTGTGATTTCGACGCCGAGTGCTTCGTTACTTGTTGTTATACCAGGCATAGGACTGGTATTAATAGTGTTAATCCAATTGGATTAGATGGTTTGAGAATCGAGAGCGCGAGTCTTTAAAGACTTAGGCATATCTATCTTGTCTTGTGGACATTGTATCGTGCTATATATGCATGCTTGTCCTTATCTCGTGAATTATGTGAAAGTGTATTCTCTAGTAAGAGACTACGTGCTTGATATTGTTATGAATAAGAGCTTGATAGAAGTGTGGGTGATAACACCCTATACGTTCTTTGTTAATTTGGTCGTGTCACCGGTATGGGACATTGATGTGATACGTGTCATGACTTGACTTTCTATGTGTTAGGCCATTCTTGTTTACCACAATAGATGGTAATTATTTCTATGCTAGTATGCTTGACTATATATGTGAGCATGATAGATTTATGCATAACCTTTATGTTCTGCATTGAAAGTCTAGAAAGGGTTCTTGAGATTGTACTGGGTATTTAACCTATGTGATTGACAGTGGAATTTCTACACCAAACCAGATGGATGTATCCATTCTTGATGAGAAACTTGGATTATCTTGAGTTGTTACAGTGCGAATACAGTGCTGACATCTGGATTAATATTCTTGACCTCGATTGAGTTAAACGAGTTGAGGATTCAACTTTAGAATTTCTTGATAGAGGATATATCTACCTTGTAGTGGATGTCTGAATTGAGTATCTGTGTTGACCTATAAGTGGAAATAACCAAGGTACGCGTGTTCTTGAGATTTTCTTGATCTTGTTAGAGATTCATGAATGAATTTCGAAGGCAGCTCCATTGTTAACTATTTGACACCGAGAGCTACATCTTTTGATGGATTGTCTTAATGGATTGATATACGTAAAGTCAGTTCTGAATATTGAAATGATGGATCATCACAACTTCAGTATCTGAGATTGCCTAGTGGATTTGACTAGTATTACAGTGATCTGGAGGATATGACCAGTTTTATTATTTCTAGTGGATATGTCAAGTTTCACCGATATAGTGGATTGACTAATCGAGTCTACTTGACTTTATGTGTTTTGATGTTATAGTTTATACATCTAAATTGCATAGAATAATTGTGAGTATCTGTGCATAGTCGTGATGTTCTTGAGTTCTATTTGTTGATCATATATGTTATAATCTTGATCTAGTAAAAATTCGAGGACGAATTTTCTTTAAGGTGGGGAGGATGTAACGCCCATCCTTATTATCGTTAAATATTTGACTTATTTGTTAAATTCTTGACTTGCGTGTTAAATTCTTGGCTAGCATATTTATATGCTATTTTATTTGAGTTAATTATTTAACTACTTTAGAAAATTTAAGGTGGTTAAATGTCAAAGTTGAAAGTTTAGGGGCCTTTTTGTCAAAGTTAGAACTTGAGGGGCCTAGGTGTCATTGTTGGAAACTTGCAAGTATATCAAGTTGCTTTCTCCTCAGAGAAAGCATTCTTAAACTTTCTCGTACGTTCTTTCCTCTGTTCCATTGAAGGGAGTTCAGTTTTACCCTATTCTCGACTCCTCGAGCTTAATTATCCCTCTGTTCGTGATTCTGGTCCCGGATAAATATTCGTGGCGTTGAATAGAGCGTTCCAGACCGATCAGAAATCAATTTGGGTCAACTTGATTTCGGACTAGGTAAGCTATTAGCTTCCCCTTACTTGTAATAACATGTATATATGTTATTCCCGCTACTTGTTCTTGTTAAAATTGTATTTTGAGCAATTTTTGTGATACTTGTAATTTTGGGACGAAGGGAGTATAAACATACTGCGTATGAATGAAAGAAACTTAAAAAGTGTTTAACTTGGTTAGCCTCCTGGGTGTGTTAAACATTAGTAGGAAAATTACTCCTATTCGTGAGACGGTAAAATAGTAACTTGATTTAAATATTATTATAAAAATTGTACCATTATTTGTGGTACGGGGAAATGAATGGAAGTATCCCTAAATGGGTATAGTAGTATAATATAAAATTGTACTTATACGTTTGGGGACGGTGAAATATTAAATTGGAATAAAAGAGAATTATTCTATTACTTGTGGGACGGTGATAAATTAATAAAGTGTCCCTATAGAAGTGTTCTGAACATGTTAAAATGCACTCTTGAATGTTAGAAAGTGTTAGTGGGTTTTACTCCTACGCTTGGGACGGAAAATTATTTAACCTGGGAAAGAATTCGGATTTTGGCATTTTTGGGCCTTGGGCGACCGCCCATTTTGGGCTGGGCGACCGCCCATCTATCTGAAGTATTTTGTTCTTGGGAAGCCTGATTTTGGACGACCGCCCACACCATTTTGTGCGGCCGCCCATATGTCCTGAAAAATTATAAAACTTGTTTAATGATGTATAAGTTGGAAATAACCCTTGTTAAGGCATATAGCCTTAGGATAAGATGTCCTAGTAAGTATTGTGATACCTTAGGGATATCAGAAGTGAGTCTTGAACATGATTACTCATTAAATTAAAATGAGAACTTGAGTATAAAAGGAACAACTCTTTTATATGTCTTAAAAGTGCTATGAACAAGCACTTATGTGTTATGCTTGTCTTGAAGCTAAGGATTGTGCACCTTAGGGGTATAAAACAATGTTTTGAATGTGAACATCCTAAGAATAGGATTTAGAATTGGTAAGAGTAAAGTGTATAACTCTTATACATGATTGAATGTCCCAAAGATTAAGTATAAGACAATAAAATCTTGTACATGACTTGAACATCCAAAGAAAAAGGGATTAAAACATGAATATAAGATTAATAAATCTTGTATATGCCTTGACACCAATATATGGGTAAGGTGTAAACTCGAAAGTGCTCAGAATAAGCATTAACGTGAATAAGAAATATTCTTGACTTGTATGTGCAATCATCGCACATAGTTGCTTGATAACAATGTGACTTCTTGATTTCTTGAAGCTTGTTTCCCGTTGAGCTAGTCCACGAATATTGGATTAGTCTCCCCTCTCGTAGCTAAAGTTTGTGTACCTAAAGGACACCAACTAATGTCTTGAACTTGAATATCCTAGGAATAGGATCGTGAACTCGATTGGGAGATGTATAGCTCATCTTCTTAATTAAAACGTGAATATAAGATGAGTAAATCATGTACTTGTCTTAAATAACCAAAGAGTTGGATTGATAACTTAAGTATAAGTTAATTAACTCTTGTACATGTTTAACCATCCAAGAAAATGGATTGAGAACTTGGATACAAGATAATAAAATCTTGTAAAAGTCTTGACTGTCTTGATTGTCTTGAATGTTTTGAAACCATTACATGAATATGGTAATAACTTGAAAGAGTCTTGATGTGTATATGCAAATCTTGCATATATTTACTTGATATAATGTGGCTTCTTGATTGATTGGTACGTGGTATGAATAACCAAAAGAGTTGGGATATGGAACTAGATAGAGAATGATTAACTCTACTACATACGTGAACTTGATACGTGTATATTGGAAGTGCTATAAATAAGCACTAAAGTGTAAGTGATTTAGTGTAATCATGTATATACTTAATGAAGTATATAAAGAATGAAGAAGATATCTTGTCTTGAAATGGTTCCTAAAGAAAATAGGGACTAGTGTAATATGAAGATAATTCATATAATCGTGAATACTACGATTTAAACTAATAAGAATGGTTATAGAACACAATATGTGTTAGAAAATGTATTCGATTATTAACGATACATATATGTGAGATATGACTGTGACTAGGTATGATGTGACCTATTCTACTACGTGTTTAGAGTCTAAGGTATTGGCTCTACTTGATAGTAAGGGTATCGTGATAAACACTTTAATGTGTTAAACGTGATATGAATATGTACGTGCAAACTTGGCATGTGACAAAGTGAAATACCCTACTACTTGACTGAAGTCTGTTATAAATGGACTCTTACTTGAATTGATCGTGTTACATGGACACTTATGTGCCATAGTTAAACCTGATTGGGATTCGCAATAATTGAGTATGGATACTTATATTCTCGTGAGCACATGATACATAGTTACATGGTGCATATTCTCGTGAGCACATGATACATGATTACATGGTGCATATTCTCGTGAGCACATGATACATAGTTACATGGTGCATATTCTCGTGAGCACATGATACATAGTTACATGGTGCATAAAGAGTAGTCCACTAATAAGGGACTGAGTTCTGTTCTGTAGTTCAAGTAAATATCTACTTGTGCATTCTTGGTGAGTCCAGCTGGTTCTCCTTGCTTGTTCGAAAATATATAGGTTCACGCTTGTCGCGAGAGCTGGGTTTAAGTGACAATCGGGTCCCTATGTATTTCCGCCCGACCCCTTACTACTGGCCATAGTAAGGGCATAGCTTCCTTGGTTGGAGCAATAAGCCTGACCTAAGTGAATGCTAATTCCCGTCCCGAACACCATGTGGATCTTGTTATTGTGGATGACACTGAATACCAGGTCTCCTTATATACTGTTCTCCTGTCCTGTTCACCACATGGATCTTGTTATTGTGGATGACACTGGTTACCAGGTCTTCTTATATACTGCACAGCAGTCTCTTGTTCCTGTTCTTGGTTGTCCTCAGCTAGAAAAGCATCGACAACAAATGGTATTCTTGGGAGAAATAAGGAAGGATTCAGGTACAATGCGTGATAGGCCTATGTGCATCTTGTGAGCTGGTTTAGCCTCTCACTCTACTTGACTACTTGTTACCTGAACCTTTCTTGAGCTTGATTACTTGTTGAGTTGGCTTAGCCTCTCCTATACTTGTTACTTAATGATACTTGATATATGTTTAGTTGAGTATCTACTTGTATTGCATGATAACATGACATATAGTTGCATGTTAATAGCTTACTGAGATTTATCTCACCCTTTATTTGTTTAATTGTTTCGCCCCCAGGAAAGCAGGGGATAGTACGCAGTGAGGCTCGACTTAGCTGGGAATTTACTCAGCAGGATATTCTTGTTCGAAGTTAGTGTCCTTTTATATTTTGGTAAGGACGATCTTGTATGAGTTAATAAACTTTGGGCTTGTATTGGGGTAGTATTTGTTGTCCCTAGACAGTTCTTGTTTCTAGCTTATTTGCTAGGCATGTCTTCCGCTGTATGTAACCATTTTGGTTTTAATTTTCTTGGTCTAGAACTCGTGTGAGCTATCTTAGCTCCCTACTCTTGAGTATATATATCATGTCAGTTTTGTTTTTAACAGGTATTATTCCTGTTTTCCGTTAGTTTCTTGTTTCTTGTTAGTTACGCGCACCAGGTTCGAGGTTCTATTAGGGAATCCCGGGACTTGGGGCGTGTCAATTGATATACTCCACAATACCCCATTCTCCAAGTCTTAACACCCATAAATTTATACCCATTATTTTCATTAATTCTCAAATCATCTAACACCATACTATGGATTCTCCACAACATTCTCCAAGTCTTTATGATCACATTGATCTTGATCTTGTGGAATATATTTTTGAAGAAGAAGGTTTGCCACCAAATTCTCCACATCAAAATTAAAATCCAAGCTGCAATGATGTAAGTTTTTAAAGTTATATTTGGTGTTTTGATCAAAATCACAATAAAAATCCAATGTTGAAACGAAATTGTTTTTCAAGATTGGATTTTTATATTCTGATATTACTCTATTTCGTGTGCGACTATACGAGTTATATGCTATGTGTCGTGTGTTGTTACACGAGATGTAATGTTTGACCTCGTATACACTCATACGAGATAAGTGTATTTATGTCGTGTATATTTACACGAAATTTGCCAGACTATCTCGTATAAACTTACACGAAATGTCATTCAGCCTGTTTTTATTTTGCAATTTTCTAATTGATGGTAATATAATTTGTAGGGACCGGATGTCAGTGATCAATTCGATACATCCCTATTATTTTCAAATAGGGATGAGCTTGTTAAACACGTACGAGATATCACGGCCCGTCAAAATATAACCCTTTCTATAGGAGATTCGAGGAAGACAAGTGGCAAGATCCTAGGCTACGCGAAGATTGTATGCCATTTTGGTGGCAAGTACAGTTCAGGAAAAACTAAGGATGTGAGGTTGACTAGTACGAAAAAGATTGGGTGTAATTTTGAAATCCGGGCCAAAGAAAGGGGTGATGGGTTATGGGGTTACGTTGTGAAGAATGGTTCTCATAATCATGACTTTCCAACGTATCCCGAAGGTCATCCGTTGGGTAAATTGACAAGTTCTGAATATGAGGAGGTGTGTAGTGCAAGTCAGTCTTCGGTGCGGCCAAATAACATTCTAACAATGTTAAAGAGGAAGGATGAGAAGAACGTGAGTACTCCGAAACACGTCCACAATGCCCTCACAAAATGCAAGTCACAAGAACGACAAGGGGGATCCTCTCTTCAACAATTCATAAAATTACTCGAGGATAAGAAATATATCGTCTTCATGAGGAAAGCCGATGAGAGTGACATGATCAGTGACATATTCTTCTCTCACCCACGAGCATCAGATATGCTTAACTGTTTTCCATATGTAGTACAAGGTGACTGCACTTACAACACCAACTGCTATGGAATGGCATTCCTTGAGATTATAGGATTTACTTCAACGGGGAAGAATTTCACAATTGCATATGCGTTCCTCCAAAATGAGAAGACTGAGAATTACACGTGGGCACTCAAGAATTTGCAAAGTCTTTTTCATACTCCCCACATGCCAACAGTTTTCTTAACTGATCGTGACTTGGCTTTAATTAATGTTGTCCAAATGGTATTTCCCGAGACCGCACACCATTTGTGTCGAAGGCATATCGAAGTCAATGTTAGAAAGAGGGCGTTGGGTAGAACTAGTAGCCCGGAGTTCGCACTATCATTCATGAAGAGATTCAATTACGCAATATCAGCCGCTACTCGCTCAGAGTGGGACACCCGTTGGCAATTGTTTTGCGATCATTACAGCTCTTATCCTGATTTATTGACCTACCTCCGGGAGACATGGATTGGTCCATACTCTACGAGTATTTTGTCCATGCACACAGATCAGTTACTACACTTCGGAACCCACACCACGAACAGGGCTGAGCGTGAGCATAACAGGTTGAAGAAGGCTTTGGGGAGTGCTTCTTCTACTTTTGACACATTGTTCAAAAAGGCTCATGAGATTATGGAAATCCAAATAAAAACAATCAAAGCTAGTATGGAGCAATCAAAGAGCAGAATTCCAAATGATATGAAGACATGTGATCTGTATCACAACATATTGGGGCGAGTGTCAAAGGCAGCCTTGGACATCATCAAAGAAGAGCAGAGTCGTTGTGGGGGTAATGTCATGGATGCTTCAGATTGTGGGTGTTACTTGAGGCGAACACATGGACTTCCATGTAGTCACGAGATTGCATGCATACAAAAGTCAATGATATACATACTTCTGGGTATAGGATGTTGATTACACCTATCATTATCCCATTTATTGATGGATTCACAGATGTGATGGGTGATGGAAATTGTGGATATAGAGCAGTAGCAGCGCAAATATACGGAACTGAGGAGATGTGGCAAAGAGTGCGCTCAGATTGTGCCAAGGAGCTGCTTCATCGCCGCGAGCTTTATGAGAGAGTTATGCTTTGGAGAGATATGGACGAGCTCTATAGTCTCATTTCTCACTATGCCTCACCTTGTTCGGAATATTATTGGTTGATACTCCCAGAGATAGGGCACATCATTGCCACGGTGTATAATGTGGTGTTTGTCTCGTACTCGCAAATGTTGTTCAAATAGATTCCTAGTCACTAGAATTACTTAATCCCAATCATGTCTACACTTAGGATCCCCCAATTTTATTAGAACCTATTTAGGTACCCTTAGTATTCTTTGTGACCTGCACAGGTGTATTACATCTCTTTAAACAAGACAAACCAGCAAGATGAGCAAATCAGCAGACCAGTAAACAAGTTGCCGATCAACTCTATTCTCAACATGCGACAAGTTGCCGATCAACTTGCTACATAAGTTGCCGATCAACTCCATTCTTAACATGCCGATAAAGAAAGACAGTCTGTACTGTCAGTCAGGTTACATCGTTCCATCTTAAAGCAACCTTGCTGATTATCCCTGTCCTTTCATACTGTTTTATCAAAAAGTAGTTTACCTGCTCTGAAGTGATTACTGCGCCATCTGACACATAGATACTTTTAGCTATAATCTGTCTCTACTTGCTTTTGCAGGTAACCGGTTGAGACAAAGGGGTCTTTACCCATCAGAATTTTCCAAGCATGCGTGTACAACAAATCTTCGTCATTAATGCTCAAGATACCGCATTAAATGCTCCTCACCTACCCAGCTGGAAATTCAAATATTATCCTTCTTCAACAAGCTAGGAAATCTGCTCCTCTTATAAATAGAGGACTTGCTGCATTGAAGAAGGTTGGTGCATTGAAGAGAGTTGATTGTTGAAGCATCATTGACGCTCAACATTCCGTCCAGATAATCATTAGACATTAATAGGACATACACTCGTGCACAAACTCATCACTTTGTTAATATTCCCAAGCTAGACTTATATAAGGAATATTGTGATTGAGTTATTCACACACCACTTGAGTGAGATAAGTTCTTTTGAACTTGCCGCTCAAAAACACTTGGTCAGTATTTGTTTTACGATCCATTAGAAATTTCTAGAACTTAGTCTTTGTATACCGGCAAAGCCATGCTTGTAATAGACTAGAAATATCTAATAGTACTCTTAACCCAAATCCAAGTTCTGACCAAACTTGGTAGAGGACGTAGCAGTATTTACACTGTGAACCTCTCCAAATCTCTGTGTCTCTTGTCAGCTACATTATTCTTGCCGGTTGAAAATCTCTCACCAGCTGATCTAACTGTTCACACTGATTCATTGTATTTTCCTTTGACCAATCTCTTGAAACTGCATTGAACTTTTGGAAACAAGTTCACACACCCACCTGAGTGAGATAAGTTCTTTTGAACTTGCCGCTCAAAAACACTTGGTCAGTATTTGTTTTACGATCCATTAGAAATTTCTAGAACTTAGTCTTTGTATACCGGCAAAGCCATGCTTGTAATAGACTAGAAATATCTAATAGTACTCTTAACCCAAATCCAAGTTCTGACCAAACTTGGTAGAGGACGTAGCAGTATTTACACTGTGAACCTCTCCAAATCTCTGTGTCTCTTGTCAGCTACATTATTCTTGCCGGTTGAAAATCTCTCACCAGCTGATCTAACTGTTCACACTGATTCATTGTATTTTCCTTTGACCAATCTCTTGAAACTGCATTGAACTTTTGGAAACAACTTTGTGTTTAAACTAAGCTCTGAAAACCATTTCTTACCGATTTAAGTGTGAGTTAAAACTTAGTCATATCTTCTCCGCTGCGCTTACTGATAATAGTTTGCAAACTGATAAGTGACTTTGCATTTATAAAAGTGTTTCTTGAAAAGTTTTAAAAAGGTTATTCACCCCCCCTCTAGCCTATTTTCCTACCAATTGGGCCTAACAGCAAACCGTTGGCTTCACATGCCTACCAGTGACTGTACCACAAGGAACAGGATCACCCACAGACACACTTGTGTTGGGACATGTGGGAAACCATTTTATATTGGTATGATACTTCAATTCGTTATATTTAACTATCTTATTTACATTCGTTATATTTAAATATCTTTTTTAAATTTGTTATATTTGACTATTTAATTACTTTTGCAGCTGCACATGTCCGATAGTGATTACCCGATACCATCATTAGCACTATATTGGGAGGATCGACGTGATCCAAGCGCAAGTAACCTGATCATGCCATACAGAACTCGGATAGAAACATTCAACCGACTCTCAATTATGGCGAACGAAGCACGAATTGCAGGAAATAGGCCATAGTTTATGTGTATAGTGTATTGGTACTATTATTTTTGGATCACTTGATGTAGTATTGAAATTCTTGTTTTGGCCTTTGAATTTTTGGTATTAAATGATGTATATAATTTTTTTTTTTTTTTTCCTGGGTTCTTTGTATCTCGTGTGGATATACACGAGTTATATGTGTTCAGGTCGTATGAACTTTACACGAGTTAACCACAACAAATCGTGTTTTTTGCACACGAAATACACTAATTACATAGAAACAATGGATCTCGTGTGTGTTCATACGACAAGAATGACTACATGTCGTATGGGTTCATACGACATGAATGAAAACATGTCGTATGTATTTATACGAGATGCTTTATACCATCTCGTGTATAAGCACACGAGATGGTATCTTTACTGGAAAAAAAAACAGAAACTGAAACAAACAAACTGAAACAAACAAACTGAAACACAAACTGAAACAAACGGATCCCAATACATCAAACCAGAATCACAAATCATTCATTAACAAATCCCAAAACATAAACTTGTTTTGTAACCAGAATTTACAAACATATCCTAAAATTTACAAACCATAACATAAACTACCAAATGTATGTAATCACAAACTGAAACAATGTAACCCAAAATTAACATATCCCAAAACATAAACTACCAAATCATAAACTACCAAATCATCACGCGTCTCCAACATGGGGCATACTCTCTCCAACCTGAATTAAAGGTTACAAATCATTAATTGACAACCTCCGTCCCATAACTGAAACAATAAAGAATCAAATCCCTAAAAAATGAAAATGTGATAATAAAAATGGAAATAGTACCTAAAAGGGACCTCCTAATAGCTCGTGCGCCCGTCTAATCTGATCTATGACATCCGCGGGTATCCTGTCATCCGTGAGCATCGGAAGTAGTATATCAAGTGCCTCTACAACCCTAGGCGGAGGTGGAACGTTAACTAGGCCATCATGATTCGGATTAGTAATCCGAACATGAGTCCTAGCCAGAAACCACTGCATATACTGAGAAATAACAGGATCAGATGCGCTCACGGACGGCCCCCATCGACGCTCTGGATCGAAAACCCCCAAGCCGTCCTCTAACCAATCCTCCCATATATCATCACGCGCTCCATACGACTTCTTGTACCCCTTTTGACAAGCCATCAACGAACAATCACGGCAGGTGGCCAAGGGGTCTTTGGGGATTTTCTGCTGGATCCCAAACTGCCGGGTAACACGATCAGGCATATACGCTTCGGTGATATCCTGGAAGCGTATAACCCCACGAAAGTATGAGATCGGCAAAAGCGCCTCTGGGGTGGTACCGTAGGGAGTCCAACAAACCTAAAAATGAATTTGTTAGACAACGTCAACAGAAATAACAAGTATACCAATTTGTAAAACTTTAAATATAACTAACTCACCCTATCAACCCTCATCGTATCCAGGGTGTACCGGAACTTCAATAGATGGGGAATTTCCCTTCCGGCCGTATCAGTACGTACCCATCTACGAGCTCTCGGCTGGCCCTCCCTCCATGAGGGGTCAATATCTCTCCGGAAAACCAGAAAGTACTCGTATATCCAGGCCTGCAAATGTATGAAATAAATAAGTAAACAATGTTATAACAATAAATACATGTTGTAATTATTAAATGATTGTTAAATATTACCTCTAAAAAACTCAAACAACCACTAATCTGCTTGCATCCATATCTAGACGCCTTCCCCAACTCCGGTATAGGTATACCAACGCAGCTGTCCCCCAGGAGAGATCCCTCACTCTATCAATATCCACGCACAATGAAAGGTAGTCTGAGGGCATCTTATCCTGGGTCTTGTCCACGAACAGCGTGGAGCCCAGGAGGAACATGATGTACGTGGAAGCACGCTCGTCATTTGTCATGTCGGAAGGGGTCTCAAAGCAACGGCGGAGGCCATCTAAAGAGTACGTCGTTCCCTTCCGAGAGGCATTAAGGCGTGCCCTGATACCGGCTACGTTAGGCTCTGGAACCACCTTCGTAACAGGGCCACCTGAACAGCTGATACCTATAAATTGAAAATGAAATAATTAATAAAATTGATAAAATTTATGAAATTGATAAAATTTATGAAATTGATAAAAAAATATACAACAAACAATAATATACCTAGGATATGAGTGACGTCATGCATAGTGATCGTCATCTCCCCCCACAGTATGTGGAAGGTATTGGTCTCGGGAGACCACCGTTCCACAAACGCCGTTAGGAGCGCCATGCTAGGCCGGCGAATGGTAACATCATGTAGGCAATGGAGGCCCGTACGCTCAACAC
Organism: Campanula takesimana; assembly: GCA_026119855.1. Classification (NCBI taxonomy): domain Eukaryota; kingdom Viridiplantae; phylum Streptophyta; class Magnoliopsida; order Asterales; family Campanulaceae; genus Campanula; species Campanula takesimana. The sequence continues at coordinate 29,076 of JAOWBW010001664.1, read as the reverse complement.
GAGCCCACCAAGCTCTATCATCCTCCGGTAAAGAAGCAGGCGAGAACCTGTTGATTCCAAACAAAACATTAAAATTAATACTCCCTCTATTTCAGAAAAACAGTCCCATTTTTTTAAATAAAAAGTCAAAATGGGACTGTTTTTATGGAACAGAGGAGGTTTAAACACTAACAACAAATAATAAAACTATTTAATAAATAAATCATATACTTACTTATCTAGAATCTGCTGCCTGGTTTGCCGCTTCAACACCGGCTCACAAGTGGCGTTCTCCCAGATCTTACGGGCTCGGTGATGACCAAACTCGTACAACAACTCAACCACCTCCGGGCCGCCACCGGGATTACTCTTAAGCTCCACTGTTCATCCTTAGCCCCTTTCCCCTTTCTGGCCCGTGCCTCCCGCCTCTTGCGAGGCCTCACAGATAAACTCTCCTCCACCTCCTCCTCCTCCTCATCATCATCACCAGAATCCTGTGCCTCATGCACAGATGCACCTCGGGAACGAGTACCAGAAGATGAATCCTCCTCCGACCCCGTACTAGAATCTGTACCCTCACTATCTGTCTCATCTTCCACAACCTGCTCAATCAAGACATTCTTGTCATGCTTCTTTTTGGTACGTGCATCTCCTCTATCTGCAGCTGCCTCCTCGGCCTTCCTCTTTCTATTAGAGGCAGTCGCAGGTTTACGTCCCTACAAAAAATTAAATAAGAGACAATAAATAAGCAACATTTCTAGTTTTTCAAGAATCAGTATACATTTCGTGTGCTAATACACGAAATGTTGGTTAGCATTTCGTGTTTAAGCACACGAGATACCTGTCCACATTTCGTGTATTAGCACACGAAATGTAAACTGATGAATCAGTTTACATTTCGTGTTCTAATATACGAAATGTGGAAAGTATCTCGTGTGCTTAAACACGAAATGCTCACCAACATTTCGTGTATTGGCACACGAAATGTGGACAAGCATCTCGTGTGTGTTCATACGAAACACACCCCGACATGTCCAGATTATACACCCACAAATTCGTAACCAATTCAAACAAAAAACCCCAATTTGTGTTACCAAATCACAATTAGAACCATTTTGGATAGGTTTCCACAACATTTAAGCATTATATAATTTAAGTTTAGAAATTATAGTTGGGTTTTCAAATTGAAATTTAGGTTTAGAAATTAGGATTACTTTTGGAGCGGCGGTAGAAGAGGCGGCTCCGGACTTTCCACCGGTGATAGGGAGGTTTGTCTTCATTTCCCGGTTGTGTATGGTGGTGGTGGTCGGATTGTTGAGGTGCCCGTGGATGGATGTCGCCGTGAGAGAGAGGGAGAAGACGAACTGTTGAAATGGGGAAAGAGGGGATTTTTTTTTTCTTCAGTATATATATGAGGGTATTTTGGTCATTTCTCCATGCCTTGTAAAATCCATGCCTTGTATATAGTAGTACCCCGCTAAAAGGGTCATGTTCGTTCATAGAATTACCATACTACCCTCATAGTGGAGAAACCATAGTTTCAAAATACATACAATACATGTCAGTTTTAAACTTCTTCACACATATTAATAAATGCAATTAATGGTGAGGGTATAATTGAAAAATAAGGGCAAAGATGTCTTGGAAATAGTAAAACGTCAAATATTTTGAAACAAAATTTAATTCCTAAAACGTCATATATTTTGAAACGGATGGAGTAAATCCCAAGAATTTAATCGTCCAAATTTGACTAAAGAACAAGACAAAAAACTTATGTGAGGCGGTCTTATACGTGAGACGGGTCTCGTTGTTGAGAGAGTAAATTGTTTGTCCTTTATGGGGATGAAGCAAGTCCATTTTATCTCTCAACGAGACCTGTCTCACATGTGAGACCAAACTTCCTCAAAAAAACAAGGGTACTTTGTCTCACAGAGTCAAAACAATTAAAAAATAACAATAAAATAGGTATTCAGTTCTAAATGAACGTTACTGCTTTTTATTAATGTCTTAGAAAACATATTTTATTTATTTATACATTAGATATAAAATAATACAACTGTACTGATTTTTTTTAAAAATTTAAAATTATGATATTTTCATGAGAATGAACAAAAAAGTATTGACATTTACTATAAAATGAACATAATATTATAATAAAAGCTAAAAATAGCTTTGTGAAACATTACAAACTTTCATGGCTTTCTAGTTTCTAGTGACTTATTTTTTTTTCTTTTTATGACTCATAAGAAAAGCATAGAAAGCAATAAGCATTGACATTTTGACATCTTTCATTACAATTTAACCCATTTTTTTATGATTATCAATGCAATGCAAATTGCACGAACTTTGCTTTTGAATTTTGCACGGCTAAAATTCTTGAAAATACAATGTGCATGTCCATCATATTTCACATGAAACGTCCCTACAATCAGTGGCGAACTGAAGCCTACATAACTGGGTGCAAGAGCACCCATGCACTCAATCAAAGGCATTGTCTATTTCCGTGATAACGTCTTCCCTTAAGCGAATCTCTTTCGCTCAATTTGAGCTGAACTAAAACCAATTAAATATATACTCTCTCGGCCTCATATTAAATGTCAATACCGTCTTAAAATAAAGACAAACACTCATGTGAAACCGCCTCACATGGTGAGACGGATCCTCCATGGGTCAAACTCATAACCCGCCCAGCTGTACCCGCCCAAACTTGTCCTATGTCCTCCCAGTGCGACACGTGGCACACATTTAAAAAAAAAACTTCCATAATTTAAATTGCAATATCTTGTGATTTTGAAGTCGAAAAAAAATTCTAAAAATACCGGTGTGTACGTCTCGACGAGATGAATAAAACTAGATAGGTCAGATGTAGTTTGAATTTTTTTAAATATTTTTTAACGCACAAAAAAAATTGGGCTGCTCGTCTCCTGAGATGTAACACTTTATTGTAAGATGTAACAGCAGTTTCGCAAAATAATATAAATAGTTTTTTTTGTTAGAAAAAGTAATAATTGAATGTAACACAGTGCATATATGATTGTAATATGCTATATAGATGAATGTAACAATATTATAGGTTAAATGTTACATTAAAAAAAAAGTGAAAAATCATGTATATAATCGGTTTTGCATTTCAATTGAATGTAAAACCCTAGAAAATTGTTACAATTGAGAAAAAAAAAAAGGTTGCATTCATTTATTATAAAATGAAACATTAGTTTAGTTGTCAATCTTATGTTATCTTTAAGCTATTTCAGCAAAATTGTGGTAAATTTTTGAGAAAAAAAAAAGTGTTACAGATGAGAAAAAAGTGTTATATTTCTTTATAAAAAGTGTTACTTTTGCTGGCAAGCAAAAAATGACAGGGGAAAAAAAGTTGGAAGGCAAAAAGATAAAAATTAAAAATGGCTTGGCTCGGCTGTGAGCCGTCCCACGGCGTGAGACGGTCTCACAAGAGTGTACCTCTAAAATAAATGACGCATTTTTTTTTTTTTTAAAAAAAGAAAGTGTCATGCAATTTTAACATTGCACCAGCAATGTGAAAATAAGTAAAAGTCCATTGCTTGACTAGTCAAATACGACATTTATTATGGGATTGAGGGAGTATATATATTTTTTTCTTTATCTCAACAACGTAGTTTATGCTAAATATTAAAAAATATTCATATTTTCTTCCTTACATAAATAAAGCCCAATAGTGTATATATTATGCACACATTTTCTTTCATACTTTCTACCTTTAAACATAAGCAAAACTACATTTTGATTTTTCGATTATGAATATTTACGCACACAATTCTCAATGCTTGCTTGAAGAAATGATCATAATTCTGGAAACGACTATCAAATATCAAAAATACATTTTGATTTTTCGATTATGAATATTTTTGGGTCTTTTTTCTTGGTATGTAATGGAATGAATAAGTAGAAGAAAAAGACTCCAATGTCCAATTCCAATCATGTGAAACCAACAGAAGCCCACAACACAATAAATAAAAGTCAAATGAGTTGGTGCTACCAACAATATTTTTTTTTTTTTTTTGAAAGGGTGCTACCAACAATATTGAAGGGCACTTCTTAACGAATGATTATGTAATCTTGTGCTAAAACAAATCAAGGTTCTAAAAAGCGCTAGGCGGCGTAGCAGAGCCTAGCCGCCTAGGCGGGATCTAAACGGGAGTTAGGTGGGGCCGAAAATTCAGAAATAACTATAATATCTTAGGCGGGACTTAAGCGTTTCATGAACGTCTAGCGCCTAGGCAAGGCCTAGACGGACGTCTTTTAGAACACTGAAACAAATAGTCTGATCTAATTTTAGATTTAAATTGTAGATAGTCTATACAAATAATTTTAAGACTTATGATAGCCAACTTTAAATCATTTTTGAAACTAATATTCCCCCGTTTTAAAATGAATTTTATTTTTTTTCGATGTTATTACAAAGAACTTTGAGCGAGATTTAGATTGATTTAATTATCTTAATGAAATTTAAAACTTGTTAGTGATAGTATTATTGATGGTTGTTAATAACAAGTTTTAGATCTTCATTAGTATAATCAAGTTAACCTAAAATTATTGCTCAAAGATCATTCGTAGTAGCAGCGAAAAAAATAAGAAAATCATTTTTGGACGGGTGAGTATTACGTTGGTCATTAACACAAATACATTTTGACTAACATAATATGCGGTATAATCTTTCAAATAAGTTTTAAAAATTTTGTTATTGATAATTAATTAGTTATATATCATTACCAATTTTTAAAATTTTATTATTATTTGTGTTCAGCATTAAAATAAAATGAAATTGTATTTTGGGAACTGAGGAAATGCAGATCTATGGCAAGGATTTCTAGTAGGTTTAATTAGATTAAAGACTTTTTCTTGCACTCAACAATAATATATTTCATTTCCTTAATTTATGATATTTTTTTTAGTTTTGTTAGGTACGATAAGAAAAAGAGATTTTCAACATTTAATTGAGCCATTTTCAATATTTATTTGAGTCATTATTAAATGGTTACTTACTTTTTCATTGACACTATTATTGTACACAACTTGTCATAGATTGAGACATTTTTCAATAATTATTTGAGCCATTCTTATTCCATCCATTGATTCATTTGAATTGTTAGTTATGAAATATTGTCAATGGAAATAGTAAAATTATTGAGAAGGATAAATGAAAAAATGGTTAGCTATGACTAGTTGTTTAGTTCACCAACCATTTCTATAGCTCAGCTCAGGGAGTTAAATTTTAAGAGTTGGTCTCTTGTAAAACGTGTTTTTCCTACTGATTAGGAAAAACGTGTTTTTCAAAACCTTGTGGCTATCACTTTCAAAGGTTCTGGCTATCAATCTCATATTCAGAAGACTTTATATTGATATCTAGAAGGCTTTATATTGATATCCAGGATCCTTCTGGTTATCACTTTCAAAGGTTCTGGCTATCAATCTCATATCCAGAAGGCTTTATATTGATATCTAGAATATTTCTGGCTATCACTTTCAAAGGTTCTGACTATCAATCTCATATCCAGAAGGCTTTATATTGATATCCAGAACCGTTGAGAAGTTCTGATTATTTACAAAAATGACCCTTCTGCCTATCACTTTCAAAGGTTCTGCCTATCAATATCATATCCAGAAGGTTTTATAATCATATCCATCCAGAACCGTTGAGAAGTTCAGAATATTTACAAAAATGCCACAGCGTTTTTTTTAAAACACGTTTTTCCTAAGCGTTTGGAAAAACGCGTTTTCCCAAGATTTTGCGAAATTTAAACGGACCATATTTTCTTTTTTACCTCTTCAAATTATTACTATTCTTTCTCAGAATAAATGTCATAGTTGACAAGTCAATGTTTTTAAGCTTTTTGTATTTCATTGATTGCGTCAATCTATTCATATGAGTAAAGTGACACCTCCTACGACATTGCAATGTATGTGCCTATTATAATGGATAGTATACGAAAATCACCAAACTTCATACCCTATTTTTAGTTAGACGGAATTTATTTCGGGACGAACGAAAATAGAAAGTAAAACAGTTATTCCGAGACCGTAGGTGTAATAATTAATTTGGTTGTTATTATACAGATAAATTGCATTGGTCTTGAATTTATTGACTGCCATAATATTTGATCAAGTTTGAAGCAAATAATTAAGGAAATGAACAATGAACAACACATGCAATACCGACCTTAGACTCAGCCTATGAGTCTTGATGGACACAGCCGGTGAATATGTCCGGCCGGTGGTGGATGACCTAATTTTGGGGACCTGAAAACGACTCTAGCCGCAATTCCTTTTAACTTAAACAAAATTGTCATTTTGCCTACAATGAATTAGACTCATTGGACTGTGACATTGAGAAGTTTTCATTAATCATTATATTTCAAATTTTAATGCCAAAAAAAAAAAAAAAAGTATTTGTGCATTAATCTTTTCTACTCTTTTAAGTAGAAACAATCACTAGTTGTTCAAATGTTTAACGCCTTTTTTGGTAGAGCGGTGCGTTTAAAATGTAGTGAGAAAATTATTTTTTTTACTAATTAAGTATCTCAATTGAGAGTTTTGAAGCTGAGCTTTTTTAAAATCTCGGCCCATTTTAGCCGCTCAAAATAGTAAATTCTAAAAGAATCTATGTTTTGAAAAGTCTCTATTTTTTAAACTCTTCACCAGACGAGTCCTAAATGGGTTCGTTTTGAGTAATTATTTAGGTTCGATTTATGTGATTAACACTAAAAGAAATGGAAAAATCGCAAAAATAAAATAAAATATCCCAATTGAACACTTTGTATGGATTTAGTACTTTACATCATTTTTATCGCAAAAAATTACAACTAAACACTTTATGCAATTGTGCATACTATGACTAATGCCAAAATCGTAAAACGCGTTTTACGAAACGTTTATGAAAAACGCGCGGTGGCATTTTTGTAAATAGTTGGAACTTCTCAATGGTTCTGGATATCGATATAGTGCCTTCTGGATATGAGATTGATATCCAGAAACTATGAAAGTGATAGCCAGGCGTGTTTTAAAAAAACGCGCGGTGGCATTTTTGTAAATAGTCAGAACTTCTCAAACGGTTCTGGATATTGATATAAACTCTTATGGATATGAGATTGATAGCCAGAACCTTTGAAAGTGACAGCCAGAAGGGTTCTGGGTATCAATATAAAGCCTTTTAGATACGAGATTGATAGCCAGAACATTTGAAAGTGATAGCCAGAAGGTTTTTTTCTGAATTTTTTTTTAGAGTAGAAGTGCTAATAAATAGCCAGTAACAATGTTTAGGATGACCAGTTTCTGTGTTACGAATGTCCAGTGAGTGTGTTAATAAGCGCCAGACGATTTTGAAAAACACGTTTTTCCTAACCACTAGGAAAAACACGTTTTACATTAGACCAACTCGTGACTAATACTGTCATTAATAATTAAACGTTAAAAACCCACATGCTTCCCCTCGTGCCTTTTTTTTTTGAGGGGTATAATTAAAAGTTCAAGTGTTTAAATTCTTTACCTTCACTGCCGGACTTCTTTTATACCTTCAACATTTGTTTCCGATAGTGCAAAGGAGAGCCCAGAGGCCCAGATGTCTGTCGATCAACTAAGCGCATATAAGGTCCATCCAGAGAAGGAATATGCAATTTCCAACTTGTTAAAGTTAAAAATTAGAAGAAAATTGTTTGTAGCATTTCTTCCACAATCACAAAACATCATCATAGATACCCCTTTGTGTTCTTAGGAGGGAAATGTCTCCACTTGAACTTCCAATTATTCTTTTAAAAAAATTGGCACGTTCATAGATTTTTAACGTCTAAACCAGTGTTCTAAAAATCGCCAGGCGGCGGAGCTGGGCCTAGCGCCTAGAGGCCTAGGCGGGGCCGAGCATTTAGATCATTTTTTATTTTTTTAATTAATATATATATATATATATATATATTTATATTTATATATCCTAAAAATATTGTCAATTATTTTTATTATTTATCAAAATTTAATAATTTATTTTAACTAAAAAATAAATCATAACTATAAAAAGTATTTTTAAATGTTTCAAAAGTGAAAGCTTACACACATTAACCCAAGCACATTCACACATCTTTAGTCAATCCCAAATAAATTATCCTCCCACACTAAAATAATGAGGCCCAACCCATGTGCTATTCCCGCCTAGGCCCGCCTAAATCCGCCCAACCGCCTAGACCGCTTAATGCCTAGATTGGCCGCCTAATGGAAAATCGAGGCGCCTGGCGGCCGCCTAGCCCGATTTTTAGAACACTGGTCTAAACATTGAAGGTGTTAGTTACGGCGACCACAATCGCGACCAATTGAAGTATTTATTAGTATGAAATAAAAATCATAAAGTACTAAAGTCGCCTAAAATATTCAATTAACGTAGTTTATTTTATTATTAGAATTTTTCCTGAAAAGAAAAAAAAAACTATTGTGACCCTGGGCTGAGCCATTAGTCTTTTGTAATGGTAATAGTAATTTGAGATGCTCAAATTCGTACAAAGTTATCAATAAATAAAATGTATTAGATTTTTAATTTTTGACAAATAACCCAAATAGTCTCTCTTGTGAATCCTAAATCATTTTGTTTTTAATTCACATTTTTTTATAGTCCAATATCAAACAAAATAATTTTTATCATATTCAACCGCCTATAATTATTATATAAATCTCTAATTTTTTTTTTTTTTTTTTTGAAGGATAGTTTTTATTTTATTATTTTTTTAAATTCTTTTGAAATGATAAATGTTAGGCTTAGGCCTTTGGGCCGCATGTTTTATTAGAAATAAATTTTGTTATGGTCCGTATGCTAGTCTGGCGCTCTCCACATTTGGACCCAGATCAAAATGTGCTAGATTATGTAATATTTTGTTCTACCTTGTTGAATACTAGTATTTTTACCCGTGCCACTGGCACTGCGACACTATGGAAAGGAAGAAAGAACCCCATTTAATTTTGTCCACTCACATAAAATCCCTAACCTCAACTCAATTTCCTCTTTTTTGTTACCCAAACTCATCACCTTAAGGATCATTTTTTTTAATTTTTTTTTAGCATTTCTATCATGTTTTTATATCCGTCCCTTTTTTTGGATAATCCATGTACCAATCCGAATCAGTGAAAGCTTTCTTTTTTGGAGTGGAGAGGTTACATAACTACCGTGGGGAGTGGGATAGTGGGTTATTTTAGATTAATTTTAGGCCGTCCGATCATTTTCTGAGATTCAATCGCAGCCGCTCTTTGTAAAGCGGTTATTCTTGCTTTCTATTGTAGTATAGATATTTGTCTTACGGTTTTATATGTTTAGAACATATCATTAAAAATTAACATAACTAATGTGAGTTTTTAGATCATAATTGATACATTTTAGAGTGTGGTACATAAAGTGATATAAAAAAAATTAAATTTGATCTCGTCTACAATCATATTAAATACAATATATTTTTATGGGGTTAGAACTGCTCACGCTAGTTGCTCATTGCAACGCTCTAACTAGCGGCAATCAAAAACCCATGTCGCTCATTTCGCCCTACTTGTTGATCTAGATAAATTCTGAAACTGAGGGCTCACCAAATATCAAATCATTTTATTTGTTTGTTTCAAAAATATAGAATGTGAGTTGAACAGCTCGCTGAGATATTGCAACGAGCTAACTCAAAATATTCTAACTCACACTATTAATACAAAAGTTTATTTTTATTAAAGTTTAAAATTAACGAAATCGTTACCCTGAGTAATTGGATTTTTGAGTCCTCAGCCTTTTAATAACCCAACCCAACCCCCCCCCCCCCCCCGGCGGCGCTTTAAAATGATTTTCTTACTTTTTTCATAGAATAAATTTTGAGTAGTAATTTTAGGCTTATTCAAATATATTAATGAAAATTCAAAATTTATTATTATATTGCTCAAAGTTCATTCGTATTTGAAAGGCCCTTGTTTGAATTGCAAATGATCAGACAGCTATGGTTTGGCTTAGCTGTCAGATATTTGAAGAGTTGTGCAGCGGAATATATATATATATATATGGTTTGAAATAATGATAGGACAATTAACACAATGAAATAATGCAAGAGTGTGTGTGTGATTGCAGAAAAGGAAATAACACAACAAGATTTAAAGTGGTTCAGAGTTCACTCCTCCTACATCCACCCCCACTGTCAAACTTTGACAAGTGAGATCAATTTATTATACTCTTAATCAACAAGAATTACACAAATTGATAGGTAAGTTCCTTGAACTTCCTCTTCCTAATTAGTACAGTCAACTAGGGATACACTTAAAGTACAGTCTTAAGTGCTTTTACAACTTGAAGTACAGTCTCAAGATTTACAACATAAATACATTCAAAGTACAGTCTTGAGTGTTTACAAAATATTTATACACCTAAAGTACAGTCTTAGGTGTTTACAATCATACACTTAAATTACAGTCTTAAGTGCTTTTTCAACTTGAAGTACAGTCTCAAGATTTGCTAATTGTGAGTTATCACACTGAGGTTGTTGTAGTAGAAACAGGGGCTGAAGGTTTGGATTTGGTATGATGTTTGACGGGTAGGGATTGATGTGTAAGGTTTGAATTACAGGAGGAGTGTAAGGGGAAAGGGAAAGGGTGTTTTTGGATTGTCAAAAAGGGGTTGTTTGTGAAGAGGATGAAGTCTTCTATTTATACACATTAATGTAGCCGTTGGAATATGACTGTTGCAGCACCATTAATGTGTCTTTGACTGGTCTTTGCCCCACTTGTCCACTTGCAGGTCTTCATTGAGCTGGATTGAGGGAATGGCTTCCAGAAGGTCTTCAATGGTGGTCTTGATAGCTGTGAAGATACGGGATCCATCTTGGTTGAGATTGTGATAGCAAAGGATGAGACAGAACAATGGCTGTCTGATGAAGAAGCCATAGCTGTCAGATCACAACAAGGCTTAGCTATCAGAGATGATCTTCAATATGGGTGGAGGATCTGTTTAAAGATCTTGATGGCTTAGAACAGATATATGATTCATGTTTTTGTAGTAGTACAATCAATGTAAGAATGAGAATCATAGCTGTCAGACTCACAGCTGTTAGATAAACTGAAGCCTTAGCTGTCAGTTTATACTATGGCTTAGATCATTAGTTAAGACATGTATTTGATTTGAATAATGTAAACATGTAATTAACTTATTGTTCTCAGCCATTTTGAGTTACATAACTGTTTAGTAACAAGATGAATATGAGTGTTGATTTGGTCAGTTATCATCTTAACTGTCAGTCATGACTGACAGTTATGACTGACAGTTTTCATCTTTTGATATAAACCCTGTTCCTTATATATTCCTTTATCAAAACCATCTAACTATGACTTTGATCAAAGTTAGGTCCTAACAGTATTTATAGTAATGTATTGCTCAAAGTTCATTCATTCGTAGTAATAACGAAAAAGTGGAAAATCATTTCCGAACAGAGGGAGTAATTTGTTAAATTTGGACTAATTAGCATGCTTATCTAATAAAATGCACTTTTAATCACAATTTGTCTTTTTGTAAATAAAATGAAATGCAGGGGTCCCGAGGGAATAGAGAAATACATATAAAAAAGTTGCAGAGCTACAAATAGAGAATGGGAGATATTGCCGGAGACTGACTGAGATGCAGTGGTAACTACGTCGTCGCATCGGTCCTCACCAGCTCTCAGGTTCATTCAAAACCGTAACTTCTCATTATTCTGCTATAATTTTACTTCAATTTAAGTTTATTTGATCTACGTGCTTGGTATTTACTACCCCTTAACGCGCATTTGAATTCCAATAATTTGTGGTGTTTAATCTTTTTTTTTCCCCTCACATTTTCTATTGATTGAAGTGATTGTATAACTGAAATGAGGTTTCCCAACCGTTCGAAGTTGTATTAATTGTGCATTTTTATGGAACTTTTTGATTTTTGGTTGATCCAAGTGTGAATGCAAGATAAGTGTGTTCTTTGATAATGTGTTGCATTTAAGTGTAGATGTAAGTGTAATACTAGGGGCACAAAATGTTCGCAAAATGTTGCTCACAAAAGTATTAAATAATCTAAACACCAATAACTGACTGTCAATCGGGATTTTGTGAGCAAGATTTTGTGAATCTTGTCCTTTGTTACTTGCAAAGATTTTTCTGTATTCAATTTTTAGGGGAGAAAATCATGTAGAAGAACAAATTATAATGGTAGTAATAAGGACTGTATAATTACTTGTATAGTCTATGATGTAACAAGAATTGAGTTATGTTTTCACCAATGTAACTCTAACTCTATTGGCATTGCCTTACTTCCGACAACCCCTCACCAAATGCAGGTCTTGTAGCCTATTTAGGAACTAATCAATAAACCCATCTTTTCTGATGAATTTTTAGTCATTTATTTTCTCAACATAGTAGCCTTTTGGAGATCACTCTATAAACTACCACACATTTTGTAGCTCCTGGGACACGCTTCTGTTGTTATGGCACAATATGAGATAGAATAAAGTGAGTTTGTCTATTCCTTGCCGTGCCAATATTATTACTTGCATTCTGAGTTTCTAACTGTGGTTCAAGTTTGTCTGTTGCAGGGGATTCTGACAACATTGTCACAGAGTAACGGGGGATACAAATATGACTATGTGACTGTTCCTTTTCTTGCTGAAGTTTTCAAGGTACTATTGGTCATCTATATAGCTTCCTTCAAATGTATTTCATTTAAATGATTTGGTTGTAATCATTAGCTTTCTTTAGAAAAGGGACAAATAATGCTAGCGAGGTAGAAAGGACGCATTAAATGGTTACTCTTTCTGTTCCACGTTAGAAGTCCAATATTCTATTTTGGGACGTTTCACTTAAAGAGTACACTTTCCATATCTAAGCTTTAAATTTTTGATTTTTCTCTATATTTTTGTTTCAAAATTTAGTTATGCTAGTTGTCTTGCATATTGTAGTAAAAATAGTTAAGTTTAGTAAACATCATTTTGCTTTACTTTTTCAAATTTCCCTTTTTAAACTTGAAATCTTATTACTCTTTGTGCAGCTTATTGTTTCTAGTATATTTCTTTGGAGAGAAAGCAAGGAGTTGCCTCCTCCAAGGATGACGACAGAATGGAAAAGTATACGTTTATACCCTATCCCTTCGATCATATACCTCATCCACAATAATGTGCAATTCGCCACCTTGACATATGTGATACTGGGCAATTTGAAAATCGTCACAACTGGAATACTATTCAGGTACATCTTTTTCTTTTTGTCAAGTTAATGAAACACTACTAATTAGTTTGAAATTTTGTTTCCTTAAGTTTTGGGAACCTAACATGTTTTTTTGTGTGAATTCCATAGACATCTATGGATGAACTTTGTGTTTTTACAACTTAGGACATTTTCCTTTTCTTATGATTTAGGTTGTTCTTGAGGAGGACGCTCTCTAATTTGCAGTGGATGGCAATTGTTTTGTTGGCCGTCGGAACAACCACAAGCCAGGTGCTACTAGAGTCTCCAACACATATTTATATTCAGCTTTGCTTATCCGTAACATGTCTTCCATTAGATATCACCTTCCTCAGAAATAAGTTGTAAGAATAAATATAGGTGCGTAAAGTGAGAAACTGAACAAATGATCGAGTGTTGAGTTGTAAAATAGTTAGATGATCCAAATTATAAATTGGAATAAATGAAAGATATTCTTTTGAAGTGGCTTTTCCAGAATAGTTCTTTTGTTGAACATTTGTAGGTTAATCCAAATTATAAATTGCAAACAGAAAATTGTTATACAACCGGCCAAACAAGTGAAAACAACAGTAAACATTTATGTTGGGTTGATTCTTATGACCCCTAGGAAGTTTGGGCCATTAGAAGACAGAATAGGTTGGTTCTTATCCATGACGTTAAACTAACTGTCAAGTTAGTTTAATTACTCCCTCCGTCGGAAAATAAATGTCGCATGCATGTCAGTGATTGTAAGGAATGTGCTTTAGTTGTTTGTATACTGTTTGTACCATTGAACTATGATTGTTTCCTTATTTTGAAATGCTGACATTCATTTTGGGCCGCACTAAAAAGGAAAGTGTGACATTTATTATGAGACAAAGGGAGTATAATAATCTACCACCACGGATCAATATTAATATTGTAAACTGGCGAATAATACCGTATACCGTTGATCAGTGGCGGATCCAGAAAATTTAGTGAGGGGGGTCAAAATTTAAAGTGACGAAAAAAAATAAAAATACAATATTAAAAACATAAATGTTACTACCTCTGTTCCCCTTTAAGGTTCTTACTTTCCTTTTTAGTCTGTCCCAATTTAAGGTTCTTACTTTATTTTATTACCTAAAATGGACCATTGGACCCACCTGTCATTCTCACAGCAAAAACTTCATACCCACATTCTCTTTCTCACTTTATTTACTTTATCTTAACTCTCCGTACAAAGTCAAATTAAGAACATTAATTCGGGACGGAGGGAGTAATATTGTTGAGGAAAAGAAAATACCCATCCCATTATGTCAAATTTGCCTTGTTTACGTTTTAAAACATGTGTTGCTTGTCAATGATAGAACACTAAAACTTATACTTTATTACAATATTTATTTTGGGACGGACCTAAATGAAAGAAGTGATTTTTATTTACTTTTTTTTATTGAAAACACTGTGTTAAAAGTTTCAAACATTTGGTCATGCGACTTTTATGTTAAACATAATTTTAAGTGTCAAGCAACGAAACATATTATAAAATCTATAGTTTATAAATTGATTTTATGTTTTGGTTTTGTTTTTCAAATTAAGTAGTAATATAACTATGTTTTGAGTTTTTTGGGATAAAATGTTTACACTATTCTCTCGTCTCAAAATTATTGTCTATTTTTTAATTGTAGAACTATTTTGAAAATGCGTGCTTTTTTATAAATTTAATGATAAAAATGCATAAATATTGTTGATATTAACTTTTTATTCTTTAAGTTTTGCAATATATAAAAAAATTTGGTAAAAATATATTACGGACAAAGATTTTAGAAATAGAAATTTATCAAAAAAAATTTCTAAATAGACATTCATTTTGGAATGGACGGTGAAGGGAGTATAAAGTATAAATATCTAATGTTGAGGGGGGTCATACTATATAATTTGAGGGGGTCAATTGAGAGACATACATCATTTTACAAATAAGTCAAAGGGTTGAAGTGGAATAAACACAAAGTTCAGGGGGGTCAATTGACCCCTCTGAAACATATGTGCATCCGCCACTGCCGTTGATTACTCCGTCCCAAAATGATATTAACATTTGACTATTCAAATTTTTTAAGAATATAAACACTTACTGCATGGAAGCTCTTAGACGTGGTATTTTTGATATCATAGCAATCCAATAATAACACCTTGGTCGAAAAAGTCTTCAATTTAGTGCTCTCAACTATGCCAAGTAGCCTAAACTATAATGGTTCTACACTATTACTCGAATAAAAGCTTCCCTCGCCGCTCAGGCATCCGTAGGTGGTGGTGCCACCACTTACTGACATCTGACATTGACGGCTTTGATGACGTTGGTTCCAATAAGTAGGGCCGCGTGTTGGAATAAGATATTCGGACTAACATGAGTCATTTTGAATCAGTTAACCGAACCATTCGCCTAAACGCCCGTGCCCGAGCCTGGCCCAGCGTGTGGGGAAAGGTTCAAGCCCACCTCACATGTAACTTGAACATGAGACTATGAAATGCCTTGTAATTTATGACACTTTTCCCATTCCAATTCCATGTGGGTTGGCACAAAAAACATTTTATATTCCCAAACAAAGGGGATGTTTGACTTTCCTATCTCATGTGGGATATCAACTTAAATGCAGGAGGGCGGGATTAAATCCATAATTTGGCTTTCACCAAAACATCAATTTCATCTTTGAGAATTAAAACACTTAAATGCCCATCTTTGAAGTCTTAGAAATTAGAACTATGGATTAAATCCATAATTTGGCTTTCACCAAAACATCAAATTTCCTCATGCTACATCATACAATGTATATCAACATTGACCATGGTCATACTCAAAGGGACCTACAAATGAGACCCACCCAAAACTGACCAAATGCCAAATTTCCAACACCACAAACTACACAACAGTCGGATTGCATCAACAATTCAGGTTGAGTACTCTAATAAAAGTGTGCAGGAGGGCGGGATCAAAAGACAATGTAACAATATTTTTTTAATGAACTGATTGAAAAACCCGAAAGCGGACTGAAATGAATTTGGACTAAGTTGTTATTGTCCATGACAGATGTATGGTCTATATTTGTTGAAGCATGGTCGACATCTTTGTTGCATTTACTGTGGTTTGTGGGGATAATGCTAAAATCTTAAATCTAGAATTGTTTTGAGATAACATTGATGTGACTTGTTTATTAGTTTATGCTTATCTGAATCTGAATTGCAAATTAAGGATAAAATAAAAGAAAAATGTGTAACTAGTTCAAATATGTTTACAATTATTTTGTGAGGGAAAATGACAAAAAGTGTTAATTTTATTGCTCAATCTCCAAATGGAGTGAGTTGAAAAATCATTTTTTTTAATAACACTTTAGAAAAACTGGTTTAATTAGGTGTTCCAATTATTTTAGTAAGTGTTTCAGAACCCCAATAAATGACAGAAAATTGTCAATTAACTTGCAAGTAGTAAGATAAGGGGTTTAACTTATAAACTAAGGGGTTTTAAAGTGCTTGCTTATTTTTTGCATATTGTTTAGAAAAACATTTCTTATTCTCCCTCTCACTATGTCCCGGAATAAATATCTTACTTTCTATTTCCGTTTGTCCTAAAATAAATGACGTCTTACTAAAAATAAAGTATGAAGTTTGGTGATCTTCATATACTACCCATTCTATTAGGCACAAGCATTGCAATGTCACAGGAGGTGTCACTCCACCCATACGAATGAATTGAGATAATCAAGGAAACACAACTAAAAGTTTAAAGACATTGATTTGTCAATTATGACATTTATTCGGGACAGAGGGAGTAAGAGTTTTTGCTTAAAGGGTAATTTGTTTGTTTGATTTTATTTTTTTTTATTATTTTTTTTTTGGGACGATGTTCTAACCAGGACTATAGATTAAGAAATAAATTAAATAGAAAAAAAAATAAAAAATAAAAAATAAATGTAGAGTAACAATATTTTAATTAAACTAATTCTCCAATGTCAATGTAACATTCCTTAAGAATATTCAAATCCAAAATCATTGGTTTGTCCGAATTAATTTTCATTTCTTGTTATCCCCTCTCTCTCTCTCTCACACACACACACACACTTTCATTCACACATGAAACCTTCTATAAATAGCTCATTCTTGTATTTGTTTAAATAGCTCACATCAAAGAAAATAAAGGTAGAGCAAAATATAAGTAGAAGAATGGAGTCCATTGCACGAACAACAACAACATCTAATGTAGGTGGTGCAAATGGAGGGCGGCAAACAAAAGACCGATGCGGATACTTCCAAATGCCATTGCACTACCCGAGGTACAACCAAGCTGAGTACGAAGCCATGCCAGAATGGAAACTTGATTGCTTGTTGACCGATTACGGACTTCCGGTTGATGGAGATATCAACCAGAAGAGAAAGTTTGCAATGGGGGCTTTCCTTTGGAAATACTAGCTAACTACGATTATATCTACCAACTGGAATTAAGGGGTATATTGTTTTTTTTTTTTTTTTTTTTTTTTTTGCCATTTCTACTAATGTTTTCTCTCACGTTGTAAAACTTACATGGATAACTAGTACGCAGTAGTCTAAAAATATTGTAAAGTTGCTTTAGTGTTATGTGTATTATTATTATTATTATTATTATTATTATTATTATTATTATTATTATTATTATTATTATTATTATTATTATTATTATTATTATTATTATTATTATTATTATTATTATTTTCCGTGTGTTTTTAAAGCAATTGTATGAAGGGTTATGTAATATAGTTTTGTTATTTGAAAAATAAATCATATGTTGCGAATTCTTGGGGTCTCACCATCTAAAACGAGTTTGTGTGTATTTTTTTAATATTCCATGGATAATAAGGCAAAGTGCAAGAAAAAAAAAACATTACGAAGGAACGATCTAACAAAAATTTCAATAATTTCTGCTGGATAGAATTGAAATTAGGTGGTTAAGATTTTTTTTTAAAAAAGAAAGGATTTGTCATGTTTTTTTTTAAATAAAATATTTGTCGAAATAATTAATATTAACTTGAGGGAGGAAATGTAATATACTCCCTCTGTCCCACCACAATCGCTACTAATTTCCTTTTCGGTCCGTCCCACCACAATCGCTAATGCCCAAAAAGGAAATGTTTTATTATATTTATATTCAACAAACCCCACTATTTAACCCCACTCATTCTCTCTCTTCATTTTCCACCACACAATTTATTCAACTAACACTAATATTTACCCCATTCATTCTCTTTCTTCATTTTCCACCACATATTTACTTCTTTTTCTTAATTATTGTGCTCACAAAGTTAGTAGCAATTGTGGTGGGACGGAGGGTCGATGGATCATGGAGTGCAAATTTATGGGCCTATGCTTAGTTTTTTTTTTTTTTAGTCTTAATTAATTTTGGGCCCATTATCGGGCTTGTAAATAGCCCAACCTACGACCAGCAATGAAATGTCATCGTACTGAAGTAACACAACGCATCCCGCGCAAGTTAGCCTCAATCCCGCTCCAACTGTTTGTCATTTCAAGTCAACGCATCATTCTCGACACCTTCATTTCCTTCTCACCTTTTTTTTTCCTCTTCCCGCCAAAAAAATCCCCCAATTTTGATCAGATCCAGAGAAAACCCCTAATAATTTCATTTTTATTATAGTAACATGAAGATTGAAGAGTGCAGATGCAGATCAGGTGACAGAATTTGAAACCCAGGTTTTAGAATCTCTCTCCCTCTCTCTCTCTCTCTATATATATACATATATATACGCCATCCGTCCCAGCTCACTTGAGACTTTTTGACCAAAACTGGTCAACTTAAGATCGGTTTGACCAACACCTTATAAAAATATTTATGTTCCAAAAAACTTTTTAAAAATTGTTATTGAGAGGATTTTTAATGGTGGTCATTTTACATTTTTTTAATTTTTGTTCGGATCATAAATATTTCTATAAAGTGTTGGTCAAACCGACCTTAAGTTGACCAGTTTTGATCAAAAAGTCTCAAGTGAGCTGGGTCGGAGGGAGTATATATGTATATATCCCTCTCTTTCTAAATCACTGTATTTGTATCTATCTGTGTCGATTTTGAATTTCCGTGTTGTTAGCTTTGAAATTAGGGGAAATTAGAGAAGTTATGAGTTGATCATTTCAGAATTAAGCATGCTTAGTAGCTTAATGAGTGTTTGACAAGGATTAGAAGCTTAATCTATAAATCAATTTGGTCGATTTGGAAAAGTAAGGTGGGGTTGTGGAGGTTGGGGGTAAAATTTATGATTTTCTGATTGGGGTAAACATGTTTAGTGGTTTAATTAATGAGTATAATACGTAAATACAAATTAAATCTCATAGGGAAATTATACGCTGGCGGAATTATTGAAGTAAGATTGGTAATGGAGGGAAATAATATGGTTCAGTACTATAAAATATAAATACGGGTGTACTGAGGGTGTGAATAACAATACTCTTTAGATATACACGGTCTGCATGTAGAAAATTTACTTTCAGCCTCATAAAAAATCTCGTTTACGATTAAACTTTCTATGAAACACACATGTTACATATCAAATATAACCTGAACTGATGGCATATGACTTCTTGTTATATTCATTATTCATTGTGGGATAAATTTGAGTTTATTGCATTCCCATAGCTTAATTTTGATAACGAGCTAAATGCTCACAGTGAGAAGCGAAACATATGTTTGTAAAAGATCTAGGTTTGCATAGAAGATCAAGATGTAATGTCTTTTTTGTATCACGAATGATATTGCAAATGCGATCCCATCACTGTTTCTTAGCATTACATTGAAAATATATACTCCCTCCTTCCCATAATAACGGGCACCAATTTCCTTTTTTGGTAGCCCATTGATAAGTCACATCACCCAAGATAGAAACCTTTTATTATTATTATACTTCTTATACCCCACTTGTCATAGTGACACACTTAAACTATGGGTCTCACTTGCAACTCCCACTTATCATACTCACAACCACTTTCCCACCCTCAATACTTTTGAATATTTATGTTCTCTAATTCGCGTGTACTCTTAATGTTGTGCCTCTTATTATGGGACGTCGGAGTATATGATACATGCATGATGCATCTCTTGGATGACAGGCACATATTTAAATGTTGCGCCCTTCACAATATCAGCTCCACCTGGTCCAAATTGCACTGTCTAAAAATGAAAGGGAAATGGATGGTAATGAAATACTCAAGGCCCAAAACAACCTGAGAATGCTGAAACGTGGCGCACCGTGGAATATAAAGGGTTTCCTTACATTACTATTAATTATATTCTTGTAAAATTGGAGGATCGGGGTGGGGGTGGGGTTAATTTTTGTATCACTGCAAGTTCGGTCTCATTATATAATTTCACTTCCCCAACCCTCGTAATTTGCTTTTCCTGACTCTGAACCCTCAATAAGATTTGTTTCTCTGTCTCGCATATTAGCCCAACCCCGTGTTCTGATACCTTTCGCTCTTCGTAAATTAAGTCTTATCCGCACAATTGAAAGTTCAAGATAATCATTTTTCCTTTTTGCTCTAGCAATGCAGTCATTTCCATTTCTGAATTATCTGCACTGGCTCCTCTCCATATCTCTCATTCTTATGACTATACTCTCATTTGATGAGAGGGGTCATCCGAATCAAATAAGAACATATTGGTAGCCTGCCCATGTTTTGAACACTGCTTGCACAACACACTGAAGATGGAGTTTAAGAATATATCTTACAACCATTGAAGAATCGATTAGACAATTTTTGAAGCAAAATCAATGATTTGTCTAATGGAATTGAAACCTACAAAGGCAATTTGGAAAACTCTCTCCCCCCCCCCCCCCACATAATATTATGGTACTGTCGAAAATAGATCAATGTGATCTTCTTTAGACTAGAGAAGCTTGGCACACCCAAAACTGTTACCAGATGACAGAGAAACTTATGAAGGAATGGGCTCAACTTATTCTTCAGGCATATGATTAAACACATACAACAGACCTCGTTTATTGGACTGAACAAAACGTGTTGATACTTGACATGGATTGCTAACCAGTTAGCTTGTTAAATAGAGTATTTGAACTCAGCTTTTCAAGAGTATAGCCTATTTGGAAAGTACACTGACAATTTTATCTAGATGGTGGTATGAGAGATATAATAGGGCATTGAATATTAGATACCTTGAAACATTTTTATTGACTAAAGTCCTATAGAATTTGTTTGGAGAGATATACATATGGGGATGTAGCTCAGATGGTAGAGCGCTCGCTTAGCATGCGAGAGGTACGGGGATCGATACCCCGCATCTCCATTTTTAACATTTTTCTTTATATTCATTTTCATTCTACTTCAGATCTTACGTTTACATGGGTCATGAGACATACTAACTTTGGATAGTATGAGAACAACATTTGGGAGAGCTCTAAATAGTATCATCACTCTCTTTTCAAGAAAACCCTTCTTTTGAAATAAGTAACACAGATTTCCATATTTATCCTCTTTGACATTGTTCAGATAAGTTTATTGAGTGGTTGACAAGGTAACAGCTACACATGGTCCCCAATTTTCTGCCCATTGGCTTGAATAGAGATTATTCGTCACCAGCAAACACGTTCAGGTAATTAGGTTTGATTTATGTTATAGCAGTACATAAACATGTGTTATGTGGACATGGTACTATATATACTACTGCGCTAGATTTTGTCACACTTTATAATGTTGCGACTTCTTGAGGTCTCACCACTTAAGAGAGCGTTTGTTTGTTTTCTTTAGAATTCAACGGATAAGAAGGCAAAGTGACAAAAAGAAAATCATAATGAAGGATCAATCAATATTCATGTGAGGCCAAACTAATAAAAAGTGTCAAGTTTAGCTGCTAAATTATACAATTGTTTCTATTTTGATTATTCAACAAACATAATATGATTGGCAACCAAAAAACCAATAGTATAAATGTATGAATAAATAAATAAATAAAATAAATTCAAATTTCTGTAAAATTACTTATTTCTTAAGTATAAAATATATTTCAATTTTCTTAGATAAAATATTTATCTGAATAATGAGTGTTCATTTTTAGCATTGAATGTTCGTTTAAGGGAGGAAATATAGTACTATAGTCGATGACCAGTGATGAAACGTCATTGTGCAGAAGTAACAACGCATCCCGCGCAAGTTAGCCTCATTCCCGCTCCCAATGTTCATCATTTCAAGTCAACGCATCATTCTCGACACCTTCATTTCCTTCTCACCTCTTTTTCCCACCAAAGAAACCCCCAACTTTGTTGCACATCAGATCAAATCCATAGTAAAACCCTAATTTTCATTTATTACACAGTAACGTCAAGGTTGAAGTGTGCAGAGGGAGATCATAACGCTACAAGTAGGAAGATGGGGGGGGGGGGGGCAGTTCCAGAAACAGCTATGTCTCCAACACGGCATCAGCAACGACGGCAAGAATTCGAAACTCAGGTTTTAATCTATCTCTCTCTCTCTCTCTCTCTCTAGTTCACTTTATTTGTATCAATCTGTGTGAATTTTGAGTTCTCCATGTTGTTAGCTGTGAAATTAGGGGAAACTGAAGAAGTTATGAGTTACATCATTTTAGAATTAAGCATGCTTAGTAGCTTAATGAGTGTTTGACAAGGATTAGAAGCTCCTGAAACAACCAGGCAATCATATAAAAACGCTGAGACGCGTGGCGGCTTAATTTGTAAATCAATTTTATCGCTGAGGAAAATTAAGGAAAGGTAGGAGTTTCTGATTAGGATAAATATGTCTGGTTGCTTAATGGTTATCATTATGCGCCCCGGGGGGGGGGTTTAAAATGGTTTGGTTGGGTATTCGTTTGTTTAGGTTTCAAATATGTTTAGTAGCTATAACTGTTAGTTTGGCATTAAGCTTGGATGCTGACATGTTGACATCATCTCTGACATGATAGTGACATGCTTGTGGAGTTCTAAAAAGCAATTGTAAGGTGAGGGAATTTGGAGGGGAAGGAATTGATTAGAGAAACAACTTAATGATTTTGAATTAACCTTGTTTTGTTCTGAATTCAATCACTAATTGCAGCATTTTATGTTTTGGGTTGCAGTTACATGTTTAGTGGCTTAATTGTGCTTGCTTGAACGAATATATCTTACGGAATCTTGTGTGTGAATCTTATGAGGGATGGAGAAATTTCTGTTGCAAGTCTTTTCATGGAGAAAAGGTTGCGTTGCATGGTTTTATATGGCTGTATTAAGGTCGTTATTGACAAATGAATTTTACAGATATATGGCTTGCATGTAGAAAATTTTATTCCAGTACCTAAAAAATCTTGTTTAAAACTACTTTTTCTCTAAAATGCACTTGTTACTTATTAAATATTACATAAACCGAAGGTATATACTTCTGTCTTCTTGTCATATTCATTCTTCATTGTGGGATAAGTTTGAGTTAATATGTATTTCGATAGCTTAATTTTGATATGAGAAGAGAAGAATTTGTCTGGGAGTGGAGCTAGTTTGAATGGCAGATCAAGATGTAATAGGGTGTAGATCAAGATGTAATAGGGTGTAGGTGGGGGTTAGTAATGGTATCTCTGCAGTTTCATATAATTTTCCTCAAGGCCTTTTAATTTGCTTTTAATGACCCTAAACCCTCATTATGATTTTTCTCCGTCTCCCACATTTGTTCAAACCCGTGTCTAATACCTTTTGCTCTTCGTAAATTAAGTCTTATTTGCAGAGTTCAAAATAATTGTTTCTCCTTTTGATCTAGCAATGCAGTCATTTTGTATTATGTATTATATTCATCAGCTCGTCTCTATTTATCTTACTTATGACTACACTCTCATGTTGGTAACCTACCCATTTTTCTGAATCTGCTTTCACTAGACACTGAATATGGAGTTTAGGATTATACCTAATTTACCATTGAAGAATTGATTAGCTGATCTTTGAAGCAAAATCAATGATTTGTCGAATGGGTTTGAAACAATTTCAAAAACTGCCCCCCCCCCCCCCCCCCTTCCCACATAATATATGGGCTGCTGCTCTTGTTCTCACTCAGAATTATGGTACTGACCAAAATAGATTGTTCTCACTCAGAATTATGGTACTGACCAAAATAGATGAATGGGAACTCTTTAGACTAGAGAAGCTTGGCACACCCAAATCGTTACCAGCTGACTGAGAGACTTTGATAAATATATGATCTCAACTTATGTTTTAGGCATATGATTAAACACTGACAGTTCATTAGCAATTTTATTTAGATGTTGGTGGTATAAGAGAGATAATAGGGCATTGAAATTCATATACCTGGAAACATTTTAATTGACTGAGGTCCTATAAAATTTGTTTGGAGAGATATACATATGGGGATGTAGCTCAGATGGTAGAGCGCTCGCTTAGCATGCGAGAGGTACGGGGATCGATACCCCGCATCTCCAGTTTTTAAACATTTTACTTTATCCCTTTTCAGTCTACTTCATTTTACATGTTTAACTTCAGATTCTTACCTTTACATGGGCCATGAACTACATACTAACTTTGCATAGTATGATAGCAACATTAGGGGGAGCTCTAAATCGCATCATCACTCTCTTTTAAAGAACACCTTTCTTTTGAAATAAGTAACACATATTTCCGTATTTATTCTCTTTGATATTGTACAGATAAGTTTATTGAGTGGTTGACAAGGTGACAGCTACACATGGTCCCCCTAATTTTCTGACTTATCCGTCTTGAATAGAGATTATTCATCAGCAGCAAACACGTCCAGGTAATGAGGTTTGATTTATGTTTAGTATTGCATAAACATGTGTTATATGGGGATGTAGCTCAGATGGTAGAGCGCTCGCTTAGCATGCGAGAGGTACGGGGATCGATACCCGCATCTCCAATTTTAGATATTTTACTGTAGATTCCTTTTCTTTCTACTTCATTTTTACATATTCATCTTTAGTTTCCTTTTCATTCTCCTTCAGATTTTTACCATTACTTTGGTCATGAACCACATGCTAACTTTGGATAGTATGTAAACACATCGGGGAGACACCTCAATAGCATCAAGCATCACTCTCTTTATAAGAAAAGTGTTGAGGAGCTTTCCTTGAGCGGACACAAGGTTTCACTCGCTTGAGAGAGCAACTGAAGGCATAAATTTGTTTTCCATATTGAAACTCTCTGGTTCTACGCATAGGGATTTGAGGTACAACTATAGGTTTCTATGATCATAATTCTAATATAGGATTGAGGCCATTGTTGCAACAAAGAGAATTGGAATGTGCATGGGTATGAACCAAATACCAACTTTGGATAGTATGGGAGCACATTGGGGAGAGCTCTTAAATATATTAAGCATCATTCTTTTTATAAGATAGGTTACATTAGAATTTATAGTACTCACTCTGTCCCAAATTGATAGCCCCCCCCCCCCCCCCCCGTTTGACTTTTCAAACATTTTAAGGTTACATCGGAAATTTTGTGATTTTGAAGTCTAAATTTTGGAAATGGGACTAGCTTTTTTGAGACAAACAAAGAGGAGAAATGGGACTATCATGTTGGGATGGAGGGAGTACAAAATTTTCTTAGATTGTCAGGAACATAATTCAAAATAAGTTTCATATGGGGATGTAGCTCAGATGGTAGAGCGCTCGCTTAGCATGCGAGAGGTACGGGGATCGATACCCCGCATCTCCAGTTTTGGATGTTGACTTTTTATTTTTTTCATTCTACTTCATCTTTACATATTAGATTCCTTTTCATTCTACTCCTGATGTTTACCATTACCTGGGTCATGAGCCACATACTAACTTTGGATAGAGATGGAGAAAAACATCAGGGGAGAGCTCCTAGTAGTATCAACTATCTCTCTCTCTTTATAAGACCCTTGTTTGAAATAAACAACACATATATCCAATTTAATTTTCTTGGATATTGTGCAGATAAGTTTATTGAGTGGTCGAGAAGGTGACAGTTATTCATGGATGGTCCCCAATTTTCTGCCTCAGTTGGCTTGAAAATAGATTATTCATCAGCAAACATGTCGACGTGAATGAGGTTCGGCTTTGCATAAACATGTGTTATGTGAACATTTTACTATAGACTGTTTCGAGATTTTGTCACGCTAGATTTGAAAGTTTATGTTAAGTTGTTGAAATTAGAAACAATTAGGAACGTCTCCAAAAGAAATGATGGATAAACTGATTTACAAATCTATCACACTATCATATGGGGATGTAGCTCAGATGGTAGAGCGCTCGCTTAGCATGCGAGAGGTACGGGGATCGATACCCCGCATCTCCATTTTTGATATTTAACTTAAATTCCTATTCGTTCTACTTCATTTTTTTTTAAGTTATAGAAATGCATAAGCCTGCATAAGCCTGTGTTATGGAGGAGCTCTCCGTATGCGGACACAAGGCTTCACTGGCTTGAAGCTGATATTTATAAACCCAGTGAGTTTGAGAGAGCAGCTAAAGGTATGAATTTGTTTTCCATGTTGCATGCAATTCCCTAGTTTCATCCTGAGGGCTTTCGTGGCATTGGCGAAGCCAGGAAAATTTCAAAGGAGGCCCGGATAGCTTAGGGAATAAAATTTATACTTTTTGTAGAGATTTTGGCACAGAGGGCGTCAAAACGGCATCATGAATCTTATTACAACTAACTTAAAGGGGTTGAAGTTGAAAAAAAAAATTTTAGTGTACATACATTTTATAGTTCTAAAACTACTAAAATGACATTTAAAAAATTAAAGAGGGTCGAATGATATGTTGCTTCGCCACTGCTGATCATAAAGCTGCCTTGGAAGCTGCTTCCAAAGCTAAGCAGCTAGCTGCTACGTTGGGTATTAAAGGTAAACGTACCAAGGCAAATAATCCAGCTGCTGCTGCTACTCGGATTCCGTTAAGTGATCCTCCCGTTGCTCCTGTTCAGCCCAATTTATCTGCTTCTGGAAATCCTGACACTGCTGCAACTTCTGTCCAGCCCAAGCGTCATGGCAAAGATACCTTGGCCCCTGAATCTGCTGCTAATCAGGATTTTGGTGCTGCAGCTTCCACTTCCGGCTTTCCTACTGCTGCAAATCCAATCGTTTCTGTTCTGGCCCGCAATAGTTCATCTTTTGCTGCCACTTCTATTGTTCAGCCCGTTGCTATTGCTAATTCTGTTGCTAGCAAGCCCCCTGACGCCTCCGTCGTGGTAGCAATCTTAATGACTTCATTTTGGAAGACATTTCAGAGGAAGAAGATGATCCTGGGGTCTTGGAATCGCAGCCTTGTATCGCAACAGAGTTGCCTTTCACAGACGTTTCTCATAGAAAGAACAAGGGTCAGAAAAAGGATACCACGAAGACTACCTCAAATGCTAGATCTTCGTCTCAGGATAAGGAAAATAAGAAAAAGGTAACGGGAGGAGCAAACCCTTCCATTATCCCGATGAAGATAGCTTCTTGGAATATCAGGGGTTTCAACTCGCCCCTAAAGCATACTGAGGCGGCTCGCCTCGTTCGTGATTTCTCGATTGATGTTTTGTGTATCCTTGAATCCAAGAGTACAATTTCTTCTTTTAATAAGTTTTCTAGATTCCATCTTCGCGGTTGGGATCATTGTAGCAATGTTGATGCTAATGGCAGGAGTCGTATAGCCATCTTTTGGAACTCTCTTCGAGTTTCTTTAGAGGTCATTGAGTTCAACCAGCATGTTATTCATTCTATTATTACCTGCTCCATCACAGGCAAATCTGTTTTTGTAAGTTTTATCTATGGGCTGCACTCTATAGTTAATCGCAGGCCTTTACGGGAAAATTTGGGTCTCATCAAGGCCAAAACTTCCCTCCCTTGGTTGCTCCTTGGTGACTTTAACTCTGTCCTCAAAATGAATGAGAGGCGTTTTGGGGCAGAAGTTAGTCCTTATGAAACTAGGGCCTTCGAGAAGTGTTGTCTTGACTTGGGCCTTACAGATCTCCTTTCCAAGGTTGCTTCTTTACTTGGAATAATTCTTCTGTTTGGTCTAAAGCTGGATCGAGCATTGGTTGACCATAATTGGCATTTATCTGAGCTACATGGGTTGGCTAACTTTCCCACTCAGGGATGTTCTGACCATCCCCTTGCATTGTGGTTGTTTTTGATGTTGATATCAGGGGTAAATCTCCATGGCGGTTTTCTAACATGTTAGCAACCCATTCAGATTTTATTCCAACTGTTCACGATTGTTTTTGCTAGCAACTCTGGGGGCATTCTAGGCACTGCCCAGTTTATTCTTTGCAAGTTGCTTAAGACGGTGAAGCCTTCCCTCATTTCTCTTAATGAGAAGCATTTCTCTCACATTTCCTCTCGAGCTCGAGCTGCCAAGCTTTTTCTTAAGGAAAATCAATGCTTTTTTCATGATAATCTGGGGGATCTTACTGTCCGTTCTGAGCCTCCTTCCCTTAGAAAGGAGAGGTTGTTTTTCCAGCAAAAGGCCAAAGGTGATTTCATTCTTAACTCGGAAAAATGCACTAAGTTCTTTCATGCAATTGTTAAAAGGAATGCCAAGAAAAATTTTATTGCTTCGGTCATGAAAAAGGATGGTTCTATGTCTAGCTCTATTGATCAAGTTGCTCAAGAATTCTTGGATCACTTTCAGTCTCTTCTTGGCACCCCAGTCAATGTGAATCCTATTGATCCCTTAGTTCTTAACAATGGGCCTATGCTGGACAATGATTTGTGGCCAGATTTGGTGAAAGAGGTTACAGACTCTGAAATCTGGAATGCTCTTTGTTGTATTGGAGATAATAAATCTCACGGGTCTGACGGGTTTCTTCTAAGTTCTTCAAGGATACTTGGCCTGTTAGTGGTCCCTTTGTTTCTTCTGCAGTCAAAGAGTTCTTAGCTCGGGGCAGCTCCTTAAAGAGCTAAATC